>VZRL01004835.1:962526-1082950 GCA_013397895.1 Origma solitaria
TGTGAAATGCGGATTATGGAGATCATTTCTTCCTAGTCGTTAAAAAAAAAATAATAATACTCTGCCACTACTTCGCAGAAGCATATGAAACATTCAAGAAAAGGAGAATATAGCCTTGGGATTTCTTCCAAACTGCACAGTAATCTGATGGCATATGGCGTTAGTCAAATTCTCCCTAGAAACTAATCACGTCCTAACTAGGGCTGGGAGAGCCTGCAAAATTCTGCCAGGTGATCAAGCTTGTTATGTGCAGTTATACATATAATACTTTAAAAAATAGAATAAAATCCAAGTGAGCACAGAAAGACTTTCTGTTAAAGCCAGTGGAAGTTAAAAAAAAAAAAAAACAACAAAAAAAAAACTAAAACAAACCAAAAAAACAAACCACCAAAATAAAAAGGAGAAATAAATGATGAAAAAAGATCCCCTGTTGTTCCAGTGGGTGATATTTTTCTGTGGGCTTACAAAGCAGATCATTCTCAGCATTGGCTGATAGTATTACACAAATCTCAAAAGGGACTAAAGAAATACCATAGCACTTTTTTTCTCATTATTTTTTACAGTTGGCTCTTAGCTTTTTTATTCTTTCATTTCCTATAATTTTTTCCTCCTCACAAGAATCTCTCTGCTCTCCCCCAACCGGTGTCTACCACAATGAAATAAAAGCTGCAAAAGAAAAATCTATGTTGTTCTGGTTTACAGAAAGTCTCTTCTCTCCTCTGTTTGAGCTCAGATACAAACCTTACAATTCGGAGAGGGGGGTAAAAAAAACAAAACAAAACCAAACCAACCAAACCAAACCCAAGGAGGAGAGAGAAGCACTGGCGAGTGCTCTCTGGAATTCAAGCCATACGCCCCCATCCCTTTCCTTTGTCCCACTTTCTGTGATGCTCAGGAATCGAAGACCACTTAAAAGTGCTCTTATGAGACCCAAACGACACTCCTCCCTCTTGTCTCCTCTCCCCTGGTCTTTCTGGCGCTCTGGCTTTGGCTCACACACACACACAGCCCCATCAATACCGTCCGACAAGGTCCTGGTGCACTGGGTGTATCCGTGTGGTGTCAGCAGCAACGTTGGTTCCTGCGTTTGGAAGACTTTTGAAATTTTCTGGTGGCTTTGTGAGTTGGCCTGGTTGTTACTGCTCGATCTATTTTTCTAAATTTTTTTTTTTCTTTTTTTACTTTTCTGTTTCCATGAGAAGCAAAAAAAGCGATGAGTCTGGAGCCCCCAACGAGCTCCAGTGCCATCCCGCAGGGTCTGTTGTCAGAGGTCAGGGGTCCAAGCAACTCCAGGTTTAATCTAAAACCACAGGAGCCTGTAGCAGACAGCCCAGGCAGGACAGCAGAACCCGATGGTCAGACTATATCCTGGGTCTTTGACACCTCTAGAGTTTATGATCTCAATTTGGATAATTTTGACACCAGTGGATTCAGTTAAGTAAGTCTCGACTTGCATGATGGATGAATCAGAATTGCTCTCTGGGTTTTTTTAGCTTGATGTGGATGTTTTCTTTTCTCTTTTTTTTTGTCCAAACTTGGTCTTAGGAAAGAAACTAGAGCTTTGTGAAGGGTCTTTTCTTCCAAAAATACAACTGAAGAAAAAGGAAAAAAATACTTATACTGCAGTTAGGTTTCTTTTAAATACTCAGGGCTGAAAGATACAGGGTTTTCTTTCTTTCTTTTTCTTTTTCTTTTTTTTTAATTTCAACAATGGGGGAAAAATGAGTTCCTTAAAGTAATGCAGCTGAACAGTTTGTCCTGCTTAAACGCATGCTTTTAATTTCAGTTATGTTAGGCACCTTGCAGTGTTAGCAAAATGTCTCTTTGTTAGCTATATGTGTATCGCCATGGGAAATTACCAAACTGTCACAAGACTCGCTGATTAAAGAATAGCCTGCCAGAGTGTGTGTGCCTTTGCCCAGTGTGACTCTTAGGTATTAGGCTAAGGAAAACAGTTTAACAAAATGTAGTGTGAATCATTCCTGATAAGTGAATAAAGCATTGTGACCAAGCAATCAGATTATTCACTTATCAGGAATCGACTGTACTGATAGTTTGCCTGATCGTTTTTGTTCCTCATCTCTGTTGTAGTTTCACTACTTTGCTGTGTTCTGTTTTTTCTCTCATGCTCTTAGCAAAATCACTGGGAATATCCCTTCGTGTGATCATGAAACGTGCTACTGAGTAACAAATAAAAAAAAATTAAATATAAAAATGATATCTTAACAAAATCTATGCACTTGCTATCAGGAACACAATACTGGATGTGTCTTATATATATTGAACTATAATAGTATTCGATTTCTTAAATAAAGCTTAAGAAAGGATTCTGTTGTCTGTAAAATTTTATGAGCATTAAATGGAAAAAAAATGTTTCTAGGGTTGGGCGCTTTTTGTTATATGAAATCTTCCTGGGTACATGGTCTTTAACCGTGCCCAGGCAAATGTTATCTAATTCGCTTGATATTTCATTAATAACAGAGACTGAAAATTAGGCTTACTGAAATCTGTGGGGAGAAAAAGTCTTGCCATTCAGTGACTTGCAGCAACAGATTCTAAAATGCAGAAATTTTGATCTCTTTCTGTATTTGCAGAAGCAAATGTGCTTGGTTTTGCACTAAAATAAAAAAATAGCCAAAATATGTGAATCAGAAAATGCCATAAAACAATACAATACTGTACTTTTTGGTATGTGACTTTTTTTCCTCCTGATTCTAGATAGGTTTAGAGTTAAAAAATGAAACCCCATATGCTCAAAATTCCACAGATTCCACACTGGAGGTCAAAGAATCTTTTTGGGGAAGATGTGTGGCTTACTGTACCTTTCCTGTATCTGAGCCTTCTCTTAGGAAAAGATTTTCACATCAAAACCCATTAATTAAATGGGAATGAAATAGGTAAAACAGTTGAGTACACTGAAAAAAATTATTCCTTCAATGGCTGTACATTTGCCATGAAATTGTAGACTTTAAACAATCCGATTTTTATGGAAATGCCCGTAATTCTTGTATTTATCAAACTTTCAATAATGTCAGCCTTTGGCAGAAAGATCCAGGAGGATGAGGGGAGGGGAGGGAGAGGGGTTGCTTTCTTTTTTTCTTTTGAACTGCATTACTGCCTCACTTTTCATATGCCATTATATTATCTGAAAAAAAAAAAAAAATTAAATTGTGGAAATCTATCTGCTGCTTGTATCATTCTATTCATGCATATTTAGTAAACGTTGCTGAGCTCAACATCCAGTGGCCAGGTGTGTCAGCCTTGAAAGCCAAAAATACTGCTCCAGCAGAGAGGTCAGAGGGAGGATTGACCTTGGGGGGCAGCAGGATGGTCCTCTCCATCCCACATCAGCACAGAGCTCAGGTGGGAACCCTGCCCTGGTTTTCAAGGGCTGCTGATGTAACACAAATATTAAATAATCGCAATGATTAGCTCATATTTGTATTCCCTCTGATTTTCCTCATTAGCAGACTTTCTTTTTTTTTTCCATTAAAGGGAACTGGAAAGTTGCAGTCATTTTCTGAATCATTTGCCCCTGTTGATAACCTAATTGTTTTACATGAATGCTAATATTTCCCTCTCACACATTTATATCTATCAGCTAAATCAGCAGTAAAGTAAACTCTTCTGGGATACATTCCTATATCAATTAGCAAGGATTTATGCTCCAAAGCACCATTAGCATTAATGGGAGTGTGCTCTTTAGCATAAACAATTGGCAATAGGTCTGGTGGACTTTATTTCATAAACAAAGGAGCATTTGAATCTTAGAGACTTGTTTCCTCAAGACGGCACTTCAGGGAGTGATGTCCCAGCCTCCCCGGCTGCTCTGGGGACATCTCACTCACAGGACATGCATAAATTCCTGAGTTGCCAGCAAAAGGAGACAGTGTCAGTTTGGAAAGTGGGCTGACTTCTGGCACAAAGTTTTCCTGGCGTTTTCCCTTCTGAAAACCTGCCTGAGAACACACCAGGCAAAATTTTCAGCCTTATCTCCTGTCCCTCCGACCAACAGCTTGAAAAATGTCACTGTTGGCATTGCTTGGTGCCTCAGGATGGAGACCACAGAGTGGAGGGAGGGAGGGAATTTGGAAAGAGGCAGGAGGAAGAGCAGGGATGAAGCCCTGTAGGAAAGGAAACTGGTGGATTTATCAGCTCCTTCAAGTGTTGGCCTCACAGCTCCACAGCTTTCAGCAGAGAGACAGAGGGGACCAGTAAATCACCAAGTCTCACCTTTCTCCTGTGGGTCAGCAGTTTTTCCCTCACCCCATGTCTGATCAACAAATACACCACAAAAAGATTTCAGTCTGAATCTGAGGGCACTGGGAGCTGGGGCAAAAGTCCACCACTTCCCAGAGGTGCACAATCTGCTGAATCCCTGCCCGTGCCTCTGCAGATGTTTTCTCTGTTGGTTTTGGCTCTGCTCGGTTCTGCTACATTAAAGAGCCCTTCTGCATCTGCCATTTCCCCCAAAGGCACTCATAAGCAGGTCTCAAGTTGCTTTTCATCCCTCGTTCATAAAATAAATATATCATGCTCTGGAAGCATCTACACACAATAGTGGTTTTTCAGTCCCCGAATAATTTGTGTGCCTTATTTCTGCAACTTTTTTTTTTTTTCCCACCACATTCTTTCGGAATTTGGGTTACCAGAGCCAGGTATGTTATTTCAGCATCAAGTGGTGCAACACACAGAAATTAAAAATTTCATCCCTACTCTACTCCTCTGAATGACACAGTCAGGGATTGCATCAGTCCCTGCAAAAATAACATGCAAAAGCCACAAAACACCACATTGGCAGAATTATTTGGGGTTGCTCCTTTGGGATACTGAAATCCTCCTGGGATGCACTGTGCTCCAGGTTCCTGTGTGTGTGGTCTGCTTGCCTGCTCTTCCACTTGAACACTTCCTTACAACCACACTGAGAGCACTTCTGTGTCACTCCTAGTCCCCTCCAACACTTTCCAATGTCATCAGGAGTTTTGATATTTACTTCCAAGTCGTTAGTGAAAATATTCAATAGCATTCAGACCCCTTCTAAAAAAACCACTCTCCTACAGTGAGTCTCCTTTGACAGCTTCTTTGTTGACATGTCAGCCCATTCTTAAACCATTTTATGTGCCTTGTATTGATAGGGTAGGATGCTAATTTTTTAATCAGAATCTGTTGTGCTGTCAAACACACAAAAGTCAGAATGTATTCCATCTTTGCAATTACTTGTATCAGCCAAAACCTACAGTCACATCAAAGAATGAAATCCAGTTTGACAACCCATCCTCCCTTAAAAAACATGTTGATTGGCATTAATTGTTTATCTCATCTTTAATGTCTTTATACCCATATCAATATGTCCATTATTTTGCCAAAGTAATGTCAAACCAGCCAACCATGGGCTGGGCCATCCTTCTTGTCTTTTATCAGTGCATGAGAATGTCACATTTCCCATCCCGTCTGGGATTCTGCTGGTGTGCTTAAATATTCCTAAGGGTCCATATCAAGGATCAGAGCTCTCTGCCCTATTTTCAGCCCCAGATACCTGGGGATGCTGCATCTTTAATAAAATGGTAGCTAGGACTGTCACAGAGTTGGACCAGAAACCCTTTTATCCTTCTCCTGACCTGTGGGTATGTGAAAGAGGAGATTATTTGACATTACCTCTCTTTCTGCAGCATGACTAGAGAAGTTTTCCCATCTCCAAAAGCCTAAGTCCAATGATAAAATAAACATACCTAAAGAAATTTCGGCAGTCGTCCCGTCCTTCTCACCCAGGTAGAGCTGCCCATTTAGTGTGGAACCACAGGCCAACGCATGGTTGTGATATATTATTTAGAGATCAGGAGGAAGCATGTGTGAAGGTGGAATATCCTTTCTTTCCCCATCCTCCTCTGAACAGACACAGCTGCTTTCACTGGGGCACGTGTGAGTTAAACCTTGTGGCTTTGAAGCAGGCAGGGGACAAGACTCAGTGCCACCTGCGGAGTGGGGACATATACCTGGGGCCTGTTAGAGAGGAGAGATCATTTGGAAATCAGAAGAAGCCTTAATCAAACAGACCTGATCCTGCACAGTTTCAAACGCATGAGTGGCAGCAATAACAGAGGAAGGTGCTGTGCTGTTCCAGGCCGTGGTGATCCCATGCAGGTGTCTGGCACAGGCCACAGAGCTGCTGAGACACCAATGCATCTGCTCAGGAAGCTCAGCCCAGCAGACACGAGCTGCTGCTTTACCCTGCAGACATCTCCACTAGTCAGGGTCACAAAATGCATCCTGCAGACCATTATCCCCACCTGCAGCAGTGTGCCAAAGACTAGGCAGTGAGGAGCTGTGTGGAGGTGTCGCTGACTTTCCAGGGGCTGTAAGAGGACAACAGGAGCAAAGTGGAGTTTTCTCAGTGGAGATTTCAAGTATTGTCCCCAGTGCCCAAGGATGCCCTGCTGACTGCTCAGCTGCAGCCACTGCAAAGAGGGCAGGAGTGGGTTGATGGCTGGACTCGATGATCTGAAAGGTCTTTTCCAACCCAAACCATTCCGTGATTCCAAGGGCTTGCAGACACGATGCAAGATGAACAGGGCATTTGTGACCTCCGGCTCTCCCAGGCCATTTCAAGGGTTCTAGGATCTGCTGCATCCAGATTCTCAGCTGAGGATCCCTAAGCTTAGAAGGATGAGTCTGTGAGCTGAATCCCACTTTAAGGCCTATATTCACTTTCCTAAACCCGGGCCATGTTGGATACTCCAGGGCAACTCAAATGGCATTGATTCCTGCATTTATTAAAGAAAAATTGAGCTCTAGGGGTCTCATTTGTAGACAGCTGAAGGTGAAATTCAGTGAATCCTATTGTTAACAAATGAGCCCCAGGTGATGTCCCATAGGCCCTAAGTGGGAATTGTACCATACCAATAAAAACACCAGCTGCACTGGAACTGCTTTTCAGGGGATAGATGTATGCAGAATATCCCTCTGACAGGAAAGGCAAACCCCCGAGGGCTTGTACTTACGTGATCTATAGAGCACCTCTGGCATTAGTTTCATCCTACTCAGCTTTTGGCCTTGAGGATCCCCAGGAAATGATCGCTTACATTTCTTGTGGATGTGGCAAAAACATCACATAATTAGTGGTACTTGGGTCTCTGATCTTGGTGTAATCATGCCACACACTTCAGCATCCCATATCCCCAGACCAGGGATCCTCCTGTTCAAAAGAATAATAAAACAAGCAGCAGGACACTTCACAAACACTTTGGGCAATTTGTTGGCACTGCTTGACTGTCCTCAGGGTGAAGATGTCTTTCCTGATATCCAGCCTGAACCTCTCTTGTTGCAACTCTTCCCCTTGCCTCTCACAGCTGCCAGATGCCACTGCAAAAAGCCCTGCTAAAACTGCTTGAGAAGCTCCCCAAAGACACCAGGGCAGTGTGCTGCTGTTAGGTGCCCCCCAAGCTGGTGTGAAATATGAATTTCACTTGCTTTTGGTTGCACTTCGCTGTGCGGGTGAACCTAAGGCAAGTCAAGGCTGAGGAGACAGACAGCATGTTGTGGTAGCTCACCCAGTCCCCTCTCCCTTTACTTTAAAATAAAAATAAAATAAAATAAATAAAATAAAATAAAATACAAGGAAGCTCTTGAAGGCGCTGATAAAGGAAACAGGTTTTTCTCCAGCAGGCGCATGTAACCAGTCACACAGCCCATTCTGAGCCCCCCCTGGGAATCAGAGCTGGGGTTTCTGCTGCCCACCCTGCTGTGAAACACACTCAGGCAATGCTTCACTGCTCCAAGCACCTACCAAGAGCTTGTGTATGTCCACAGTAGTGACAAAGCTGTGGTTGCAGTCACTTGTGCTTGCCAGTGACAGGAATCCACCCACCCACCCATTTCCTTGTCAACCAGTGCCAGTCTGCTGCAGACAGCTAAAAACATTCTTCCTTTCCCCAAGCATAAGCACAACTTGTGGCACAAGGTTTGGGCCTCCTGCCCTCCTGTCCTGAGCCCAGGCTTTTGTGCAATTCACCTTTCTCCCACACAGCCTCAACAAACCTCAGGTTTCCAGCAAACTCGTGGGTGGGGAAAGGGGAAATAGCAACAGCACCCCTCAGCCAGGGACTGAGAATACATTAGACCTTGACAGTGTAAGTGCAGGGAGACAGAGAGGTCATGAAGGACTCTTTCTTCTCCCCTTCCCACATCCCAGCTTCCTGTCCCAAAACATGCCCATACAGGCCAATAAAATTAGGTGGTGTTGGCAGATCTGCTGACAGTTAATTTTTTTTTTTCTTTTTGCAAACACCATCTGCCAAGCCGCTGGATCCCATGGTCATCTTCACCGGCCTTACACAGTAAATACTATCACAAATTCCCATGTGAGGTGTCCCACTTCTCGTCCCCTTCCAAACACCTTCTTCATGACTGGGGATGCCTGCTTACTAGAGAGCTCTCATTTATGCCAAAATATACTTTCCAATAAAAATAAAACCCTAGCACAGTCCCATCCCAGCCCAAGTACCTTCCTTTTAGTGCTCCTGCTTCCTGTGAAAGAGTTACAGCTGCAGCCAACTCCTGAACACCAGCAGTGGGGCTGGGGTGGGCTGGGCAGTGTAGGTGCTACCAGAAATACTGAAATTGTGTCCATGATTGTGCCACGGCCTGACTGTTTATATCTTCAACATCTCAGCAAAATGGCTTGTCACTGGGTCAGAACATAATTTCCTTGCCATAAATCAGCTCCTGTGCCTGCTGCAGGAACAGATGCCAGCCATAAATTCACTCTTGGTGGAACAGAGCTCCTGGATGAGAGGTCATGTTCCCAGGCGTGAATAAATAAAAAGTTCAGAGCTCACAGAAACAACACCAACAGGCTGGATTGTGGCTTTGCACAGGGGGCAAACAGGCTTAATGTGAGGGTTCAGAGTGCCCCCTTCTCCTCCAGACTCATTTTCTTCAGCTCCTTTAGCCTTACTGTGTTCTGTCAACAGCTGGCCACCTCCCTGCTTGCTGACTGCTCTTCTCTTCCTCAGCAAATCACAAAAATGCTCCTGCCTACAGTCCCAGGGCTGTGCACTTCAGCCCAGGGGGTTGGTGCCAAAATGCCTACTGAGGCACAAGAGCTTTGGTGTTTTGAGCCCTGGGGCTCAGTGAAGTGAAGTTCTTGGTTGTTAGGGCACCTCTGTTCACGGGGAATGTTGGAGAGGCATCACCAGGTACAGGGCAGAGCTCAGCCTGAGCCATGTAAGCACACAGCAGAGGAAACTGCTCGTTCTGTGCTGGAGGAGGGTGAGGAAGGGATCCTGGTGCAAAGACATGGCTTTAGCATCCCAGCTGGGATGGACACAGTGCTCTGGAATGTGCCTTCTGCAGATAAGGAGCCCTTGTGCCCTCAGAATGCACCTCAGGGCTTGCCTAGAAATATATGATCTTCAGCTTTCAAGGTGTAAGGAAATAAAATACCCATGGTGAGAAAAGAAACAACCCACAAAAAACCCTCACCAAAATACAACACAATCCGTCAATCTGGATTTCTTGCAGAAATATCTACCCCAGTCCTTGGGAAAACAAGCTTGTGAGGAGCATTGCCATCAGTGCTGGAAGTTCTCCTGAGTTCTGCTTCTGCATAAATGCAGAACTGCCTTCACCTGGGCAGCTCTCACCTGCTGAAGGCTGTTCAGGCACCCAGATGGCTGCAGGGCTTGTGGTGCACCCACCACCGCTCTCACTTCATGTTCAGCTGCCCAGCCATGCCTGGGGAGCCACCCATGCTCTGCTGCTGTTTCAGACTGACAGGCATCAAAGGGAACCTTCTCCTGAGCAGAGCACCTCGAGACCCCAGGAGGAACTGCGTTAAGCCTTCCCAAATTAATATGCAAAACTAAGCAGCCTGAATCAGCCACGGGGCACTGCAGCTCTCCTGTATCCCTTTTACTCTTACCAGCAGCTTGGATTTTATGCTTGGAGCATTGTTCTTTCTCCATTCCTCGCCTCTCAACTGGTCCTCTCTCATCTGGTTCCCATTCCTTTTCTTCCTGTGAGTTATCCTTGGTCTCTGCTCTGTATTCAACAAGTGTCTGAAATGAATGAAGGAGGTGATTAATTATTTAGGATTGCACAAGGGAATCTAACTAGGTGCAGTGGGAAGGAATTAAGCAAGTGAGACATAAAGGCTGAAGATCAGGAAAATATTTCCTTAAAGTGAAATGTAATAGAGGGCAAGCCTGCCTCTGAGGCAGCACGGGAAGTTTCTCCTCCCATGGGATTTAAGATTGCAAAGAGCAGAAAATGGTCTTTAAGTGGAATCCTTCTGGGACAAGGTTAGCCAGCCCAAAAGACTGTATTTGTCTATCCCTTCTAGGCACAATGGTGGGACACAGTGTGTGAGAAAGCACTGAAACGAGAACACAAAGAGATTTATTCATGCTGCAAACTTAAAATGCAGTGGGCAACTTCCCTTCAGCGCAAACAACTCCTTTTATAACCTGTTTGAAGAGATTTTTTTGTATCTCCTTATTACTCGAGTAATTAATTTTCAACAACGAATGTGAGAGGACACTGCATTAACACAGCAGGTAAATTTGGGACAGAAAAGAATGAGCACTAGCCCTTAAAATGAGATTTATTTGTGAAGACTACATCTAAGTTTCTAGTGGCACTCTGAGCAAAACCGAGGTTTTCTGCTTTCATTTGCTGGGCTGTCTCCTTTCATTACAGAGTGTCCTAGCACAAACTGATCTGCCGCACTCCTGAATCCTTTTATCTCTCATTAACTCTCCTTTTTTTTTTTTTTCTCATTGATCACTTCCTTCTCATGCAAAGAGTTGATATGTTTAACCTTCATAATCTTCCTACTTTGCAGTTCTGGGTCTGTAATTACAGACTGTTTGAGGGTTCAGCCAGCAATAAATCAAGTTGCGCTAATTGAACAAAAATTTGTACAAGAACCTTCTCACTGAAGTGGTTCTTTTGCCCCTTCTTTGGAAAATTTTACAGCTCAGGAACGCCATGCAAACTTACTGCTTATGTGAAGCCTCAGGATTATTTTCATTAAAACTTTGAATAATTAAGGTGGGAAAAGACCTTCAAGATCATCAAGTCCAACCTTCAGCTGAATACCACCACGCCCACTAAACCATATTGTGAAGGGACACACCTACTCAGTTTTTTAACACTTCCAGGGATGGTGACTCCACCATTTCCCCAAAGACCTGTTGCAATGTTTAACCACTGTTTCAGTGAATTTTTCCTGATATCCAACCGTGGCCCACTGTGGCAACAGATGAAGTGGTCCCTTCGGCAGGTCAGGCTGCACACTGTGGGCAACACAAGTGTCCTGGGGTGGCATAATGATATCTTGTATTCCCTATCGTTTTGTATGCTTGACCAGAAATATGGTCCTGTAGCTTTAACTGTGTCCTGCAGCTGGGAGCTCTGCCGCTTTTGAAACTTTCCCCAGCTCTCCTATGGGGGAGTGAGAAGGAAGGGACACTGTTTTTTTTTTCCCCTCAGTCAGTTGCTGCTGCTGGTGGCTGGTGCTACTGGTGTGGCTGCTGCTTGGGTTGGTTTTTTTTTTTCTTTCCTCCCTGGGATTGTTTTTCATCATTTTGGACCCTTTTCTTTGACTTGCTTNAGCTACGCCTGAGGAAAAGGACACTAAGTTCATCAGCTGTTTGTTCAGGTTTAATGACCCCTTTTCCCCTTTCCCTTTCCACTGTGTGGTCTGTTAATTAAACAGTTCTTCCCACCTTAGGCTGAGATATTCTGTGTTGTGAGGGGAGGGGTGCCAGAAACCTCTGCTGTGGGGGGAGGCACCTGCTCGGAGTGCTTTCCACCTAGCATATTTGTCTCTAATCCAAGACACCAAGGGAACCGTGAGTGACCAAATGTTGGCTTGGGCCAAGCCCTTCTTTAGAGGAAAGTTTTGTCACGTACAAGAGTGTGACATTTTACCACAACAAACACCCATTCCAGCCTGTCTGAGGGGCTGATTAGAAGGGCAGAGTACAAGACCATCTCATTTGGCAAAGACAACACCCCGATCCACCTGCGTGCTTTGTGTGGAGCACACAGGGCCTGAGGATTTGGCTTCTGTGCACTCATGGGGCTCATGAGTCCAGAGGGACTGAGCCTGTGCTGACACTGGAGCAACCTTCAGACTTTGGCCAAGTAGAGGCAGGTATGGAATACCTGGTGATGGGTACTCACAGATTTGAAGATTTCTGGGAGCCTGATGCCTCTGTCAGTCGATGGGAGATACCTGCTGGAACCGAATCTCCAATCTGCATTGGCATGCAGAGAAATACTGGCTAATAATTAATGCTTTGCTACTTGCTGGTAACACCAAAACTATTTCTCTTTGTTGTCCCTCAATTATCACACTGCATATTCTCCTTTTTTCTCTAATTTGCTGCTGTTGAGGTGAGGACTGCCTAATCTCCCCAGGCACAGAATGTGTCTTCCAAACTCCAGTGCTCCAAAGAGCTGACAGCAATTTCAGATTCCCACAACCATAGGCTGAGGAAGCAAGAAAAACAATTTTACATCAATTTTACAGTGTGGGATCCTGATGCTCCAGAGCTGGAAAAGCCTCAAGGAGAGCAGGGGAGTGCAGAGGTGACACAAGGAAAAGGTTTCTCACCACTTCTTCTTTTTCTCAGGGGGTAATGGCTGCATATTGATGCCATACAATATTGTGCATGTTCTTTAGTTTGGCACAATACCTCCTGCCTTGCTCTTTGTCTGATCTCCTGGATAAATCAGTTGACTTGTCTTCCAGATCTTCAGCTGGAATTTGTCAAAGCAAGCCAAACAAAGCCTCTGCGTGTCCCAGTGGTTTCAGAATCCTTCCCTCTCATTTAATTAGTTCTTGTAGTTGTTAATGGCCACCAAGTCTGCTCTCTGTTTTCACCTGTGGGTTATGAAAGTCTCATTTGGAAATTATTTTGGGAGGTATCCTGCAGAAGCAGAGGGCTTTTCCACACCAACCCTCAACATTTTATTTATCCTTCTGGTGATCCTTCACTTCCAAGCTAAATGTTGCAGCAGTGACAGCATCCAGTGGAGGATAAGCAAGGCAAAGTTCTTCCTGCACACTGCCATTTTTAGAGAAGCGGTTTGAGACTGCCAGGACACATCACCCAGGTTAAATTCATGAGCTGCCATCACTAACAAGCTCCTCTTTGGCCACTGCACTGTGCAGCACAAGCTGTTCGATACAGAGGGGCTTGTGGCCAGCCTGGGCTTGAACAGACGGCTGTAATCTTCAGCAGCTACTCACATGCCCCAGTGTCCCACAGATGTCTGAATGCCATTTTCCTTCACAGAATATCAAGAAATAATAGTGGGAGAAATTCTGTATCCATGAAAAAAACTTCTTGTTGGCTGGTGAGTAAATTTTAGGAGAAATTATTATGTGGCAAGAATTACAGAGAAACATTGGTAGGATCTTGGAAAGCAGAGGTTTTGTCCATGTAACATTTCAATAAGCAAAGTCATGCCAGGGGAAGGAAGGGGAAGGTTAGCAGTAAGAAGCAGCAGCTTTCAATTGAATTTAAAATAAAAATAGATAAAGCAGATTCTGTGGAAATATTTAATGTCTTCTTACAGTGAAAAATCTGAAGTCTTTCCCATGTATTTTTTTTTTCATTTCTCAATAAGCATATGGTATTTTTTTTTAAATGTTTTTCTCCATAGGGTGTTCGTGTTATTAAGTGACGCTGGTTCCGGAGCCTCTATTTTTAAGACCCCACCATGAATGCTTTGCAGCAAAGATGTGCCAAGGCTTGCATTTGACTCTGTAGTGCTCAAAGCCTTCAAGTTGTCATTATCACTATGGCAACTATTAATCATTCATTTGTTGTAACATAATAAATACGTGCCCTCAACCCCAAAGCGTGTTACAAATCACTGGAGTACCCTCCGAGCTGCTCTGTGCAGCGCTAGGTCACCCCAAGGAAGGCACAAGTACAGCGCTGAGTATGTCAAAATGTTGCATCAAACCTTGGTTTGGGTCAACAGAAGAAAAAAGTAATCAAGTAGTCGGTGTGGGCTTCGTGTGATTTCTCAAAACAGTAAATGCTCGTGGTGTAAAGGGTTTGCTCTAAAATGTGGAGGCTCACAGGTCTCATAGTCACACACATCTCTGCTCTGTCCCGGGAAATGGCAAGGGGAGCCAGCACGTCCCAGGAGCTGCATCCCTCATGCAAAAACAAAATTTGAGGTCTTGGAGACAACAAAGGACCTGCAAGGATCTCAGTTCTCCAAAGCAAGGCCAATAAGATTTTTCTTGGGCACAGAGCTATACCGACAAAGCTACACCATGTCACACTTGGAGGTACAGCAGAGGTGCCTCTGCTGTGTGGCACAGCACGAGCATATTCCCTGTGTGGTGACAAACCAAGAGCCAGCACAAGGATCCTCTGCTCTCCTCTCTCCTTTCCTAGCCTCACTGGCTCTTCCTAGTCGCCAGCAGCTTGAGGACAGCATCTGCAATGACATTTGAGCAGCCATGTTAAGAGAAATTAAAAGTAGCTCTCTCGGCCACACTACTACAGCAGTGCCCACAGCAAAGCCCACCCATTTCCCTTTGTGGTTTTAGAATTTCATTATATTTGTGGGATTCGTGGCAGCTGGCAGAAGAAGCTGGCAAGGAAGCAGGCAGAGATCTCAAGATGGCGAAAGAGAGAGTTTATTTACAGAAACTTCTTTATATATCCATCAATAATCTAGCAACCATTGGTCAGCAGGGAATCCGCCTTCCAAAGTCATTGGTCACAGCTATACAGCACCTAATACCAAACACAGAGATTAAGAAAGTACAAGAAGTGCAGCTTATCTCTATTCTCCATGAGAAAGAAGAGAAGGATTTCTAAAACAGTGCAACTACATCCCTTCCCTGGCCAGGAGCAGTGAGACACTGCTCGATGTCCTGACTGCCTGAGGACAGCAGCTCGTGGGTCAGTGTGAGCCTTGGTCACCAACCTGACTCAGGTTTCCCATGGGATGCTTCACGGCCCTCAAACATTCGTGCGGCAAGAGCCCCCACTCCTATTTCAGACTGTTCCTGTTCTCTCTTTACAGCATGGTGCTGAGGGTGAGTTCAGAGCCCCCAGACCAAGGGATGAGAAGGTGCCAGAGGGTGCAAAGCCTCATAGGAACGTGTGGGAGAACTGGTCCAATGCTATTTCCAGAACCAACTGAGTCACCACGGCAGCTTTGCCCAAAAGCCAAGTGACTCTGCTGAGTGATCCTGGCAGCAGCACTGGCCATGGTCACAGTGACTGTCACCATAACAGACCAAGAGGTGTCACTGGCAGCTGGAGACCTCAACTACCTGGAAAAACCTCAGCCCTCATCCTGACAGGCCACAGTAAAGAGTAAAATCCCCCGCACAGCATCACTTAGTCTTTGGATTCTTTTGAAATAATTAATGATTTTTTTTCCTGCATCAGTGTGTACTTTATACAGCAAGAACAGGCCTAAGGCCAGCATTAATCCAGGGCACTGGCACTGGCAGCTGGCACCAGCACCAGCAGTATCTGATAGCTCTGCAGTATCAGGAGCCATGGTACCCCAGAGCATCTCCTTTGCTCCATAAGCGGCTCAGGGGAATTGATTACTCACTTTTATTTGGTATTTGTGAGATCACATCTGGAGCACTGGGGCCAGTTTTGGGCCACCAAGAGAGTGGTCAGCTGGCTGGAGTGAGTCCAGTTTGGTAATTGTCCAAGATGCTGAGTGAGCCAGTGCTGAGTGAGCCAGAGCACAAGATGTGCGTGGTGAGACTGAGTTTGTTCATCCTGCAGGAGAGACAGCTCCAGGGGAACAGGGCGGGCTGGGATCTTACAGCTGTCTTCAGCTTCAAGTGGATAGAGACAGATGTTTCTCAGGAGCCTACAACTAAAGGACAAAAAGCTACATGGACAGGACAGGCAGGAGAATTTGCAGGAAGGGCAGTTCCAATGAGACACAAAGAAGGAAAAGTTCACCATGAAAGGAGTTAAGCTCTGGAACAGGAGTCATGAGAGGAGGTGAGATCCCTGTCCTTGGAGACATTCAAAATTCAACCAGGCATGGCCCTGAAGCAAGCTGAGCTAACAGGGAAGTTGGCCCAGCCTTGAGCAGCAGGCTGAACTAGGACCTCACAAGGTCCTTTCCAGCCAGAGCTGCACTGTGGTGCTGTGATCTTTTATTTAGGTGATTCCTACCTCGCTAATCCCCAGCAGCACATCACTGCAAACAGCAGCACATCACTGCAGAATACATGCTCCTTAATCCACCCCTCTTTGATCTTTAGGACTGGAGTCAGTGAGGGGATCACTAGATGAATCCAGCTCTGGAGAGATCTTGTCTCCAGAGATTTATGACAGCTAACTACATTCCTCTCTCAGCCTACATGGCATTTTCTTTTCTTTTATCATGCCTCCCCCCACCAAATCCCTGTGCCCAGTGTAGGAATTCTCCTCTGTGTTGTACAGAATCTGAAATAAAGGATTCAAAGGTGTGTTAGTGCCACCAGGAAAGGTTTTAGAATTAGCTGGTTGCTGTACATCTTATATTCAGATTAATCAGGGAAATAATCACATACAGTGTTCATAAATAGATGGATCCTGTGATCCTAACAGAGGATAAACTTGCAAAAAAAAAAAAAAAATCAAAGGAGGGTTTGCATTCAAGAACAGCAGGCTTAGCGGGTGGAGAAGGAAAATCTTCTCATGGTATTTCTATTCAAGTCCAGCCTCAGCATAAGGTGATCATGTTATGTATTTAAAAATGAAAAAATTCAATTTTTCTGAAGGAAGCTTTATCACAAGGATTATCTACAAAGGCTACACAGAAAGATGTCGCAGCAAGGAATAATGTGCCAGACTGGATAGGAGCAGCAGTAAAGGAGCTCGGTGATGCCCGGCACAGCCGAGATCCTGAGATAACAGCCTCTTTGTTCCATAAATGTTTTTCCATAACGCTCATAGCTGAACTACCAGAGCACTTTCAAGTCATGCACCAGGCAATATGACTAACATCTGTCATGTTTTCCCTTTCATCCTGTCCCCAGGGGCAGAAGCTCGGGCAGTGGTGGAGAGGGAAAGTTAATTCATACATACATTGGTACGCACACATGTGACCCACGCACATGAACACGTACGTGCTGATGAAATCTTCTTCCTTTAATTTGCTTTTTGTTGGTAAGTGGAAGAGATAGAAGATGTACTTTCCACAACCATCAGCGTGGAGATTCGCCACATATTTAAAAGCAGAGATGCAATTCTTTGAAGTTCTGAAATCCCAAGGTAGCACACCCAGAATTGCATCCTACAAGTAAAAGACAAACATTATCTTAAAAAACATAATCATCCCTCCTCCAGAAGTTCCAGCCCAGAATAACCTTCTCTGTTCTCAAAACAAAAAAAAACCAAACAAGTTTTGGCTGCAAAAAGCAATGTGAGACGTGGCAAGGCAAGAGATGTAACGGTGTTCTATTCCAAAGCAAACACTCAATGCTTTTATTACAGTGAAAAACAATAATGGGATACAGAGTGTACATGATGTAAACACCTTTAATGCAATTCTAATTTTATTGTTGCTTCAAGATCACAGATTGTTATGGCAACTAAAGAGGGAAGGGGGGGGACCTGATCCCAGCATTAATTTGATATCAGATTCATTTGTTCCACATTTGTGCTTCAATGCATGCATAATAAACAATCCTGGTTAAAGAACAATAATATTGTAGCTATAATAATGGAATAATGTAGTATCCACTTAGCCCCCAAGTCTGGTTAAAAAATAATTATTTTTTTTTTAAATTCATTGTATTACTGTTCCAGCTGCAATCCAACACACATTATAATCAATAACACTTGTAGAGCAGGAAGGCAAATTTTCAGAAATACAGTCTATTAAAGCACTGAAAACTGCTAAACTGACAATTACAACCATGGCCTCATGTCACAGCTGTAAACTCCAAGCAGGAGCAGCAGCAGCAGATCCCATCCCACTCCCTCGCATGGGACGAGGGCACCGCAGCGCCAGTCGTGGGATGGATTCTGCAACGCTGATGTTTCTCCTCCCAAGGAAGGACTCAGCAGCTCAGAGTGCAGCCCTGCCTGGATGGGGAGGGGGCACCTCTCATGCTGTGTGAGCCTTGGTGGTGGAGCTGGGATTTGGTTTCTGAGCTCAAACCGAGTGTGAGAGAGCTCACTGCACATCAGCAGCTCCCCAGCGCTGTTGGAGATGTCACAGAGCAGCTCAAACCCTTGGCCACTCAAGGCAGCAACCCAAACACACAAAACTCCATCAGGGCTTGGAGCAACTTGGTCCAGTGGAAGGTGTCTCTTCCCATCGCACTGGGATTAGAATTCAGTGATCTTTAAAGACCCTTCCAACCCAAACCATTCTGTGATTCTACGATCCTTCCTGAGAGTAAAAACTAACTGCAAAACCCTAAAATTTTCCACTAACCAGAGTGCCCATTCTGCCCAGAAGATCAATAAGTGTAAAGTGGAGAAAAGATTGAAGCTACTTAAATGAGGATTCTTAAGGGAGCCGTATCCATCTCTGTTAAAGGGGGAAAAAAATAGGTTGCATCAGAGAAATGGAAGATACAAGCTATTGCCCTCCAAGGAATGTGATGTCTGCAGTTTACCCAAACATAATTCTGGAGGCTTTGGGGCATGAAGTGTGGCTTCACTTTGAAAGGGACCCATTATTAATAGTGTCATGGGTTTCTGGGATTACTGTGTCTCAGAGGTTTATTGTATGTTCATTTGCTCTGTTTACTAGCAAAATGTTTCTCCTCCAGATTCTCATCTTCCAGGGCTGTAAATGCAGCTTAGGATCTGAAAGTCAAGATGAGCTCTTCCAGGGTCATCCATCAAGAGTAATAAAGTGTCTCCTGGAGGTTACACATGGGTAAGCAAGAGCACAGCCTGACAGCGGTGGGATCACACCGTGTGTACTACAATTAGAAATTAATGATCACTCCTTTCAGATAATGCAGAAGAGAGAAAAGGCTCCAGTTCCTGAGTTCTGTTAGTACACTGGGGCTGAGGGCAGGAAAAATGGCATGTGCTTCCCCAGAAAACAACTCCCAACACACAGAAAGCATCCAGGCTCACCGAGGGGGGAACTTGCCTCTTCTGTGTCCCCCATTTTCAGAGGAGAGACAGATTTTACTCGGAACTTATTTCTTTGAAGAGGTGAAAGTAGTAAGGCACGATGTGGCCTGAGGGTCAGAAAGATGAACACCCTGCTAATGCAGAGTGAATTAAAACATGAAAAATGGTTTCACACAATTGGCTAATAAATGGCAAAATGAGAAATTAGTTTGTTCTGTTCCCAGAATAGAGCCTCATTCAAATGGGAGCCTGCAGTGCAGCTTTCAGAAGCACTGTCTTGTGCCTGGGAGCCAGGTAAAACTGTGTTTTAGTCCAGCTGTTCAAAATCTATCTGTATTATTCTTTCAGTGGCAAAAAAAGCAACAAGTCTCTTTACAAAGGACTCCCAGAGTCAGCAATATTTGCATTTACAAATCATAAAGGACCAAACCCAGTTCAACAGAAGCAGTGTCACATAGCTACCAGCCTCCACTTCAGTGTGATTTAATTATTCCCAGCATCACTGCTTCATCTTTTTGTAAGATATTTTCTGGGTATTCATATATGACAAAGAAAACCAATGTCATAAACTAACCACACGTTGTGTTCGCCCTCATCAGCACTTGGTGCATAAGATGCAGCAGTAAATTCTTAATTAGCCAGAGCCACAGACAGATCTTTTTATCTCCTCTGCTGACCTGTCATCAGTCACTCCAAAGCAAGGAGACAAAGACTTTCAAAGTTTTTGGTGATCAGAGCTGACTGACTCGCAGCCTTTGAAAAAGCTTCATTTTTTACAGGACAGGCCACCTCACCAAGCTGATGGCACAAAACCTGTGCTCAGGCTTACACCCTGCCACAAACATGGACTTCGAAGTTCTTCTGACCTGCCGGTGTAATCTTTAATAACTGACATGTCATGCAGAGTTGTAGGAATTCATTGGCGTGGTTGAACCAGCCATGATGGGAAGTGGAAACCTGACAAAACTTCAAGCAGGAAACAGGGTGGAAACAATAGGCTTCCTACAGACGAGACCAAATTAGATAAGACAATGATCCTTTTGAGGATTGCAGGCCAGGAGTTGCCTCTATTTTTCATAAATAAACATGAAATCAGTGTGCTTATCCAGGTACGTGGATAATGTTTTTTTCTTTTTTTTTTTTTTTTTTTTTGTTCACAAGCCATCATCGAGGGCTAGCAAGGACAGGTTATTTGTGCAGGAATTGAAATATTTGTCCTTCATAGTTCATTTCTCATTTGACATTCTTTATTCCTGATTGTTCTGCTTTAAAAGATAGAAGCATCCAGCCATGGAGAAGCAATAATCCCCAGCAACAGAGGAAGCTGATGACACAGCACAAATGGTGCACTTTGTGCTTGGTGCCTGGCACTCAGCAGCACCACGGGAGCTGAATCCAAAGGGGGGTTTTGCACAAGCCCATTTAGCAGATCCTTCCAAATAACAAACATGTTTAAACGAGGCTCAGCCCATGAGCAATGGGCAAGCAATTTTTAAAAAGCCACCAAAAAGCCACAGACATTGCCCGAATTCTCCCGTTGGGGTTTTGCAAATACTGACAACTGGGTCATGAATTTTGGCCACGGAGTCTTGAAAGGAGGGCCTCCAGATATTATCCTCTGTTTTCTTCTGGAAAAAGACCCTTCAGATCAGGAGTTCTGGTGCTGCCCACAGCCTCCTGATTTCTTAGGAACAATCTGAAAATTACTCCTGTATGAAAAAGTCAATGTCCTGGCCAGTAGATAAATAGCAGGCCTGGCATGTCCCTCTCCCAGGGGCCTTGCAGTATAAAGGGTCTCTTTATGGGTGTTACAAAGGGCATCGTTTCTGTACTGCTGTTTCCCATTCTCCTATTGCTGACCTTTTTTCCTTACCCTCTGTTGCTCTTCTGGAACTAAAAACCACATTCAGAAGGAGAAGTAAGACCAAGAAAGGATTCTTAGGCAATTTAGGCAAACTCAGATTCCAACCCGCATCTCTTCAATATGGAAATGAAACATCTAAAAAGTCTTTTCCAGATAAAAACTGAGCATCAGGAGGGATTTTGCAAGTCTCATCACCGTGGTGTTTTACAGTATTGCTACCCAGAGCTGAAATGTGAATTCAGATTTGAATTTTGGATTTGGATTTGGATTTGGTCACTTTTGACCAGAATGCCACTTTTTATGTCTTCTTGATGGTGCATTTTGGATGACATTGACTTGAGCTAAGAGAGCAATCAAGCAAATGCAGTGAGTCCTTAGAGGCTGAATCTGCTCTTGCTCTCCATCCATAAGACCCCAGTTACAAGCAGTAAAAAATAATTGTAACTTTCAATTCTGAGGTTGATTTTTACAGTGATTTTGAGGTTTTCTTGTTGAAGTTTGTAATGTTTAGATCATATTGCTCTGTGAAGCGCATTCCTGCTTATGATCTCTCAGCAACTTACAGTGATTAATGGAAGCTCCAGCACACTCTCATATGACAGAGGAGACAGAGGATTACAGCAGTTTCTTCTTCAAGAAATGAAAATTGCACTCTCTAAGCCACTAGAATAAAGTAACTGGTGATGAACATTGACTTTAATGGCTGCTGGGGATCTCTCACTCTGCTACTGACATCCAGCCACTTGTCAGATGAGAACACATCTGCCACCCAGCAATCTGCAGACACAGAGAAAAACAGCTTGGAGACGGCTGTTTCAGGGCCACAATCAACAGGAATGGAAATTGCCATTCAACAGAAGCAGTTTCCCTGGCCTGAAAATTATTTTTACATTAAATTTTAAAATAAAATAGAAAATAGACATTTTAAAAGGACTGACCTCTTTCAGTTAGGAATAGTTCAAAGCAAAATGTGTTCATCAAGTTCAGATTAAATATTGGGAAATGTAATTCATTTTCAGATTCGATCCATTTCTGAAAATACTTTTGGACTTGCAGAGTTTTCAGTGCAGTGGAAATGCTGCTTAGAACACCAAGAGGCCAGAGATGAGCCCCAAGACATTCTGCAGGTGGATGGGAAGATATCCCATGTCCCAAAGAGCCTGGAGACCAAAGAGATGAGTCAGGCAAAGAGCTGAAAGAGGTGGTAAAGACCAACAGCTAGTCCAGGTCTCACAAATCCCGCTCTGATGTGTCTTTTATGGAATTCCACTTTCTAATATTTTCTTCTTGCTTTCAGTTGCAGAGGACTCCCAGCAGGTTGAGCTGTACTACCTTGCATGGCCAGGCAGGAAGGTCGGGCTTTAATTCCTGATGTTTCCTTCTTTTGTATGATTGTAATTGGGTCAGGCTTAGAATGATAACAGAATCACAGAATGGTTTGGGTTGGAAGGGACCTTAAAGATCATCCAGTTCCACCCTCCCTGTCATGGGCATGGGCACCTTCCACTAAACCAGATTGCTCAAAGCCTCATCCAGCCTGGCTTTGAACACTTCCAGGGATCAGCAAACGATTTGTACTCAATGTGTTTGGCATTCATTCCTTCACCTAAAAGGTAGGCCACGTGAGTTTTCTGGCAAATACAGCCTATTTTCTTTAGAAAGTAAAAGCCGTTATGCAACTCTGGGAGCTGGAGGGCTCATTTCTCCCTCAGCCTCGCAGACAGAGCCAGCTCCACTGAGTGCATGGCTCTGTGGACTGCCCTGATATCATCCCATTCATGCCCTGACAAAACAGAGCCCCATGGCCATGGTTAATGTGGCACAGATTAAAGACATCCTCTGCTAGGCAGCTTTCAGCAGCACCACAGAGCTCCTGCTGCCTGAAAGCAGCTGGGCAAAAACACCTTTAGTGACCCAGGCAATGCTCAACCACCCCCTGCACTCATTGCCCAGGGAAGAGACCTCTTATCTGTGAAAAAGTGCATGGCAGGATGAGTTTAAATATGTTAAGTTCCCTCTGAACATAACCAAACAGCACAGCTTGAGCCCTTCAGCCAGGATTTCCTGGATCTTTGAACATCCTGGTCTGGGCTCACAAGGAGGTGAGGAGGTGAGCCAACCCTGAGCCTCTGTGTGCTGCACAAAGGAACCCTCTGGAGAAACAGCACTTCACTCTTCAGTGATAAAAGCATCTCCTGCCCTTCCTCTAGCTCTTCATGGATATGCAAAAATTACCTGCTCTGCATCACCAACAAGCAATAGTTTTTTGGAGGACATGTGAACACAATGTGAACCCCTCTGTGAGCACAAGCCCCAAGCTGCTGGTGGCGGCTGTGGATGTCCCCATCACTGGGGAGGGATGCTCTGCCCTGCCCAGGCTCTCTGCCACAGCACCCAGCGATGAAGCTTTCAGCTGTAGAGTACATGAGTGGGAGACGTGATGGGAGGCTTCGATTTTTATCCTCTAAGGAAGCCTCGTGTACAAAATCTGCTGCAAAAGGGAGCCAGTCAGAGGTGAAAGAAACTCCTCAGCACAAGGCAAAAATAACATTCCTTTCCAGCTGAGCCCAAGAAGGTGTGCAGGTACCCTGGGGCACCCAACCTGGCACAGGAATCAGCCCCACAGAACGCACAGGGTGTGAGCCCAAGGTGGGTTCACGCCTGGAAAAAATTCAAAATATTGTTAGAAGAGGTTTTCCATCATTTGCAGTAGACTTGTCCTCTTTGTGACATTGCTCATTTTCTTTGTCCTGAAAGAGAGGTGGGCTCAGCCCCCAAGTTCAGCAAGACGAAGAGAGGAGCTTAGTTAAAGTCGAATTATGGATCTAGTTTTCTAAGGCTTTTATATCGAGCTGGCCTTGAGGTACAAAGATTGGCTCTTAAGGATCTCAGAGGAGAGGCCACCCCAGCTGATGGAGGCTGGGAGGTGTTGGTTTGTCCTTGCAGCAGAATCAGAGAGAAAATGAAAGGCCGAGATGTGCAGCTGGGATGGGTTTCAGCACAAACCATCCTCCCATGCCTGTGGGGACCCAGGATGGCCTTCAGTGCCTTCCCACCCATCCTCAGGGTGTAAGGATGCGACATGATGAGCCAGTAAAGGCATAAATTGTGGTTATCTGGTGAAAGCTGAGTCAGGACTTGGCAATTCAGGGCTAACCAGGGCCAGTGAAACATCTCAGGATTTTCTCCTCTCACCACGGCAGAGGCGGTGGCAGCTGAAAATAACGAATGTGATGACAAGCTGGAGGGTGGGAACTGATGGAGAAGGTGATCTGAAGAACAGACAACCAATCAGTCATTCTAAAGACGAGAATCCATCGGGTGAAATAAAGGCAGGAGCAATGGAGCAGTGGAGGCAGCAGTGTGAGATGGGCAGGGCAGGAGGTCAGGGTCCAACCGCTCAGAGGGAGGCAACTCCAGAGCACCAGTCTGTCGTTCTCCTGGTGTTTTTATTCCCTTCCACTTCCCCTTTGATTAAATAATTGCCTTTTCACCCAAAACCCCTTTTGTCTTTGCTGCTGGCAGCCTCACCATTCATTCTCTAACCCATTCCTCCCTAAAGTCATCCTTCCCATCACCACCCACTCACAGCCTCTCCAGCTCACCCTGCATTCAAATATTCACATCCCGTCCCATCCCGAGCCAGCCCAGTGCTCCTGAAACTCAACATGATCCCACGTTTTCCACGGCTGTGCAGCCAGGACACCGCTCACCACATCACCGAGGCGCTGCTGATGCAACTGTGCCCCTGAATAAGGCACATTCCTGCAGCTCCTGTGTGTTCTGGGGGTCTCAGGCTCTGGGAAAAAGCAACATGCATGACCCTCACTGCTTATTTTGGGTACAGCACCAGAATTTCCTTATCCCCAGCCAGTACAACAGAAAATAAGGAATTGCAGGCAAAAAAACAAAAAAAAAACCAAAAAAAAACCCAAAAAAACAAACCAACAAAACCTACAAACAATTACCTGTGGTATTTGGGATAATGCATTCCCTGACAGCTGAAAAATGTCACAACCTACTCTCTGTACATCTGTGACAGAAGAGCTGGCAACTGCTCCAGGCCACAGCCAACCTTTGTGAACTCATGCTGGCCCCACAGAAGCTCCCCCTCTGCAGCCCCAAATTCCTGCCCACACATCCTCACACCTTTCCCACCACCAGACCATGAGCTTGGAGAGGGGAACAGTTTGCACCCTGAAAAGGGCAAACAAGGAACCACAGTTTTGAATAGAATCCAGTAAAGAGTTTGGAATCAGAAGAGGGAGAAAAAAAGAAAAAAAAAAAAAGAAAAAAGAAAAAAAAGAAGAAAAAAAGAAAAAAAAGGAAAAAAGGAAAAAGAAAGAAAAAAAAAAAAGGAAAAAAATCAGAAGAAAAAGAGCCCAAAGCTCACAATTGTTTAATGTTTCCTTCTCTGAGATTTACTAATTTTGAGCTCTCATAAAAAATTTGAAGACTCCAAATAGAAGCAATACAATCAGAATGATAAAAAAGCTTCCATGGGATCTCAAACGACTTTTGAGCAGGGACTGAACTAATTAGGAAAGCTTGTTTGTTGTTAGTCAGGACAGTCCTAGAAAGAAAATAATTTAGGATTGGTGTTTGGTTTGGCCCATCAGTGAAAACAGAATCGTTTCCAGTGGGATTCACAACCAGCTTGTACGTTTCTTGGAAAACCACAAGGAAAAGATATGAGAAACTTTTTCTTTTGGCACAGCTGGCTCTTCAGGAAAGTAACCAAGGCAAAAGCAGGGGAGAGAAAGAAAACTTGAAACAAACTGAATTTTTTAAAAGCTGTCAAAATCACTCTTGGGGTTTTTTTTTAATGAAAGATGTCATGGCTCCTTTTTCAAAATGTGTTCTTGAAAATGCTCTAAACCCAGGTTTTCAATCACTGGAAATTACTGATTTTCCATGTACTAGTCTCAAAATTCAAAAAGATGAAGAAGAAAACCACCCAGTTCAGCCAGTTCAAGAGGATTTTTTTTCTTCTTCTTTTCTTTTTTTTTTTTTTGTTTTTGGCACAGAACTCCATGTTTGGGACTTTTGCCACAAGACTCTGTGTTTGGAACACTTCGCTTGTAGCTCCTGGCAGCTCTGGGAGCCACAAGGTGCTGCTCAGAACAAGACATTCCCATTTCTCAGCTGCGTGGAGATGCAACACCACGAGCCCCTTCTGTTACTTTGCTCCAGCATCTGGAGAAGGAGAGAGTGAAAAAAACTGATTTTGTATAATGATGGACAGGCTCAGCACAAAGGAGGAGCCAGGACATAAATCAGGACCAGGGAAGAAATGCCATAGCTTTTCAGCTGATGGTTTTCATTGGATAAGGAATAATTTTCATTCTCAGCAACTGAAAAGAACAATATTTTTTTAATCCAAAGGGGTAAAAAATTCAGCCTTTCTCCTTTTTCTCAGTGAAATTTTGCTGGAAAGGAATACAGAAATTCCAGTGAATGTGTTGAAAATGTTCTGTGTGACTTTTTGTTTTTTTAATTGTAGGGGGAGGTGTTGATAGGGAAGTTTAAAAAAATAAACTTACCACCTGTCTTTTCAGCTTGTGGGTGTCAAACTTACAAAAAAATACTAACAGCAGTGTCAAAATCATAGCCAAATTTAGAGCAAACATCACTTTTCATATGAACCAACCACATTATTATGCAACTTTTAAAAATGACAGATGATAGTTATTGAAAGTAAATGATAATGAGTGTTCAGATGGAAGTGTTAGGAAATGCATAGGCAAGCACACAACTTAAGCTTGCAATCTGTATGTGTTGAATAGAGGCTGTAAACTATATATTTTAAGTGAAATGAGAGTGAAATGTTCCCTGGAAGAGCTGAGCCGTGTGAGTTCAATTAGCCATTCACATGCTGAGTTCCTAAATAGGTGTCAAATTCCATGTGTATGCACATATTATAGATAATTACCAAAAATTAACATTTAATTTCATTGAAAATTTTATTTCATTAAATAATATAAAATAATATAAATATATCAGTGTGTGTACATAAATACATGCACACGCATATATCTGTGGATTTATTTTTTTTACATATTTATGTGTGAACATGCAGACACAAATCTCTATACGTGCTGTTGGAAGCCTGCACCTTGTGCACATGTGACTGATCCTATTTTAACATAATGGATTTGCAAAATAGAGTGGCAAAGGCCTATAAAAATGAACTCTGCTGCAAGGACAAATTAGCATGTTGTGAGAGCCCTGCAGAGGATATCAAGCATCCAGACATTTCAGCCTACAATGTCCTGCAACAAAGAGATCGCTCCAATTGCCTGCAGTCATATTTTTTAAAGATGAGAAACTAATTAGCAGCGTTATCAGCATAACTTTATCAAAAATTCTGTATTTTTCCCAAGCTGGAGAATGAAGTGCACAGGGAAAACGTTGACTTTAACAAGATAATAAGAGGGCCCTGGTGGGTTCTCAGTATAA
This sequence comes from Origma solitaria, assembly GCA_013397895.1. NCBI lineage: Eukaryota > Metazoa > Chordata > Aves > Passeriformes > Acanthizidae > Origma > Origma solitaria. The sequence continues at coordinate 989,947 of VZRL01004835.1, forward strand.
TAATAATATCAATAACAAAAGCAACAATATTAGATAAGATAGGTTTATCTTTTTCCATAGTGGTTGGTGGCAGATCTCAGGTACCCGGTGTCAGTCTTTCTTCCTCTGGCCAGAAATAGAAAAACCCTAATTTAATCCCACCCCAGTTCACTGAAAATATTCAAAATCTACCTCAGGGTGTGTTATAGAGGAATGCAAGGGCAGAGAGGACTGTTCTTGGTGGAGTCAAGAGGTGAGAGGATGTTCCTGGAGCACACTGCCCTCAGAGCTGCACATTGGGGGAGCAAGCTGGGGAATGAACCTACACAAATGAACCTTTCCCCATGGGCACAGTACAGATAGCCCAGGGCAGCCTGAAAATCAAACCATTGGTATAGATACACTTTCAGGCTGGAAAAAAAAAAAAACAAAAACAAAACCAAACCAACGAAAGAAAAGGTGGCTTCTCCTGGTTTCAGCTGGGATAGAGTTAATTTTCTTCCTCATAGCTGGTACAGTGCTGTGTTTTTTGGATTTGGGATGAGAATAATGTTGGTAGCACGCTGATGTTCCAGTTGCTGTTTAGTGTTTAAGTCAAAGACCTTTCAGTTTCCCAGGCTCTGCCAGGGAGGAGGTGCACGGCCCAGACAGCTGACCCAGACTGGCCAAAGGGACATTCCACACCACACCATGCTCAGGATATAAACTGGGGGGGAGTTGGCCAGGGGGGTCCAATCGCTGTTTGGGGACAGGCTGGACATCAGCCTGCGAGTGGTGAGCAATTGTGTTTTGCATCACTTTTCCTTTTTTATATTTTATTCCTCTCTCTCTCTCTCTCCTTTTCATTACTATTATTATCATTGTTATTATATACATTCTTATTATATATTACTTATATATTATTATATATTACTTATTATTTTAATAATTGAAGTATATATTACTTCAATTATTAAACTCTTCTTACCGCAATCCATGAGTTTTACTTTTTTTTCAATTTTCCCCCCCACTGGGGCAGAGGGTGGGAGTGAATGAGTAGCTGTGAGGTACTTAGCTGTCAGCTGGTACACCCAGCTCTTTTCACATCCTCTCTTTTCACTGTGATAAAGATGGAAGAACTATCCATGATCTATCCATCAACAGCCCTTCACTCTCCGGCAGGGTCATCAGAGACGTCTAAAGTCCAGGGACAAGTAAACTTTCACAGCCAACCAGAAATGCCTAAAACACATCAATATTCAGCCCAGAGAAGTGCAAGCAGTGATAACACACTCAGAAGAGCAGTTTGTTTTATGTAGCTTTTGTTTGCTGCTCGGTGTTGTCAACTGTCATGATTTTACCAAGAAACTCACATAAGTGGTGCTTTTCCCGCTGGCCAGCATTCCTGGAATTGTATTCCTGCTCTTTGTGTGTCATCAAAAGCTCGAAAATTTCAGTCCTGTATGTACCTCTACCTAAAAAGAAGGCAAAAGCAGTTTTAGTTTTCTTTTCAATCTTCATTTTCAAGCCGTTGTTGGGATTCACAGGAGTGAAAAATTAGTCTGATCTGGTGTCACCGAGCACCCAATGACAGAGGTTTCCACCGTGGGTTTTAAGGTTTTACACGAGAAATTCACTCCCAAATGGTGCACACCATGAGCTGCTGAAGGGCCAAATTATCCCTGCTGGCACCTTGGGCAGATGATGGAACCTGAGGCTCCAACGACTGGGCTCGGGAAATGTCACAGAAGCCTGAAGAATAATAAAAACATGGAAATACCTCCCGAGGGAATGCATGTCACTCAACGCTCCCGTCAAGGAAATTGCAGAAAAATTTCAACTGACACACACACACACCCCAGGAGCAGCACTACCCTGGGTGACAAACCCATCACACCACGGAGCAGTGATTGCTGCACCCCTTCAAACTGCGGCCGCACCGCTCCGGGACAGAGCACTCAGAGCAGACAAACAACCCCCAGGCCATGCAAACTGACACATTTCCTGCAAAAATACCCTTCCTCAGAGCCCCAGGTCAGAAATAGCCCTCACAGGAAAGGAACACCCCACTCTTGCCCTTTGCCTCCCACCCAGAGAAGAGGGGAACTGGAGAGAGGAACCAAAGTTTTGCAAGGAGCTTTTCCATCCAGAGAGAAGGCGGCAGCATTTATTGAACAGTGCTCTGGACCTCTGAATGGAGCAAAATCAGCCCAGAGGGAGTGTGTGCTGCCAAAAGTAATCACTGAGGTGAGGTCACCGCTCACACAGAGCCCCTTTCTCGCTTTGGGATTGATCAGCTGAACTGAGCCCTCGGTCAGCACGGCCCACAGGTGTGGCCAGGGATGGTGCAGGTGATGCCTTAAACAGGCTGGTAAAAATATGAAGCAGACATAGGAGTAGTGGGAAAAGGGAATTTACCTCAGTTTAATAGGATCCTAGGTGCACAGACTCATCAAAGGTGAAAAACACACCATGGAGCGAACGACGAGCCTGGAGCCCCCTTACAACGCGTACCGGATTTTAATGGACTTCACAAAATTAACATATCTACCTAAACTCTCCCAATAAGAAATGTAATAAATGAATAATTGCCCCCTATTCTAATGAACCCCCCCCCCAAATGAGACTACAGTCTAGTTTACAAAAACATGTTCCAAGAGAGAGCAGGTTGGAGCCTCTAGTTCTGAGATAATATGAATATTTGGTCTTCCTCGCTTTGCAGGACCCCAAACTAAGCTAAATATCAGACTATAAGGGTTGTTAACATGAAGGACTAAAGTGCAAGGAGTATTTGTGCAGGGTACAAGGAGTGTGTATAGAGGGTAACAGGGAAGGGAAAGGGTATAAAAATATAAAAAGTGTATAAGAAGAAAAATACAAAAATCACTGGCATCACAGGGACTTGAGCAAAGCACATGGATTTCTTCAACAACTTCTATGGCTTTTGACTTGTTCTTCTGTCCAAAAACTGAGTCTGGAAACACACCTGGTTGCATGTAAAGTTAGAGGGAGAGCAGGGTTATAAAATTCACTGGAAATCTATGTAGCATCTATGTTGTACCTAAAATATCCTCACTGCGGATTTAATCAGAGCATCCTCCAAGCTCCATCCATTCAGAGTGTTTTATTTGAAAAACAGATGAGGTGATGTGTCAATGTCAGAGCTCAGCTCTGAGGCACAAGATTTAAATAACACTGTGGGATTTTGGTGCCTGAGTTCCCAGCAGAGCCCACAAAGCAAGTCAGCTCCACTGGAAGTTGAGCTTGGGGCACGGGGCTGGCAGATGTGACATGAGACATAAGCAAGACCTCTTTTTTCTGGACTGACACCTGCATTGGGTCGAACAAACGAAGCCCTGACTGCCTGGGCTGCCGTGCTGCTCTCTAAATTGCCTTCATCTCCACAGAAAATAATGAGAACTAAAGACTTCAGCGTATACAGAGACACCTAATGTCAGTGTCACTTCAGGCTGAAACCCACCCCGAGTTCTTGAGCTGAAAGGACAGCTCACCCTTTGTTACCCATCTGCTTTGTATGGAGGATTTCCATTTTGTCCATCTACAAAGATGGGAGAGCAGCCACAGGATGAGGACAGACATCAGCAGGGACAGGCACTGGCCAACAAACTGAGGCATCACAGACTGATGCAAGAAGTTCATGGTCATTACCAAACCAGCTCAGCAACTCCTGGAGCTGCCCAGAGACTCTGGCCAAAGCTGGGACCAACCTGCAGCCTTACTGATGTGGGATGTGGCTTTTGGTGGGAGCAAAAGGTGTCCATGTTGTGAAGAATGAGCTCTATGCACTGTGCAAGTGGTTCACGTGGCCAGCAGCTTTTTGCTAGAGCAGTGCAGAGCCTGAGGGATTCACACCTCACTCTTATCCCTCTGCTCCCCACAGGGCTCTGGCCTGGTGAGCAACAAAGGACCCACCAGTCACCAGCTCCGGGGCTCAAACACAGCCAGCTAGAAAGAGGAAACACGGGTTTTTTTAAAAGATAGGCAAATTTTCGGAAGCTGTGTTGGGAAAGCTGGGAAGCCCAAAGAAGTAAGAACTACCAAAAGGCAATGGCTTTCTGGTACACAAAAGTGTGCTGAAAAAGGCAAGGCCAGTCTGTTTTCCAGGTCCAGGGCATACAGGACAATTAATAGGATTAAGTTAAGAAGAGGTCGATTCAGTTTAAATATGAGGGAAAAACTTTCCAGTGGCTGGTGTTGAGAGGTTTATGGCCCTATAACTTTTGGGATTTAGAATTATATAGTGTGTTTACACTATTTACAGTATCATTGCATTTACATGGCTTTATGTATTCTAATAGTGACTTACCAGCAAGCCACCTGGTTCTTTTTGAAGCTGTGCAATACTAATATTTATTTATCAAAGCATAGTGCATAAGAATGACGCCAAAGTCTGGAAAAAACTTTTTGCATGTCCCAAGTGGACAACATTCTGCAAAATTCAGCAAAACATTTGCAACTGTTTCTGCATTCCCTGTTCCAGTCCATAGTTGGTATGAGTTATGGTAGCTTTGGGAATGTGGGATCTTTCAGCAGCCTTCTCACCTACTCTGATGTGGCTCTTCACCTTGATAAATCTCTTTTCTCTTACACATAGAGGTAGGCACACACATATGCATAGAGATCTTTAAAGGTCTTTAAAGTCAATCCTGGCAAGTGGAAACAAAGAATATTATTTGAGATGGGCCTAACAGATTGGATTAAAAAAAGTAAATTAAACCAGCAACAAACAGCCCTCGAGTGCCCGTGTGCCAACTTTAATCCCCTCGTTAATTAAAAATGGCCGAATTATAACCCCTTTCAAAAATTAGGTTGATAGCAGAAATGCCAACCGAACAGACCCTTCAGTGCAACAGCCCTCCAGAACACAATCACGGAACGGCAAAACATATTGGCACCTCCTGGATCCGCAATTGGAATATTCACTCGGCGCCATCTCTCCCTGTTAATTGCTGTGTGGAAAGCGGTCCCGGCACAGCCTCTTTATCTCGGAGCCTCAGAAGCGCTGCCGGCGGCCATGCACACTCAGGGGCACAGCTTGGCCAGGCTGCCAGGCCCCGTGCCAGCCCAGCCCCACGCCCCCTCCCCGGCAGCGGCAGCTGGATCGCCATCCTTGGCTCCCGGGCTGGCGCTTGGCTCGCGCTGCTCTTGGCTGGCGAGGGGCTGAGCAACAGCTTGCGGCCTCGCTGGGCGGGATGGGCTGGGCTGGGACGGGTGGATGGGTGGATGGATGGATATGGATTGATATGGATAGATATGGATGGGTATGGATGGATATGGATGGATATGGATGCTGGCTGCCCGGCTGGATCCGCAGCCACCCCTCGCTTGGCGGGAGAGGAGCGCTCCCGAGCTCCTCACTTCAACTGTTCTCCTTCCGATAGCAGAGCACAGCGCTGAAAACCTCACCTGCTTGGAAAACCAGGCTGGAAACTGAAAAACTCACCTGATTGGGAAACCAGACTGGAAACTGAAAATTTCACCTGCTTGGGAAACCAGACTGCAAACTGAAAACTCACCTGCTAGGAAAACCAGACTGGATACTGAAAAACTCACCTGCTAGGAAAACCAGACTGGATACTGAAAAACTCACCTGCTAGGAAATCCAGACTGCTTTTCCACTGCATCCCCTGTCATTCATTTGTTTTTTGCTTAAATTAAGAGCTTTGTGAAGCAAGGTTGCTCTTAATTATGAGTTTCTACAATACCTTCTATGGTGCAACAGCACCCTGATATCAGCTATTAAAAACTGTCAGGCTGAAGGGAAAATGCAGTCTGTGAAATGGCTTCTGCCTTTGCAGATGGATTCCCTGTACGAATCCAGGACCAGGGGCCAGATCTCCGCTGGAGCCATGCCAGTTCACACCAGCTGTCAGCACAGCCACAGAGGATCAAGTATTTCCATGCCACCCCTTCTCTTCATCACAACTGTCAGCTCAGGCCCCACCACAGAATATTTATTAGTGGTGACAACAGGAAAGAATAGAAATATCAACTCTTAGGCTGACTTTTGCAAAGTCAGTGAATAAAAAAGTTTTGTCCTCATAAAGGGATTAAACTTGTTGGAAAAGATATAGGGGGAAAAACAAATCCTTGGGGCTTAGGGGTAGGTTTGCTTTTTGCTTAATGAAGGATTGGCAAAGGACTTACACTGCATGAAACCAGACATTGCTCTCAAATTCAGATGCTGAGAAAAGAAGCAATCAGCGAAAGCAGCGAAGCAATGGCGTATCCATGGGTCTGACCATGCAAAAGTTATAAAAAACTAAGTGCTAAGGGTTGCTCTGTACTGAGAGACAGTCTGAAGTCTTTGCATTTACATACCAGCTGTCATCAAGGCTTAACCAAAGTGTTTCCAATTTCTTTTTATTGTATTTTGTGTTGGTTTTATGTGTTGGAAATCAAGGCACAGAGCATGCAAGCCAGGGTGAAAAAAAGGACAAAGACAAATTAAGTGAGGTGCCAGTGGAATTCAGGTGCTTAAATGCACAGAAAGTGATATTTAAACTCTCTGCTCTGCTGCTGTCTAAACTTAGAGATATTTAAATGCCCACAGTACAATTCTTCACTAATCAAAGATTCCTTTATTTCTCTCCTCTCCAGTGAGTTAAATAATTTGCAATCCACACTGATGGCCCTCAGCCCAAGCCCCTCCGTCCCACAGCCAAGCCTTGCCATGCTCCCTTCCCACCAAACTGGGGCCAGTCCCAGGGAAAAAGAGCAAAATTCCCTGTGTCCCTGGCTGTGGACTGTGTGTGGTTGGAGGAGCTTCCCAGAGTCCTCATGTTTGGGACTCAAAGGAGTTAAGGTGAATCTGCTCTTGGCAGCAATTGACTGACAGCATCGCCCTGCTCCCACCTGGAGCGCAGTTGAGGCAGACTCCAACTCTCGTCTGGAGCCCCCAAACCCCAACCAGAAATGGAGGAGTAGAGATCTTTGGGTTTCCTGCTGGGGGGGACACATTTCCAGGTGCCCCACAGGGACTCCAGCCCCGATCACTCAGGTGCAGTGTTGGGGGTTCTGCCAATTGAATTTCCATCCGGGCTGCTGATAAGAACTCCCTTGACTAGGAAGACATCACTGCAGAGAACAAAACCATCTCCTGCTGAACTGATTATATTTACTGTAAAACACGGAAGCAAATGAAATCTCTGATTGAGAGAGAAGGAGAAAGCTTTTAATCCCACTCTGTGAAGCTTGCCAGATTGACAAGGCTAGAAATACAAATGGAAGAGTAATTATACAAGACTCACATCACTGCTCAGATTTATTTTTCCAAATGTAAGAAAGAGAAAGAGACAGAAAAGGCCTGGCTTGTTATATTGGTTTCCATAGCTGTTAGTGCAAATTGATTAGAAATCAAAGTTCAAGATGTTCCAAACTACTCAAAAAAACTTGTCTGAGCTGTGGCACAATGACAGCGTTATGGATGATACAAGACAAAGGAAAAAATAAAAGGAAGAATATAGCAACCTGGAGCAAAGTCATGTTTTCATTGTTACAAGCCCTAGAGCTCTTCCTGCTAGAAGGGCAAAATGTCTAAACTACCTGGTCCAAACAATTTTGAAGTTATGTGAGTAAACTCTAAAAACATCCATTAAATCTTTGAATTCAGTTGCTAAATGAAAGCAATAGAGAGGACCAAACAGTGCTCTGTTTCAGTCTGTCAAGTTATAATCACTAAATACTGGGAAAATATACATCAGGGCTTTGGGTCAGGGTTGAGCTCAGAGCAAACGCATTTCTTCGAGGGCCTTTGAGGACACTGTACTTTTTAATTGAACTTGTACTTCCAATGTGAGACCCCAGCATCCATCACTCAAGGCATTTTTTAAAAATACAGCATAGACAGGATTCATCTTGCCTAATTCAAAACATCCACTCTGGAGACACCTGTGCCTCACTGAGCCTCCCATCCTCTGTAACCATGAAGGGAAACAGGCACTTTTACAGCACCTCAGCTGACTTCTTTTAGATATCAGCTTTAGGGCAAGATGAATCATGCCTTGAATGTGCCAATTTCCCCGTGGTGCCAAAGCAGGACTAGACAACCAGTTTGTTTGCTCAGATGAGTCCCACGTGGCTGGGGCTGATAGATTTGTGTTATGATCTGGCTGAACGTGGACTGTCCGTGGTTCCAAGTCTTACATCATCCCATGGAGAGTCCTGTGCCTCAGTGGATCCTTAGAGGTGAGTTGGAAAACAGCAACTGCCTCCAGATATCATCAGTTCTGACAATTTCCATGGTCTGCTAATGAATCTGGGTGGCTTCCCTGGAGGAACAAATCACCTTAAACATTTAAGTTGTCCTCAGAGATTTTACAAAGTTTGAATCAAACAATGGTAGATTCAGGCAAATTTCAGCAATGTTGGTATGGATCTGTTGTGGGAATAATTTGCATGCTCAGTTTTTGGTTTTTAGTGGATGTAAATTAATGCTACAGATAGTAGAATCAAGACAACAATTTACATTCTAGTCTTTCCTCCTTTGGTGAGGAGCTTGATAGGTAAAGATTCACATTGTGCAGGGACATTGAATATTGAACAGGAGCTTTCCTTCCAAATTTTGTTTCCAGAGGGCTTAAGAAAGATAACCAGAGTTTTATACATCTGATTAAAACACCAACACTCCAAACTCTGTCTGTGAAGGTTTTTGGCATTATTTCTGTTATGGTCATAATCAGCTGCTTGCCCATTCCAGCTGCTAAAGCACATTAGACAAGACTTGAATTCCAAATATTATTCTCATCACCATGGTATCCTGTGCACAGATTCCCAAAGGTAATTAAAGAAGTTTGAGGCTCTGACTCCAAAGGCCAGGTCCATAAATAATTTCAGCTCTGGCAATTAGGTGACATGGTGTTTTGTTTTGAGACTTTTGTAGGGCAGGGAGTGGATCCAGAAGCTGCCTTGCCTCCAACCGGCAGGGAGAGATCAGGGCACCCACAGAAAAACACACACAGAGCAGAAAGCCAGGCCAGTGCAGGCTCACAGAGGATGCCACACACGGGGACACATCTGCCACCTCACCTCTCCTGGAGGATCCTCACCCAGGCTGGCAGGGAAGCAGCTCCATCTCCTCAGGTTCTTTGGACAGAATCCTCCTTTTCCGCTGAATGTCAGTGTAAAAACCTATGATAAACACAAACACAGTTGGCACACAAACAACAGAAGAAGACATTTTAGTCACTCCCCCCCTTCACCTGCCAAATTCACAGCAAGAGCATTAACTGTGAGGTGACAGAGCAGAGACTCTTTGCTGTGCTGACTGTTTGGCCCAAATATTCCCATGAATATCCCCAATCCCACCTTATTTTCTAGAAGGCACCACAAGAAAAGCCAAGTTACTTTTCCAGGAGAAGGCAGTTCTGAACCTTTATCTTTAATCCTCCCTCCCATGATAAACAAAAATATCCAGGATTCAGAGTATATCTTTGCCTGCCTTTACCTAACGTAAAAAGCACAGTTGTTGAGGCTGAACAGCAGCAAACATAGATACAGAGGACTCATAAAATGCAAGGGAACACAAAATCAAAGTCAGACCCTCCTGAATTGGGTGGTGGTTAGAGACAGGTATTATGTGTTGTTATATTATATTTCACTGGCGTCAGTGCATATTTGACTTTAAAACTGATAAAAAGAAGAAACAGCAGAGGGTTTTCTTAAGATAGGAGCAGGAAGTTTTGGAGGACGAGTGTCTTGGAAAGATCCCACCCTCTGCATAAGGGGTAAAGGACTGGCTTTGCCTGAGGAGCAGCAGTGTTTGCCCTGGATCTTCATCCTGCAAAAAATAGCAATTAATGGATTTTATTGTGCAATTTTATGCATTTTTAAAGATGGTTCAGGAAGCACAGGGTAAGTATTATTCAGTTGTGTGTTTACTCTGTTTTAGATCCTGCAGCTCCAGATTTTTCATGTCTCTCCTTTTTGTCCTGCTGTTCCTTTCCTCCTGCTTCAAGGATGAATTGCTGGCAGCCCATCTCAGGTGTGTTGTCAGTCCTAAACACTGTCAATTAAGTGCCTTCTGAGGAAGATTTGGTCAAGCTGCCTTCTCAGTAATGAACATCTTTCTTGAAATTACAACTCTGAATTATACCATTTGCCATAATATAAAAGCTCTGAAGAAAAAGAGAATAAAACCCTTAGGAAGAGAACTTTTCCCTCAAGTTCTCTTCCATCCCTGCCATCTTCCATCAGTCTGACAAAAAAGCTGTTTGTGAGAGCCTCTTGAAATGAAGAATCTAATATTCAACCACAAAAAGATTAGCCTTTGACTGTACTTCGCTCCATGCTACACTAATACAATCAGCATGGGGAATGTTATCCAGGGAGAGGTTAGGGGAGAGGATGGAAGACCAGGTGGTGCTGGAGACCTAAATTATGAAGGTTTATTTTTCCTGAAGCATGACTTTTATTTGCTCCTAACCTTAGGAAGCAGCAGTGCTGGAGATGAAACACACAGCAGGAGATGTTCAGTCCCACGTGCAAGGGCAGGTTTATTGCCGAGTCACTGCTGAGCTTGGGCCGACCTGGGAAAGGAGACAGGAAAACTGGGATTACTTTGGAGAAGTTAATTCAGAACTAAAGTTAATTCAGAATGGTTAATTCACACACCGTGCCCAAGGTGTCACTGACGGCACGAGGAACTGCAGGACACCCGGACAGAGTGTGGGCACTCAAATGTGGGAGTGCAATCCACAGAACATTTATCACCTGAGGCTCCTAAAGGGCCATAAACACATGATTTTTGCCACTGTAATTACCCACCTATCTGGAGCTTTGCTGCTGCGCTCACAAATGTTGTCATCTCAGCAGGACTGTGCGGGTTTGTGTCTATGTCATGTACACGCCTGTTGGGATCTGCAAATTAGGTCTTCCTGTGCTTAGGTTCCCCGAGCAGCCTCGGCTTTTCCTTAGGTATGAAGCTCAGGGGAGGATGCTTTGCACAGATTTTCTCTCACGGCCCTGGAGCTCAGACACCTCTTTCAGAGCAGATGGGACACATCACCTCCCCTCCCAAAACTGCTGCAGCACAGGAGGAAATCTAAAGCTGGACAGAGAGAGCGTGAGCCCACGATTGTGCAGCCCTGATAAAAGCTCCGACCCTGCACAAAGACTTGGGATTTCCAATCTCTGCACGAGCACCACATCTGTATTTTGCATTATTCTCAGTAAGTCGTGTACAATTTGCTGCCTCAGCAGCAGAAGAGACGTCTGACCTCCCACAACATAAGCTGCCCTCACAGGATAAATACATTATATTTTTGTGGCATGTGCTCTCTCAGTGCTAGGATAAACCAGAGTTCATGGAAAACAGAGCTGATGACAAGTATCATTAAATCTCCATGTAACTTTTTTTTCCCCCTGAGATGTCCTTCCTGAAGCCATGGAGAAGGACATTCGATAAATACACGTGTCACCATTACTTACATCAGTAATCTAGCAGACAAGACTGTGGGATTGACATGATGGCCACAGGGGCTGAATTTAGGTCACCTACGAAATGAATTAAAAGCTTCTCCTTATCTCGGAGCCACATCTCCTCCTCACTCACACCCTTGTCGGGCACAAAGATGATGAAAACTAACCCACTGATTGCCAAGCGACTTCTGAACACCACAGCTCCTAAATCAGGGTACCAGACCCCATTAAAGTGGGACAGCCACAGCAGCTGAGCTCTGGACTGTGTTTGTCCCCATGTAGTTACTGCTACAGGTCTCAGTGCCCAAGATCTGTGTGAGAGCTTGTATTAAAACAAACAAACAAACAAACAAACAAACAGAAGCCCCAACAGCCACAAAAACATCCCCCGCACGTGCAAAATTTGGACATAGGCTTGCATCAGATCAAATGCCTGGTGGTGCCTCTGCCTGGCTCCTGCTTCCCATTCCACCTTCCCTTCCACAGAGCTGTGCAGCAGAGGGCTTTGGGATGAACGACAGACTGAAAGCATAGACTGTTGGGGAGGATGAAATAGGAAAGTCTTATAAATATTATTACCTGGCCAAAGATGCTGAGAATATGGAAACTATGAGCAAGATTGAAATGAAGACAAGCTTTGAGATACCAAACCCCAGTTATTTAGTAACTGGAAAACAATGGTATGGCCACTGAAGGTAATCCTCCTTTTGATTAAACAATCGCCTCTGCTTGCAGACAGCTCCAAGGGTCAGAGCAGACCCTACCAACTTGGCAGAGGGTCCAAAAAGCAGTTTTTAGGGTTTAAAATACAACGCCGTATGGTAATGCAATGACTCTCATAGGCTGTATGTAAATGTTGTAGGATTTGTAGCTTGTTCTGGATTGGTTAGTGAAAATTAGAATATTCAGCACAGAAGATTATTTATTGTATTGTAAACGGCAACCACGGTATTCCTTCTTTGCATTCTTTCTGTATTCTGTACTTCTCTCTCCCTCTCTCCCCTCTCTGCCCTGCTCTGATCTGCGTCTGGCAGCTCCTAGCAGCTCCCCTACACCCACACCCTTTCACAATAAACCTCATGCTCTAAGACCTGACTCCAGAGATCTTTCATCTCCATCTTGACTGTCTCAAACAAACCACACCAACACCACAGATGGCAATCCTACAATAGACTACCACCTAGAAGGGCCAGTCAAGCCCTCTGCTAGGAAAACAGCTCCTTTGTTCCCATTTTAAGTGATTTATGGTTTTATAAAGCACACTAAACGCCCTGCAGAGCCCAGATTTGCATGTGCTCCTTACTGATGTCCAAACGAACCTGCAGCCGACACAAAAGCACATCCTCACCTGAAACCAAGGCAGGTTTGAGTCTTCTCAAGGTTGAAGAACAGCAGATGAAGGTTTTTTGGGTGTCTGGGGAAGTATTTTTGCAGGACAGGGTGGATAAAACCTGAGCCTGGCAGCTAAAGGAGCCCAAATCCTTCACCACTCAACTCCCAGGGCTGGGAAGGTTGTGATGAGGTTGGGGTTGGGGTTGCAGTGCTGACAAGACAGGTCTGGAGTTGTAATCAGGAACAATCCTTGTGTTTGGTTCTGCTTGGGCACACAGGACTGACCCTGTACACTCAATATGTAAATACACACTGTGCCAACAATCTCCTGGGCTTTCTCTCCTGAGTCAGCTTTGCGAAATTCCATCGTTTTGGCTAATGATTCTGATGAAAACCAGAAGCAACACACTTTGCTGATACCTCAGAAACAAAGTGTGATCCCTGTGTGAAACCTCCTGAGCTTCACAGGGCTGGGGGGTCCCAGCAGCCCCTCTGGAGCTGGCCAGCTCAAACCAACAAGGCACAGCAGAAACTCAGCAGAGGTTAAAATTACTGTGCAATGGTTTGCATTCGCTCTGGTGCATAATGAGGATGGGATTGAATGAGAGGAAGGGGGACTTTCCTGTTTAGGATTATCAGCTGTATTTTTGGCTTTTTGTCCTTGAAGAGCTTTTCGAAAGGCTGCCAGCAGCATGTAGGAGCGTAGCCAGAGAAGAAGGCAGAGTCCCGGGGGGGGACAGGAGGGTGGGATGTCCTACCAAAGCCATCTGCCTGCCAGGGGAGAGGCTGCACGTGAGGAGCAAGTGGGCAGGGAAGAGCTTGTGTTTGTGGGGGCAGGAGCAGGTGCTGGACAGCCACAGATGCCAGGAAGGGCAGGGGGCCAAAGCCAAGCCAGAGGAAGAAGAGGGTCCTGGGGATAAAAGCCAGGTCAGGGTGGTCAGGAATGACACCCAAATGGATGATTTCTCCTTTCCCCATTTACAGAGATATTTTAAAGTCTATTAGACCATGGATTGAGACAACCAATTTAGCCATGGCTTGCACTGTACTTTAGCCTGTTCCATAATCACCCAAGATAGAATTTGGCTTTAATCATTTTTCATCCCAGGGGCAAAGCCTGTTTTCACCCAGTGTGCCAAGACAGTTTATGAGATTAAAATTATGTGTCTTGCAAGATTGTCCAGATCCTGCCTTCAAGGGTCTCTTTCTAATTGTTTTCAGAGGCTGACAGCCTTGCAGGGTGTAGCGCTAGCTTCAGAAGATGTGGGGTGGAAAAGTCTTTTTTAAATGATTTTTGAAATCAGAGGAAGAGAGAAGGCTCTTTAATTCCGTACAGAAAATCACTTCTTCCTGCCAAGCAGCAGTGGGAGCACAGGCCTTGGAGTTCACGGTTCAAGAGTGCAATCATTCGACGTGCAAGCACTGCCAGGAGGCAAAAGGAGGGCAGGCCAACCTAGGCAGAGACTCTGTGACTGACCTTCCAAGAGAAAATCCCAATTTGCAGAGCTATCCTTCAAGGATCTGGCTCCTCAGACATTCATTGCATTCACCTGGGCAATCAGAAAACAATAACAAAGGTATCAAGGTTAAAAAGTTTGGACTTAATACTATAAGGCTGGGAAAGTAAATAGCCACCCAAAAATAACTGCAAAAGCCCTCATTGTGAATGCCACTTGTATTTTGGAAGAATGTTTAAAACTTTGATTTTTTTCAGTCTCACTATATAATTAGGACACTTAAAAATGCAGAAGAGAAAAACTACAACAACAGCAAGCCCAAACACACCCTGCCCTGGGATAAATCTGTTTCCTGGCATTGAAAAAGCCACCAAATGACAGACTGTACTGTGGTAATTCATGTCTGTGACATTACAGTGATTGGCTTTTAATCCACTCACCATAAATTACTGCGAGTCAAACAAAGCACTCTGAGGAGACAGACAGACAGAAAGGAACATTCAAGGTTCTTGATTATTTATCAGTTGGCTGAAACATTCAGAGAGCAACGAGAGCATTACATATCCTACCCAATGAATCACCGCACAGCAAATGATTTTACATTCATGTGAGAGTTTCCACTAAGGACTGGAGGGGAAGGATGTGCAAACAGCTTGACTTCGCCAAGGCAGCATTAAGATGGCATAAAGAGGCCAAAAGTTGTTGAAGCTGAGAATAAACTGCTGATTTCAGACAAGCTCTGTGTGACACAAAGAGGTTTTAGCAACATGGACAGTGAACTTGGATCCCCAGAAGCCACACCAAGGATGCTTCATTAGAGGGAAGTTATCAGGCTAAATACACTTCCAATTTCAGAGCTACCATCTTTAATTAAAATTAAGGAGATTTAAACCACCTAATTTATTCTTCCCTCCTTGCACTGTATTTTTTCAAGATGCTTCATGCAGCTTAAAGACTTTGCCTTCCATGAGTTCACATTTTGGCTCTCCCATGCCTTGCAAATGCTGCACCACGAAAATACCGCATTGGACAACAGCTGAACAGAACTTAGTCCCAGATGACATTTTAAACCATGCAGGAAACGCTGATCACAAGCAGATTTTTTTTCCAATAGCTTTTTATATAAATAACATTTAAGTTTCTGCCACAAATCACTTGTGTTCCTCCATTAGTGGATAACAACTCCGAAGTGCAGCGATTAACTTGTGAGTGCAGTGTGATGGGAAGAACCAGGTTGGTAGCAAGAGAGAGCAATAGGAGACAAAGTACTCAACTAATGTTTCCAAGAAACCAACATGAAAGCCTTGTAAACTGCTATCATACTTACTTTTCTCTCTATCACACTTAAATTTCCTTTGCATTACGAATTCATCTCTGAAGAGCACTGTAGACTTGGCGCTGGCTTTTTACATAGCCATTCTTAAAAGCATTTCAATCAAGGTGGAAAAAAACTTCACAAAAATCCTAAGGCCCTGCATGTGATGCCACCCTTCTCACTGATGCAGCCTCTCAGACTGGATTTGGTCTGTTCTTGACAACAACATATGCAATAATTTCTGCATGAGCCATGGGAGATAAGGACCCCCGTGATTCTGAATTGCCATCACGCTGGACTGCGTGTAAGTGATAACTTAGCATTTGGGGATATAAAATTCTGCGTATTTTACTGTCTTGCAGCCTCCTCTTCATCTTAAACTGTCTTTCATATGGTAATTTGAAAGATTTTCTCCAGACCTTCTATCTTTAATAGAAGTTAGACAAAGCCTGAATCATCCTGTGTTTGGCAAACGTTTTGCTGTGGATGCATTTTCAAGTAAACATCTGATTCAAAGACCTGGGCACACAGTGCAAGAGTGGGACGTGCTGCTGTAATTCCTCTCCCCAAATATCTCAGTACATCTGTGATGCTGCTGCATCACCTAATGTTAACATGTGCAATTTATAGGGAAGAAATGGAGAGAGAAAATGTGCTGAAATAACTTGCCTATAGCAATATGCTGAGAGATCCGGTGCCAGGGCTGGGAATTAGAGCTCAATTGATTTCTGGTATCCAGCCCCTTGCATAATTCACTAGGTCACAGTGACAAGATTTAAATATGGGACTAATTGAATGTTCATATAGGAATTGCTGCTCTTTTGGTCTGGCTTGATGCAAAGTTGGAGAGGGAGAAGGATACAGAGGAGAAACTGAAGTCTCTGGAGGAAAATCCAGGGAGGGGGGAATAGCTGGAAGAGAAGGCTGCTCTGTCCTCCTCCTGTTAGCTCGGTGGCAGGTTAATTCTGGATGACAATTTAAATGTCAAACATAGCCAATCTATTTCACCAGGGGAAAAAACCCATCTCCTCAAATCCCTGGTGACAGAGCAGGAGCAGAAAGCACCTGCGCCCTGGTGGGCTGCTCTAGAGCAGAGAACTGAGCTCCCCAAGAACCATAAAACTCTGCCAGAGCAGGAACATCTCCAGAGGGGAGTGACCCTGGACCCAGGGGTCTTGCTGGAATCACCTTGAGCTGCTGTGAACAATCACAAGCAGAAACATGGGATGAAAGCAAATATAAACATGAACGTCTCCTAAGGAAAATCCTCTCAAGGGCCTGAAAAACAAACCCCAGACGGGTCAGGGGACACAGATTCTCTGTTTCCTGTGCAAGATTCCTCCTCGTTTGTTGGGCGGGTGGTTTTTGTGCTGCTCGTCTCAGTTTCCACCCAGCTCTGATGGAGCCATGGAGTGGCTGTGCTTGCTGGGAAGTTGTTTTCCCCAAGCAGCCTTGCCCTGGGAGCAGCTTGTGGCTCCCAGCACGGCTCCAGAGCCACTCCAGCTTTGCTGTGAGCCTGAGCAGACACAGCACAAACACTCCTGTTCCTCCCCCTGCAAAGCCACAATAGCCTCGGGCTCCTGGGCTTCCCCACCCTTCTGCTGGCACAGGACAGGGCTCACACTGCTCCCTGCCCATGGAGCTTGGCCCAGGGATGGATCCCAAAGAAGCTGCCCCGGTGTCTTCCCCCACCTCGGCACATATTCTTCCCAGGACTTCCTCCTGCAAGACAGAAAATTCCAGAAGCATGGGGTTAGAGGAAGCTTTACATTTTTTGTAACCTCCAAAGAAAGCAATTCTTCCTCACCCACAGGGCATTCCTCAGCCTCCCATTCATTTATACAGGACAGCCCTGGGACACTTGGAAGTTCTCCAGATACGTTTCCCACTGTAAGACCTGCAGCAACATCTGCTTTTCTTCTTATGCCACAAACGCCCCAAATTCTCCATCTGCTTCAGTCCTAAAGTAGTCCAGTAGCTAAATCATCACCCAGTCTTCCTAAAAAAAAACCTAGACAATTTCTCTCTCTCTCTTAAAAATTAAAAAAAAAAACCAAAAAAACCCCAAACCAAACAAAAAGAACCCCAACAAACAAAACAAACAAAAAACACAACCCTCCCCACAAAAAAAAAAAGAAACCAACAACCAAAAAAACAAAAACAAACAAAAACCATTTCTTTGGACTGCCCTACGGAAATACCTACTTTCCTTACTTTTGCATTTAGGAGCAGGAGCAAACCACAGCTGTTCTCATCAGCAAAGGTGAAGCCTGCTCAGCTGCAGGTCTACAAACCTATTTCAATTCTGCAATCCCCGTTGAGAAGGTTTTATTGAGCTTGGTAATATTTAAGGTTAAATTAGCGTTAAGAATTAAAATCCTCTGAGTCATGTGTCTGTGTCCATGTCCCCTGCCCCCTCCCTCACCCCAAAAAATGCAAATCCAAAGCCTTCAGTAACTCTGAACAAAACAAATTTCAAAAGTTCATATAAAAAAGGAGAAAAGCACCTGGTTTGGTTTTTCTGATTGTTTTTGGGGCTTTTGTTTTAATTCATCCAGTGAAATATATTCAACAAAACTATTTCAGAAAAACTTCTGACCAAAACCCCACAACCTCTTTATAATGCATCGCCCAACGCCAGCAGGAGAGAGAGATGTTCTGAAAGAAAGGGAATGCTCCACGTCCTTTTCATGTGTCACCACCTGGGGTGTCTTCCCAGTTCACAGACAGGCTGTGCTGATTCCTGTGCTGGAAGCTCTGGACACACTGACAGAACAGCCAGTTCTTCCACATCCCTCCTGCTCAGTTTCCGCGGGAGGGATCTGTTTATGGAAACGTAAATCCCTTGGCTGGGCTCTGGAATTACTTAGAGCAGCTAAGGAGCCACTGACCAAAATCATTACAAATGTTGCTCATCTTCGCAGGGTCATTTGGAGATGAGCAGATACAGCTCACCTTTGGACTGTCACCAAGGCAATATTAATAATTATGACAAATAACTCGGGCTTTGCGCGGCATCACAAATCCAGAGCGCCACGTCTGGAATTGGCCTTTCCTTGGTGACAAATTCTAAACAACAAACATTCATAACACAAGTCTGTGAAGGATTGGCTCTAAGGGATAATAAATCCTTTGGCAATACGAGGAGGGCAGGAAAAGCTTCCTGGCACAAGTATTGTTAACACTGTCTGTGCACCCAAATGGCAAGAGCAGGTGGATTCTCAGCTCTGGAGGAGGATGTAAATTATTATTATTGAAAATATTATGCAAAATGTTCCTTCCAGAATAATGCTAGCTGAGCCATATACCTGACTACTGTCTTTTAAATATTTACCTGTAAGAGGTAAAGAAATAGGTAATTTTTTTCCAAGGTCTCATCTAGAGTATCTCTATATATCTCTAGCAGCCAGAAAAGACACCTTCCACCCAGGTGGGTAGGAAAATTATTTAATGCTGTGTTTTCCTCTCAAAATCATTATCGGGTTTTAATTCAGCTCCTCATTGGCAAGTGCCCACCCTATGGCTCAGCCCTCCAAGATATTCTGACTCAGACTCTGAGGTCTTTGAATACTCAGGGATACAATCAGTGAAACTCTGACATCTGAGCACACAACCAGATGTGGTGAGACGACAGAGTGAACTATTCTACAAAAATCACTGTGTAATGTAGAGAAAGGAAAGCTAATCTATCACGAGCAAGCACTCCCAGACATAGCCTGTGGCTACCTAACAAAATATAGAGTTTCGACGGAAAAAAAGAAAGGTCTTTCACCAGACAGCAAAAAACCCCCAAACCTAGCAGGCACATAAAAAGTTGTGATCTGAAAGAAATCCATCCAGTTAAAAGTACAAATATTTCAATTTAAAAAAAATTATACAAAGCAGAGCAGGAAAAGGCAAAGAGTTTCAGTCAGGTTGAAAATGTAGACAAGTAATAATGGAGAGTACAAAATTCAATGAAAACTTTATAAACTTCAAGAATCCAGCATAATAAAGAAGGCAACTTGAAACAAAGAAATCCCAAGTGTCAGGTACAGCTTTATTGTTGGACATTAATGTTAAAGCTGTAAACACTGATATCAAAAGGCAACTTCATGTAATCACATTAGTGGGAGATAGGAATCAGTGGGGCTTTTCCCAGCAGATTTCCCCAGGGACTAACTCTCAGCTCAATATTATTTAATATTTTATCAATGTTCTAGATGCTCATGTGAAAAAATTTCTGTAGATGACAAACAGATGGGATGGCAGTAAATGATCAGAAATTAGTTTTACAAAAGAAGATGGTTTTGGGGGTGGGGTTTTTTGGGGGGTTTTGAGGTTTGGGGTTTTTTGGGGTTTTTTGTTGTTGTTGGTTTTGTTTTTATTTTTTTAATTTTGCTTTCAGGTTTGGGTTTTTTTGAAGGATCACAATACAGGAAAATTGATTCAAACTAAACACAAAGAAATCCTTCTGGGAACCAGGAAGACTTCAACAAAGAATTGAAAGCCAAAGCATCATGAAATGTCTGTCACAGATGTCTCGATTCAACTGATCTCTGTTTGGGAACAAAGGTTTAGTTTCATGGGTGCTTCATATTAGCCATTACACTTATTGAGCCAAAGTATTTGAACACAGCATTAAAAAATAATTAAAAAACCTGTAAAGACCTGTGACACATAGCACAGTCACTAATCGATCAGCCATCATTTAAATTGTCAAAGCAGTTTGAGAGACAGGACAGCAAACGCTCTTTGGAAGTCAGTGCATTTGTAAATCCACTCTCTACTCTGGAAATGTATTCTTTTAGACAATATTTAGGCTCTTCAGCTCTAAGTTTTAAGATGAGATAGCTAGAAGCAGAGAACAGGAAGATGCCTAATTCCCTTGATTTGTTCCCATTTTTACAGCCAAATAATAGATGTATTCTTCAAAGTTTCTGTTACTTATAAAACCCACAGCAAATACTGCCAAAAAACCCCAAACTCACAGGCAAGGCTGGTCAATAATTTTGCCACATATATACAAAAAATGGGCCAATCCTCACAGCCCAATCCTGCCTGTCTAGGGGCAAGGGATGACCTGAACAGGCAACCAAAGTCACAAACACAGATCCTACCTCGCTGACAACTGTCCTTGACTATGGTTAATTACCTATTAAATAATCCTTTCAGTCTCACAGGACAGAGACTTGTTCAGCCTTTGTGTTCAGAGATGTTGCTGAGTGGCTTTTTATCATTATTATTATTGTTATTTCTCTGAAATAAGCCCATGAGAATTCGCCTCACTTGCGAGGAGGTCTGGGTCCTCCATCTTCCACAAGCCTTTGTTGGCATCTTAGTCCTCAATTTCAATGCTCCTTTATATCTGAGACCTCTGAACCAAAGATGCGAAGAACTTTCACAGATATGATAAGTTTCTTGAAGTTTGTTAGAATTAATACATTTCCCTCCTGCTGTATCTTTGCATTGTGCTGGCACTTCAAACACAGAGCCCACTTAGCTTCTTCTGGAAGACTTCAGATGTCAAGGCTAGGAGGGTTTTGAGCCTCTTGGAGCAGTTACAATAAAAATCTCATTTCAAATACATGCTTTTAAACAACATCTTTACAGAAAAGACTCCCATAAAGATAATTTTGAAAATGTTTTTCATTTTGAATTAATAAATGTATTGCAGAGCAACAGGTTCACCTAAATTGAAGAGAGGAAAATATTTGGTATCCTACACAGAAACTCAGAGAGAACCAATTTAGTTCAGTACTTCTGAGAAGACATAAAAGCATCATCCCACATCTGTGTATGCAAAAAATCCAAACCTTTGAGTGAAATTAAAGATTAAAGAAATGTAATTTAAAAGAAAAATGGAAATCAGACACAGGAAGAGCTGTTTGTACAGTGCCAACGCTGCATGAAATGTATCAATAACAGGTATGAAGACCTCCACAAAATTTTTAATCTCAGGCACAAAACATGCTAAGACTGATGGGTTTTTCACTTTTTGCTTATGGGAAATTCTCTCACACATAAATATCCCAGCTCTGCTGAGTGCAGTGGCTTCTGCACTCTCTATTTACAGTCTTGGAGGACCAATCTGCTGTGGAAGGCTTTTCTCTCCAGGACAGAAGGAACTCTCCAGTTGCAAGCAAGAAGCAGGGGAGGCTGGGCAGGGACCAGGCAAGACCCATCCAAATCTGCCCCAGCCTTTGCTGTGGTTCTGTGCCAGGTGGTTTCCCAGTTCCCGTGGTCAAGGAGGCAGAGATTGGGGTGGGCAGGGCTCAGCCAGCAGAGGATGAAGGTTCCTGGGCTGGCTGTGCCTGAGCCTGCACAGGACAGAGCACCATGAGCAGAGGGTGGTGTGGCAACAGAAGGGGTCGAGAGCAGAAAATTGGCAATGAAAGACTCGTTAGAGAGATTCAAAACCTGCTGAGAGGGGCAGGGAGCACAAATCCCACGGGGACAACTCTCTGTGGATTAGGGGCAGCTCAGAGCTTGCAATAACCCCCCAAAACAAGGCTGGGTTGACTGAAGTCCTGGAAGAAAAGATCTGCACAGGAAGAGACTTAATGGACAAAGGCAGAGAGCGCTTAAATATTTAAGAATGCTCTTCATCGCTTTGAATTCTAATTAAGATAATTAAGTATTCTAGCTGACATTCTAATAAAGCTTTTTGAATTCAAAAAGCCATACTCATTTTCTTTTGTTAGCTCACTGCAGTGAGAGGTTCAGGTGTACCCACCTCAAAGCACCACCAGCATCCTCTAGGTCTATTCAGCTCCTAGCTGGGAGAGAAAGGAAGCAGCCAGTGACTGAAAAACAATGCCTCGAGCCAAAAGTAAGTCCAAAAGGTCAGATTACACTTATCACAAAATGATCAGATAGAAAATATTTGAGAAATTCTGTTCAGCACAACAAAGTGCAGTTGCAAAGACACCTTAGGAATTAAATGTTGCAGAGCAGGGGAGGCACTTCAAATCTTGTTAGGCTGACAAGCATTTATTATTTTTTCACAGCAAAGGCAAAAAAGCAAAGAGGGAATTTCTCCCTAAGCATCCCCATCATTAACATAGGAGTTAAAAATAAAAGGGCTGCAGGTTTTTGGTATAAACAACACCATCAACGAAGTGTCAGACTGAAGATGCAGGCTGGGGAGGTTTTCTAAAGTAGCTCAGCTATACCAATGGCAAAACTGAGCATCTGTTGGAGGCCGAGGATATAAAGTTCTTCCTTGCTGTGGAAGGAAGGAATGCCATGGACATTGGCTTCTCAAATTCTGTGAAGAATAGTGGGTACTAAGTCACTTGAGAAGCTTGGACACAATTCTTTGACCTGCTTCAATAATTTAAAATAATTAATTAAATGCAATTCCCTCACAGGAGCACCATCATGGAGAGTGCTCCTTCAGCACTGCATGAGCAATGTGTTTGCTTTTATGGCTGGAAACAATTCCAATCCCACAGCAATCCCAGTGTATTGCATAAAGAGAAAAGAACTGCAAGACAGGAGTTCACACAGCTCATCTTCCTGTTCTGAAGATAAACCCCTTAAAAATTACTGATAAACACCAATGACCTCCACAGGTCATGGCTTAAGCTCGTAGATGAAAATCGAGTCTTGGCTTAGCTCCAGAGGTTTCTACTGAGGTGGCAAACTTGCCAGCTAAGATTTTGGTAAGCCTTTCCAGCAAACAGTGCACACAAGGATGAATCCTTCTGCATACAGTACTCAGGGGATACACCCAAGGTATTTAAAAAAAGGCAAACCAGTTCAACTACCTTGTTAGCAGCAGGCAAGTCTTTTCAAAGGTACAGCTAACTCTCCATCTTTGGACGGGCAGTTAAGTAATTTTCCTTTATTAATCCAATCCGAGGATAATTAGCAGTCATGGAAGTTTGGCTTCCCTCCTACAAGCCCCATTAGTCCAGCTGGAAAGGAAATTTGAGATCTCAGCTTAGGGTCATTTTAATATCAGAACATGATTCACTTCTAAAAGGGGAGGCAGACAAGGGAGTCTGGCCTTCGAGTTAATAATAAAGTAATTATCAGAGTTGCACTGAACATTATTCTGGAACTCAAAGGCCTCTGTAAGAAACCACTTAAATGAACAGGAAAAAACATCACCTGACCAACCCTATTGAGTATAACATGAAGGTTATAATAAAAGTGATCTGCTTATGTGCCCAAAATCACATGTTCTGAAAGCATTTCAAAGCCTTTCCGACATAACATTTACGATGATAAATGTGTGCCCAGCGTGACACCCCACCCAGCCACTGAAATCGTGGGGTTTTATAATGGCATTTAAAGAGCAAAACTATTTCGTTCCTTGCCTGAAGTTCGGCTACCAGAACTTTTCTCTGTGGGGAGCAGACAGAGCTGCACAACTTCCAGCAGGTCAAGTCCACAGATATTTAACTCCAGAATTCATTATTTTTCCCTCTCTTTTAGTATTTGGCATAATTTGGACAGAGCAGGGAGGACCAGGAGATGTGAAAATTTAATACATTCTTAAACTTTGCAACAAAACAAATAAACAAAGCCCACAACCAGCACCCAGGAGGAGCCACAAATAATTAGAGCAGACAAGGGGCTCATTTCTTCTCCTGTCAGACTTGGTGTGCTCCACAGAAACAGAGCCCATCAGGAAAGCAGTGGGACCAGGCAGGATGGACACTGCCCACGTGGATGCACAACTGCCTGGCAAGAGCACACTGGAGATAAATGCTGCAGTTTTACACATCAGACACCAAAATTACAATGTACAGCATCAAAAAGGTTGAGGTACAGCTCTGTACAACTCCAGCAGCCACAAATTACTTTCTATAGGTATGAGTGTATTCGTTCTACGGCAAGGAGGGACTATTCCTTCTTTTTTCACTATATGTGATGAAATATTTAGAGAGACCACTGTGCTCAGCCATCCAGTAAAGGCTGGCTTGCTCCTTTGTGCTGACCAGCATCAAGTTGTCAAATCGTGGACACAACCTCCCACACGAGCACAGTATCACCAGGGCAGAGAGTTCAGCAAAGCCACTGATCACCCCAGACCTTCCAATTAGCAGGGCAATAGATAAGCACCTCGATCACTTGTGATGATACAGGTGCTGCTCTCAGCATAGCCACCTGATAGGCCTTTCCAAAGTGCTTGTGATTGGCTTTTACACCCAGAATTTCTGTTTTATGATCTCCAAATCATGTACTTTGTCCCTTTCTCAATGTTTTCTCCAAAGAAAAGTGACAGCGCTGCAACCTGAAGAGACTTTGAGACGGATTGGAGAATGCAAGGAATTGACACAGAGCACGAAGCTCGTGACAGGCTGACACCAGAATTGAAAGAAAACTCATTCACTGGACAAGCAAACAGGTGGACATCTCTACTGGAACCGAAACAAGCCTGATGGAAAAAATCTGACACAGTGCAAGCCAGGGAATAAAAGGGTACAGCACTGTGAATGGTTTCAGGAGCTCCAGACACAAAGTCTGAACAAATGAAGGATATTCAACACCCTGAGCATCAGGTGACAATGAAATAAAGATCTTCTAATGCAGTCACTTTCTTTGGATACTGAAAGGTTGATTGGGTGAGTTGCCTCTAAGGAACACTGAGGCCAAGAGGACTGTTTTAAAACCACTTTAATATAAACCCCATACCCACCCAATATGTTCTAGGTTACCCTTATGGGGCTTGTGTCAAGGAATTGAAACTGCTGACCTTCAGAACAGACCTAACTTCTCTGAGAGCACAGGTTCTCCATGATGTGCTTCAGTGAGGATACTGCTCACCTTGAGTGCCATGGGCAGTTTTGGGCATCACAATATAAGAGAGACATTAAACTATTAGAGAGTGTCCAAAGGAGGAAATGAGGATGGTGAAGGGTCTGGAGGCCATATGAGGAATGGCTGAGGGCACTTGGTCTGTTCAGCCTGGAGGAGACTGAGAAGAGACCTCATGGCAGTTACAGCTTCCTTGTGAGGGGAAGAGGAGGGGTCAGCACTGATCTCTGCTCTGTGGTGACAGTGACAGGATCCGAGGGAATGGCCTGAAGCTGTGTCAGGGGAGGTTTAGGTTGGATATCAGGAAAAGGTTCTTCACCCAGAGGGTGGCTGGGCAGTGGAACAGGGTCCCAAGGCAGTGGGCACAGCACCAAGCCTGACAGAGTCCAAGAAGTATTTGGGCAATGCTCTCAGGCACAGGTGTGACTCTCGGAGTGTCCTGTGCAGGGCCAGGAGTTGGACTTGATGATCCTTGTGGCTTCCCTCCACGATTCTATAAAATTTCAGAAGAAGAAAACCCAGGCATTGCTAGAAACAAGCTTTGTACTAACTCCAACTCCACTCCCAAAGGATAAGGCAGTTAAGCATCAGCACATTTGAAAACCAGCCCTTCTGCTTTAAAGTTGTGTGAGTTTTATTACAAAACACACATTGCTGCTGGGTTCAAGGGGAGCCTTCCACCAGTAAAGCTTTTCCCCTTACCTGTATTGCAAAAACCCAGTTTTCAGGCACATAGCTGGGTGCCTATGTGCCTGAAAATACCATCCAACCCACCTGGAGATCACTTACTACTTCTGGTGTCATTCCCAGATCTGAGTTTTCTTTGGGGAAAAAATCTGGGAATAGGGAAGCTTAAAAAGGCAGCACAGATCAGACAAAGCAATCTAAAATACCTTTTGTTATTGCAAAATCCCAAGTGAGATCTGTTTTTTCCTTAGGGACAACAGCACAAAGGATTCTAAAAGATACTGTTGAAGTTATAAATACTATGCTTGAAGTGGATTGTTTAAACCACAAGCCAACTTCAGGTCTCCTAAGCAAAAAGAGGAACTCAGGCATCCCAGTTCCCAGCACAGGCTTCAATTCTTTGCCTCATCTCATTTCCAGCACAAAAATCTGACAAAAACAATGTACTACCAGGAAACAATGGGTTATTTACTTAACTTAAACACATTGGAGGTACAGCTGACCTCCTGCCAGTCTAAGCTGGCATGTTTCTGTGGCAGGACACAGCATTTTGCAAAAACTGCTTCCTTGGCCTGTGTGTAATATGGCTTTTGGTGCTTGACCCCGAGCAGAAGCAACCTCAGACTTTGGACTGCAGGGACTTGTGCAAGAGTCTCCACCCTACAGCATCCTTCACCAATGGCCAAATTAAATTGCTTTCTCTCAGGAAAAAACTTTCCTAGAGACTATGTGACCAACTCCAATACTGAGAATATAATTTTTTTCCTTAATTTGCACACAATTTAGAAAGGAAAAGCTGAAGAGGTAAACAATAACCTCTGATATAAATAGCAGAAACAGCAGAAAAAAGGCATCACAAAGCTCCTGAAAAACACATGTTGGCACATTATCAGAGAAAGAGACAGAAGAATCACATCATGCACAGCTCACCTTGACAAGGCTGACAATAAAATCAGTAAAACAAACAAACAAAAAAAGGGAAGAAAGGAAAGTCAGAACAAGAGATGTCTGTTTTCTGATTATTCATTCTAAAGGTACCATTAATTTTCTACTAACATATTAACTCCATAAGCACAAAGAAAAGCATTTGGTGAGAGCTGAGAGAATCAAATCGCTCAGGAGAGGGACCTACATGTTCCCTGCTGCAGTAAGAAGTTCTCTTGGCACAAAGAACTCAGAAAATGGTGTCTTTCCCAGGATCTGGCAACCACTTAAAGGCTATTCCAAAATGACTGCAGTTATATTTCCAATTTCACTTGTTGGCCTAGTCATCTCCTCGTTGCAACTCTGCCACTAAAAGCGTTTGGATTGTCTTAATATTGCCCAAAAGAAAAAAGAAACTGCAGCAAATTATGCAGTAGCTTCATGCCATCTAAAGAGGAGCCTGACTGATACCTGGTTAAGTAGCTGTTAAACTGTAACTATGCCACGTTTACAGAACTTTACAAAAATGCAGTATTTAAAGGCCTACAAAAAAGATTTTATTTTCCTCTCACTGAAGTATTGAAAGTGGAATGTTCTCTGCTGGAAATGAAACGGTGGGCGTTTGATGGCATATTTTAAATAGTATTCTTCTTTGTGCTTGCAGTGTAATGCCACCCAAGAGGGAGATTAAAAAAAAAAGTCTGCAATTTGCAAGTCCATTTCAAAGTCATATTGAGGATGATGTGAAATTCAGCATAGGATTCTTGAGAGAAATCTCCCTGGAAAATATGTATGTACCTCAGGGAAGCTTTGGAATTGCTTCCCCACACTGGAAGGCTGTTCTGTCTTTTGACATTTCAATGTTGTTTACTGTTTGCATCTAATTTTGGAATTATTCTGTGGTTTATTATGATTGTGTACCTTTGACTAGCAATAAGATACTTCTGCATCCTCCAAGATTCCTAAAAATCTTTCGCTATTTGTCTTGAAATTTTTAATGGTAGCAAGGATAGAGCAGTTACAAGAAGGGATTCATCCTGCTGACACATTTTACAGAGGTAACTGGCATTTAAACATCTCAGCCCCGAGATAAACAGGACTGTCCTCACGAGTCTGATCATTCTGAAACAACTGCAAACAGTACCGTGCTTTAAGGCTTTAGGTAGTCATCAGCAGGATTAGGAGGATACTCTCCTTAACAGACTTCTGGCTAAAAAGGTTTTCTCTTTCCTTGGTGTTGCCTTCCCTAAAGCATTACAGGCTGGCCACAGACAGACGTTGGGAAAGGGAAAGATAATTTTCTTGAGGTCAGATTCTCTTCCTTAGCTACCCAGGCAAGTGGATGTTTAGATAGATTCATCACCAAATCTGATGCCAGAGTCTTCCCCTGGGTCATCTGAGGAAGGAGGAGCAGGGATGGCTTCTGTCTTCACTTGCAGATATCTTGGTTATGCAGATAAGCAAGCAGCTGGATCATGTAATCACATCCCACTCACCAAAAAGGTTAAGAGTACCAGTGATACCATGATCCTTCCTGTCTTTCTTCCATGGCCACAACTATTTGTACTGCAGAAGACTGAAGTGCTTCAGACCAACACTGAAGTCATTAGATTTAATCTAGCACAGCATCCAAGTGAAAGCAAAAGCAACCAAAGACCACAGCATACACTCAAGGCTCTTCCTTTTCCTCTTAAATCCTTATTAGTTTAATTTCACTAAATTTTTGCCATACAGAAGTTAGACATGTCTCCTTACTTAGTTTTCTGTGCTCTTCTGTGATAATTTTCGAAATCCCTACGCTGAATTTGTCTCACCAATCACAAAGAAAGCCATGACAACTAACCTGGACAAGAAAACTACAGTTTATATGGGTCAAAGCAGACAGATCTTCGAAAATTATGAAACCATATGAAGATGAAAAAGGTCCCAAGTATTTTATGTTGATACTTACCACTTCACTGTTTTCAGATGAAAAACAGTGACAGCAAAGCTCTTATGAGGATACCTAATCCATAACACTGAGATTATTCCCTCCACCAGGAAGGCACTGGCACAGCCATGTCTCACTTCACTCTGCGCCAAGTGGGTTTTGTTACTGGTACGAATGACAGATTTAAATCTGACTGTACCTTTAGTTTGGTTTGTCCAGTTAAATGAAGATAAAAATGTATTTTGCACTACAAACAGATGACACAAGGCTGGGTTGGTTTTTTTTCTTATAAAAACCCAACTCAATAGCATGCTCCAAATATATGAAAGACACATATAAGAAGCTACAGCCAGATTATTATCTTGCACTTTGATCAGTGCAACTTTGCAAATTCCTCATGCCAACAATTCTTTTTTAAACTGGTATTGGGTGAGATTATTAGAACAAAACCAGAAAATTATGATCACAGTTTAAGCTCCTAGCTCTTGCAAATGATAGTCCAAGGTTTAGCAGTGTAATAAACTATGATCAATAATCTTGCTGCTTCTGCAATAATGCGAAAGCACTGTATAGATTGTATCCACGGTCCTTAGTCTAAAAATAAACATGTACAAATTAAATAGGATACATCATATATATACATGATTCATTTATGAAATGCAATTATTTGTGTGGAGAATAGCAAAAGTCCCGTTTCAACCTAATCAAATAATTTAAAATAAAGACAAAACAACATAAGCTTAATTATTATTATTTTAACATGTTAAAAATACAGTCACATCAAAATAGGGTACACAGTTATAAAACTGTTGCAGATGAAATAAGAAAATAGTGTGTATATATTTTATATATAAAAATCTACAGTATTTACTAATGCTGATACATATTTTGGAGCTTCATGTTGTTTGCACAAATAAATTGTACAGCTTTGTTATGAATTACAGAATCATCATTAAACACTGAGATTATTACACTGAGCCACAATATTATATACATACATTTCTAAGCTGCTGTAAGCAATCAGAACTAAAGTAAGCCCAAGTCATATTTATCTTCACAATTTTAGTTTAGGATTTCAGTGTAGTGCTTGGCTACTGTTACTTCGCTGCAGTTTCCAATTTTTAAAATATAAAATTGCCCAGTTATTAAAAATTACATCAGACACGTTATATACACACAAAAAAAATGTTTTGAAACATACTAAGTAAATGTTACTTCCATTTGTAAAAATTGTTTTACTTCTGTACCTTAAAACTTACAGAGCCAACCTGCAGCAATAATAGGCACTAAAGCTCATTCTTTAAAGGAAAAAAAATAATATCCATTTCTATGTTTTCAGTTAACAAACATTACAAAACAAAAGGGAACAGGACAACCTTCCAAACCATACCAAACTGCTGTTGATACCAATGTTTAGTACTTCAGTATTAGAGAAATCTCTCTGTTCAGCACTCCAAGGACCTCTTCTGGTGAGACCCTCCTCTGCCTCAGCTCCCAGCGAGAGGTCAGTGCGTCCTGCCGCTCGCAGGACTACATCCTACATGTGCCACTTCACCTGCTTTTAATTCCACCCCCAATTCACAGTCAGAGAAAGGAAAACACGAAGTATAAAAGGCTGCAAACACTAATTAGAATTACTTATATTAGCAGGAGTTGAAGGTTCCTGTTAACAACAGTCAGCGTCATTTTAGTGTAAAACACGGCGCAGTGCGAGAAGCTGGACAGCACAGCAGCACACGGCCCATCCCAGACATGAACAATTTGGGGGGAAAAAGGGGAAAATTTCCCCCCAGCAATTCGGGGGGAAAAAGGGCAAAACACAACAGAATCCACTCGACAAAGCTTAAGAGAAGGGACACTGCATACTCACATAGCTTGGGGAATATCAAGTCTGGAGCATGCACTTCACAGAGATGTCAAGGAGCTGTGCAATTCTCTGATACCTGTGAGATTTGGCCCTGCAACCAGTTTTAGACTGACAGCACAGCATGGCAAAAAGTGAAGGGTGCAGCACCATTTCTAAATCTGGCATTAGTCTCACTGTGCTCCAGTATTTTGCATATAGAACGACATTCTAAAGGTAGATTTGGGTGAGAAGGTGAAAATTCTCCACTTTCGACACACCTAAAAAACCCCTAAACACTGCCCTGAATTTTAAGCACCATTTCTTAGCCAGATTAGAGAGACATTTTTGGCTTTCTGCTTTTGCCTGCCTGCTCCTTCCTGCTGAGGAAAATGATAAACAGTAGTCAAAGGAGAGGAAATTAACTCTCATATAAGATTAAATTAATAATCCCAAAGCACCTCTCCTGCCCAGAACAGATACTGGGATGCTGAGGCAGCTGTATAAAAATGACAGAAATTCCCATTCAAAATGAATGGCTTCTCAAATAAATTACAAAGAAAAATTAATATGAAATAAAAGTACTTCACGAGCTTTGCCCAAAGTTAAATGCATTTACATTTAAACTCTTTAGCTCTTTTCCATATGAGTTTGTGTACTGTAAGTGCACACTCACACAGGCGCACACACATACACACACATCTGTACAGTGCATTAACAATGTCAGTCAAAATAAGACTTTTAAGTGTGTTACAGGTTTTAGGCAGAAGGATTGTAACACAAGTTATTTAAATGTAAGGAGCGATGACAGCATAAACCACATGGTGTATATGAGCTTATTGCTATGTCTATGTGCATTAGATCACTTCCAGTAGCTTCCATGCAAGTCCAAGAACTCCACCAGCCTTCAACCGAAGTCTGAAATATCTCTGAAATAGTGTAGTTATTTTTTAACTCACATGAACCATCGGCATTTCAGAGAAGAACTGAGGTGGACTACTACTAACACAGTACTGTTCAACTGGTTTTGGTTCTTGCCATTTTACTAAGCACAGCCAGATTCTCAGAGAAGCACAGATTCAGGAATGGACAATCCATCAGTTCTGTTCCGATAGTGTTGGGCTTGAGCTGATGGGCTTGGATATTGGTACTGTGGTGAACCATTCTCTTCAAAGGTTGGCGAAGTCCTATATCTTACTGGACTATCTATGGAAACAGCAGGAAGACTGTGGTCTTGTAAAGGTGTTGACTGAAAATGCTGGTGTTTCTGGAAATTATCCAAGTGACCTTTGTTAAGGTCT
The DNA here is from genome assembly GCA_013397895.1 of Origma solitaria. Taxonomy (NCBI): domain Eukaryota; kingdom Metazoa; phylum Chordata; class Aves; order Passeriformes; family Acanthizidae; genus Origma; species Origma solitaria. Next base: position 1,021,883 of record VZRL01004835.1, read on the forward strand.
TGGCTCCAGGGCTGCCTGTAGGGTTCGTGTCTGTAGATATAGGCGCCGTCCGGCCACTTCCTCTCCTCTGGTAAATAATCTGATGGAGGGATTATGAACTTGACACCTGGGGAGGACCTCGAGTTGCTGGTGTAAGCATCAACAGGAGCGACTTCTATCTGACCAGGGGCTGGTGAAAGGGGATTTTGGCGACTGGCAGGATAGGAATTCATCTGCAGTTTATTTGGGGAATAATCGACTGACATAAAAGGTGGGTATGGCCTTCCAGAAGGGCCGGTTCGATTCCCATGGTAATACAGAGGTGCAGAACTTGTATTGCCTATACTGGAAACATGCTTTGGAGAATTCCCGTAGTAAGTAGGGGGATTACTATAACCTGGCAGTGGCTGTTTTACATTCAGTCCATGAGGTGGGATATCAGACTGAGATGCATATTTTGGAGATCTGGGTTGTGAAGTGAAGGTGTAATTATTGGGTATTTTTAATGGAGCTGGTATTTTTTCCATTTGCTTTCTTGGACTGTTAGAAAATGCTACATGCCTAGGACTCTGTGGAAGAGTTCTCTCAAGCATCTCTTCAACAGGATTCTCATTCTCAGTTTCATCCTCTGAAACATTGTCATACTGAGATGCATTAGACCCCCGCTTACCTTCATCAGCATCCAAAACCCTCACCTTTTGCTTTACATTCAAAGGCTGCATTTCTCCAGGACTTGGTGGTGGACCCAAAACCAAATGGTTTACTGGCCTCCCTTTCACTTCTGCAGTGAGTTTCATTGTCTTTTCCATTATTTTGATATCAGACGGTTTATTCCACTTAGGTACAAATTCCCTTCTTGTATTGGAAGTAGCATTAGAATTTTGATTAGCAGCTGCATTATTGTAGAGACTTGAGTTGTCTTGCTCTGTTGGCTGAGGCTTTTTTCTAGTATCTACCTCGTTCTTAGACAAACTGTTTTGCGTCTCTATTGGTCGAATCTTCTGCTGTTTTAAGGAAGGTTTCTTTTCCACAGAATTAATTCTTTTTCGGTCATTTGGTGAACCTTCTGGTTCTTCTTCTGTGGATGGTCTTCTCTCTGTCCTTGCTGCTTGTGTCCCAGTGCTGTTCTGTCCATTAAGCATTGGAGTGGAGTTCAGCACAGGCTGAGGTCCTGATGGAATCTGCCCCAATGGCTTCTTTGGAAATTCATCTTCTTTACCTAAAACAAGAGCAGGAATAACATAAATTCACTTTTGTGCAGAAGCCTTCTTTGATTTGTTGGTCATGCAAGCAAATATTGCTGCAAATTAACTGGACCTCTCTCTGGGTCACCATTCTGCTGAACACCTCAAAGGTTCTTCTGTACACTGACATGAAACACAGATTTTCTTTAGCCTCTCATCCCTACCAGTTATTCCTTCCTACAGCTGATGCAATCTTACCAAGCTTTTGCTCTATCATGACACTGCTGAAAAAAAAAATCATTTTCCTAGATGTCATGTTTGTTACAGTACCTACTTTGTATGGAAGCCTTCTCACATTGTCACATTAGGCAAACTACTTTGTCCACTTTAAAAATCCTCCCCAACACCCCTCTCCCAATCTGTTGTTTTTCATTTATTCACCTTTTAATGTTCACCTCTAGCAAGCCACACTATCAGCTCCTCCCCTCACATGCACAAAGTTCCCAGCAGACACCTTTGAAATGTCTCATTTCAGTTTTTGAGTGGAGCTCCTCATGAACATCTGCACAATTAAGACCTTGTTCCCCTAAAACCTTCCCTGCCTAGAAATTTCATCCTCAGTATTAAAAAGCTCCAGCGAAAGGCTCTACACAGAATCTTTTTTTCCAGTTCAGCTTTTTATCAATACAGAACAAGTGAAGCAGCTGACTCCAATACTGGCTACGTCATGGTTGCAATTGAGTGTTCCATGGCTGGGTTTTGCCAAACACAAGGACATCATTTACTGAACAAGGATATGAATGGAAAGTTCTCCCAGACTGGAGCTCAACACATTGCAACAGCCAGTGGTAAACGTCAGCTGTGTGGGGACCCAAAGCAACCCACACGGACATGCAGAAGTTATAAAGAAATGTTTCATGGCTTGATGCTGCTCACAGAACAACTCACATCAAATTTTCTACTGCAATCCTTCTTCTTAGCAGTCAATGCCCTTCATAAGCGCAGCCAGTGTCTTTTATCATATCTACTTGCACGTAACTTATTTAATTGTGTAATCCATTACTTTCCCATTATAAGAAGAAAAGGTCATGCACTTCTCATTAAATGTATTAATCTAGATTTAATTCATTTGATGTTCAGCATTTTAAAAAAAACAAAAAAGTTTTAAAGTCAGCATTACTAAACAAATCCTACTCACTGTGTATCTATTTATAAAGCAGAAGCTCTGTTGTAAGGAGGAAAAAAAATGGCTACCCTTGCTTAAATGCTATGCAAAATAAATTACATAAAATGGCTGTCAGTAATACAATTTTGTTTAATCCCTCCCTCTTCCTAAGGCAAGGACTGTAGAATCTCTTCCCATCAAAGATCAGAGAGTTAGCACCTCCCTTTCTAGCTATTTGTAATTTAAATTCTTTTTGTCTATATGGGTTCACAGGAGTGAATACAACAAATGTTTCTCCCTGACAAGTGCTGTGGTTACAAGTGAGCTATGTTCATTTACACAGGCAGGAGCAGGAGCTCAGTCTTTGATGAGTGGTTCATGATACAGATACACTGAGAAAAGCCAGCAGCCAAGGTCACTGTTATTTATTATAACAGCGTAACAAACTACCAGCATGGATCAGTTGCTATATAAACTAAATGAAAACTCAGAGTTTCAGCCAGCCAGGCCATAGCAGGACAGCAGAGAAGAACACAACGGCGCTGTGTGTCACGACAAGATAACTAAATAAAAGCAGAAACAGTCTGGTTTTGCCAAACAATTAAACTAGTCTTTTCTTGATTTTTGTTCATTAAGAGCCAGTGGTCATATAGAAATCTACCCTTCACTTCAGAAACAATTTCAGAAACCTCAGTTCACATATAGCACACACGGTGGGGCCAGGCCTCAGCATTAGGCTCCAATGAGAAGCTCTTGGAATTACAAGTCTGATGTTTGGTCTCTTTCCAAATGGGTCCCCACTATTCCCAAATCAGGCTAAAATCTGGAGCAGGGCCCTCAGACCTGCACTCTCCAGCAAGGGAGTGCTCCACCACTGGAAGAACAGATGAGGGGACAGAGGAATGAGTGCACTGATGCTGTAAATGGGTGATTTAACAGCTCTGCAATACACTCACTGCTGCACCAGCCTCTCCAAAATTGTTCTTTAGTCATTATGAATAGTTCACTTTCTGAACTTGCTTCAGTTTGGCAAGAGGAATTTGTATCACTTAATTCCATATGCATCCTCAAATACAGGGTTATGCAAAGCTGAAGATCTTGCCCCTAAATGAAAGTGAATTTTGCACACAATAAATATTCCTGATACTCAAACTATAGATTTCAGTGCTCGCAGTCTTAGTAATCTTGAATGTGAAAACAGCATGAAGTCTGAATTAAGAAACAATACTGTCGTATGTACAAAATACATACAAAAAACTTGCCATCTAAATCATACTGAACTAGTCTTTATAGGCTGCTAATCCATTTATAGCCTCTAGGAGATCCAAAGTAGTTATGGAATAGCACAAGAAAATGGCTCTGCAACATCTCTAAATAATTTAATTTCTGTCCTTGTATGCAAGAGATATTTCAGAAAAATTGTTTACTTTCTTCCACACTTAAAATATTCTAGTTATATATATAAACACCTGAAGACCAGTTCTTCTGGTAGCTGCAACGCTTCCTTCATTTGCCCAGGGTCACCAAAAGCATGAACGGGTTTCTTCCAGCTTTAACTCTAAGAAATGCCTACAGAGCAACAGGGGATCCCTTAAACATACTTAGTTTATAAAGGCGGGGTTTGTGTGAGTTTTTGGGTTTTAATTTCACACACTTAAGGTTTCCTAATTACCACTAAGCTCTAATAAACCCAAGTGAGAATACTGCAGACATTTTTATTGAATTCTGTCGAGGCTGCTTTGTGTCACCTTTCCTTCTCATTTCAGGGTAAAGGAACACACTACAACCAGGCATATGTGGGCTGCGTGGTCTAGATGATGTATCCTGTAACACGAATCACAGCTGTAAAATGACTGTCAGAGAAATCTTGCCATGTCTGTAGTGAAATCGTTAGAACTCAACATTAATTCAGGTCCTGAGTAACACAGGAAGTGTTACAAGACAACAGTTCATTTAGAAGAAAACCTCTGCATTTTAACAGCGTGATACCATGTTTATAGGCTGGTAACTCCAGAGCTTAGTGCTTTCAGGGAAAACAAAATACAGAACAATGAGAACGTGTGGAAGGAGGCTCTGTAGGGAAAAGAAGAAACACAGGTTGAATCTTAGCCACAGGGCCTCCACAGAACGTGGTTTAACTTGACCTTGGACACAAACAAGTGGCACTGGTTGCTCAGTCACCCACATCTGCTTGTGGAACTAAGCAAGGCCACATTGCTGGAGGGACTAACTCAGTAATCAAGGCTGTGAAGCACAAGCCTTGTTCTGATTCAGAGGTGTTCCTGCACTGATCACCTCCCGCCATAAAAAGCACTGGGAGGAAAGGAGTTGTGTAAGGATCTATGATGCTGCAGCAAAGAGATATCCTGCAAACCAATCACCTTCTAAAGGAAATTTTTTTGAAACTGTGGATACTTAATTCTAATTGAAGTGTATAAATCATACATAAATGTCCATACACACACATGCACAGAGTTGCCAATTCCAGTGAAACTATCAAGTACTTAAAAAGCAAATAAAAACTCCTGAAGTTCCAAAGAAGTTCACAAAATTAAACAAGCAGAGAGAGGATAACCAAATTACCACCATGCACATGACTACGATGCAACACTCCTCCAATGCACAAATAGCACACTAACTGTGTCTGGTAATGCTTTAAGCAGTCCACTATCAGCATTAACAGCAAGAAACCTGTGATGCTGCATGCTGGCAAGAACGAAAGAAAAAAGGTAATAAAAGCAAAAAGCTGAGGAAAAGAAACCATAATGCAAAAGCAAACAAAAGAAACCAAGTCACAAATCTCTACCTGAAGAGGTACACGAACAGCCTGCCAGACAAGCATGCAAAAGCACCAATTCCTCCATGGCACATTTCTTCTATCTACTCTTTTCCCACTCCAAATCTGCCTAAAGCCTCACACACAGCTCTCAATCATCTCCTTTACTACTTCAACTAAATTCACTATTCAAAGTCCTCAGATTTGAGCACGAAGAAATTTTACTTGGGTGTTTTCATGGAAATTCAGTTGAGTATCTGTTTGTGCTATTCATCCAAGATCTGAATTAATTCCTGTCTGGACATAGCTGTCTGACTGAGAAATGGAGAACCTGCTGAATTCTACAAGAAGTACTTTTGGGACAAGTATTTCTCTATACAATCTGTGATGTTTACATACAATAATTGAAAACATTTTACAAGTAGAAATTAAGACAAGGCTGTCTTCAGTTGTGACTGTTTTGACCTCTACAATCATCAAAATGTGCCTTTGCCCTCTGAAGCGATCTGGGCAATCAGATTTTTCCCAAGTTGCCAGTACTCCTGTGAGATATGGATACCTCTACTCTCATCCTACTCTCCTTCCTTCCTTCAACAAAGCAGATTTCTAGATAGTTTAGCTACTGGCTTTTCCCAAAGACAAGCACTATAATAGCTTGTATCAGAACGTACAGAGTGAGAACTATAGATTTTCTATTTTTCATTTAAAAGAAAGGTACTGATTTAGTTGGCTTCTATGCAGCATAGCACAAAATAAGCAAACAACAAAGAAAACAGGGTGAGGAAGGAGGGCAATGGAAGTAGAGGGAGACAATTTACAGAAAACAAGAACGATCAGGTGCTTGTTTGTTATTGGCAAACATATTCCCTGACATGAAAAGGAGCAAAGCAAAATATAAGCAGATCTGACTGTTCCCCAAAAGATAAGAAATACAGGCCATATTAAAGAAAGTTTGCCTCCTGACTTCCTCCTGCTCAAACAAGCCTTGGCCACCACCCAGTGGAAGTTGATCTCCACTACAAGACTTTTACAGATAATTGCTTCAGGAGGCACTAACAGCCTCATGCATCGAGTAGCAGACATATAATTGGAGTAAAGTGCTTTAAGTGCTCTCTCCGGTGAATAACAGTCTAGTCCTTAATTTCAGCACCAGAATACATGCACTTTGACTGTTCTAACACAATTTTCAAGGATGGTAATGGTCATAAAAACAACTCTTAAAATGACATCTTGAAATTTTGTGTTTATTTTCCATCAGTGACATCCCATCTTCTTCGGTTTACAAGTCCAAGAGAATTTTAAAGAAATTTAAGTGCCTGTACTAGAAGTACAAGCTGCTGTCTGAAAGTCAACCTCTGCTCCTCCTCCTTTATATGCCATCATTGGCAAAGGAGCTGCTAAATGAAATATTGCTGGACAACTTGAAGGGAGAACAAAAAGCACTGTTTGCCTCTATGCTGCTGTGTGACTTCTGCAGTACTGACAGTAAGGAAAATTTAATTTATAAACATCTGCATTCAGATAAACAGCAGAAATCTTAACAGATTTGGTAATCAGCCATAAGATCCAGGTGACCAGCTGCATGACCATAAGCTATCCTTGCAAGAAGGAATTTCTAAAATTGACCACTTTGCTTTACATGCCTAATTCCACACTCCTTCCAGAAAATATACTTCCTTGAAAAGTCAGTTTTAAACAGCAATACAAATAATTACCAACACAGCTATCTGGATCATGTGTTTAACGATCATGCAAGTTTTAAACAGTAAAGATTTTTAAATGATGCAAAGCCAAAGTCTAAAACTGCTAGGATATATACTAATTTTATTAGTATAATTCCACATATTATTTAGTTCATAGCATTGTTGCATCACACAAGAAACAAGGCAGAAAAAATAGTTTAGTTGATTAAAACATGAAGTGCATTGTCTGAAATAGCTACTTGTGTATTCTTGAAGTACAAGAGAAAAATCCAGAATTCCTCTGAAACAAAACACAGCCAAAAGAAAGACACCATCAGAAACAGGAAAGTCCAGCTGATTTACATATTTCTGTTGTTTTGGCTGTCAAAATGCACATTAACAGGACAGAACAGACCTTATTTAATAGACTACTAAGGTAGTATACATTGCTGCACTATCACTGATGACTATATAAAATACATAGTTGAACAAAAGATACTGATAATAAATTTCACAAAATATAACATCAAAGATAAATATCAGATAAACATTTTAGATTTATGGTAAATGCGAGGTTCAAACTTTGCCAGTTTTCCCTGATTGCAGAAAAGACTGGAAAAACTAGAAGCACTGGAGTTTAAGCTGGTGTTAATCACAAGGACATGGGCAGATTCAAAATTTGCCAATATTGCTTTAAAATTAAGGTACAAGACCTTTATTTTTGATTTCAGGCCTTCTCAGCTGCTGAAAAGTCTGTTAAACTTACAGTCATAAAAATCCAACGCAGAATCCCTCTGCCCTCCCTTTTCAGGACAGCTTATATTAAAACACAGGTGAGAAATTGTCTCAAGAACAGACCTGAGGGGGTTCAAGCCTTGAAGTTGGGCCTGCCTGTCTTGTTTACAAAGCACTGGATTAATAAACTATTTTCAGCAACATATTTTTAATATGAAACTTTCACTGGTAAGCACTTCTGTTTATTAAAGTCAGACACTATAAAAATCTATCCATATATAAATATTGTTTATTAAGCATTGCATTATTCATGTGGTTCTACAGGAAAAAATTACAGCAAAGCTGGAAATTCTATCCATACCGTGTGAGCATTTATAGAATTTGGATGCCGTTTTAAATAACAGACAAGGAAAGAATTTGCATCAAGGAATTTTGGAAATCAGTGGTGTATACCAAGAAAATTCTTCTCGTTATGGTCTCAACACCATCCTTGAATTAAGGAAGAGATTGTTGAATCCATCCTCTGGAGGCTGCAGCTGCCAAGTATGGCCTACCCTACACTGCTCATCACTGGACTAGAAATTAGCACAGAAAGTAGGAAAAAACCATGGTCTTTATGGAAAACAGTCCTGCTATTGGCAAAAACAGCTCGCTGACATTCAGCATCAGTAAGATCCCCTTAACACCCGTGTTTCCTGGCTGAGCATTTTAAGGGGTTTATCAGTGAGAAAATGTTAAACAAGTCCCTTCCTTCTCTGCTCTGAAGGGAACAAGGAGCTCCTTAATTCAGTGAGAGAAGCCATGGAGGAAGTGAGCCAGAGAGAGCTACATCAGACATAAACAGACATCCACTTTAAAGTAACACGAAAGTTATTACCTCTTTTAATATCCTACTGCAGCTTACCCTACTAGGGCAGGAAAATCTATACAGCCTAACAAAGGATGCCAGATGGAAAATTCCACTGAGCTTAATTAGCTGACTGCTATTCCTGGATGACTGATACTGATGCAACTGCAAGATGAAGATTTTTTTCCTTTTTCCTAACATGCATTTTTACTTTAGTTCTTAAAGGTGTAATTCTTGCTCAGTGAAAGAAAAAAAAAGTACAAGATAGGAAGCAGTGCCTTGATTTCAGCTGAGAAAATTAAAATAAACATTATTTTCTCAGGCTACAGTGAATACTTAAATGAACAGATTGGTATTTTTTGTATCTGCATGACATATAATAGTCTTAGATGAAATTAGAAGAAAAACAGTGAAACTCAACGTAGTAAAGACAGTAGAGGCAGACATCTGTATGGGGTTTGCACGGCCAGGTTTTGGCAGCCTGTGGGAGAGACCCTACCCTGGAGAAAGGGAAGGGTGTGAGGAGTCCTCGCCTTTTGAGAGAGAAGTGGCAGGAACAACAGATGAGGAACTGACCACATCCCTAATTCCCCATCCCCTTGTGCCACTGCGGAGGAGGAGATAGAAAAAAAAGGGAGTGAAGTTGAACCCAGGAAAAAGGGAAGAGTGGGCCGAAGGTTTTTATTAAGATTTTGTCTTATTTCTCACTTTCTGACTCTGATTTGATTGATAATAAATCCAATTAATTTCTTCAAGTCAAGTCTGTTCTGTCCATGATGGCAATTGCTGAGTGATCTCTCCCTGTCCTGATCTTGATCCAGAGGCCTTTTTTATATTTTTTCTTCCCCACCGAGCTGAGGTGGGCACCTGGTGTCGCACCAGGATCAACCTGCCACAACACATGAGAAAGCTGAATGTCTAGAGAATGGTCAGAACCCATGAAAGAATACTGCTTGAAGATAGTGATTAATAAAATCAAAATTAAGAGAGTGGGAAAATAAAAAAACAGAAAACAAAACCAAAGACTCGTGAAATTCATGCAAAGAACAAATGAGGCAGCCTCACTCAAGTATAGATAAGAGCAGACAAATCAGCTAGATTCCCAAGGATTAGGATGAAGGCACATTATTTTTATTCTGTGAAAGGTTAAGTAATGTCCCCTTCTACCCCTAGCAAAAACATACCACACAGAAAGGCTTTCCCAGGCTACTTTGAAGTCAAAAATGAAAAAGCTCAATTCCAGCACCAAAATACACTTCACTTTGGCTTTGCTCTTCCTATTTTAAAATTAAACCTCCCTCATTCATGCTGACAGGAAAAAAACCCAACATACAGAAGACATTTTGTTACTGATGTCGCTTTAGCTACCAAAATTAAGAACCAATGTGGCTCAAACAATTAGCACCCTGTTAGCTCATGAGATCAGAAGTTACACCTAACACACATGAACAACATACATGAAATAAAAAACTGCATCCCACTGCCAAAGTGGCTCAGCAAGAAGACACAAACACCATCCTTTGCTGTTGGTATCCACAAGAAGATTCCTCACACTTCCTCTCACAAGGTGGGTGACACGTCACCTAAAGCCTCCTTGAATTTTCTATGAAAATCCAGAGTATTCTCAAACAAACTTTCACTTGAAGGCATTTTATGTTCTACCGAAACAAAGGCCTTAAAACATAAATAAGTTAGGAACAGACTTTCTGTCTTTTGCATCCAGAAAATGTCTGGTAAATTCTGTATTTTCCACAGAAAATCTCAACATGACTTACATGCATGAGATTTTCCAGGCTGGAAGATACATTAACTCCATCATGTAGCAAACTACAAAAATCTTTCCCAATTCTTTATCTACCACTGTTTCAAGTGGAAACTAGGAACTTTTCACTGATGAAATTTACCACATCTGTAAAAAATCTATGCATCTGCAAACAACTGAAATTGTTGGGATAACCCCTCACTGCTCAAACATAACGATGGAGAACTGAGCATTTAAGATATGAGACATGACTCCTATAATCGATCTCCTTGTAACATGGTGGTGTGGAACTGATGCTGAAGGACACAGTTGCTCATATTTGTCACCCACTGAGACAAGGTTCCTGAGACAGCACCTGGCTGAAGAGCTGGGACAGAAAGAGAAACTTCTGAATAGAAAGTCAAGATTGAAACTGAAGTTGGGGGAAAAGAATGAAGAGGAGGTAGAATGGGAATGCTGAGGTGAGAAAGGAGAAGCAACAGATTAAAGGACAAGAGCAAAAACTAGACTTAGACCTATCGTGGGTGGAAGAAAGTCTGGTGGAGAGATTGTACAGAAACTCAGGAAGAAGGCACAACACAGGAATGGGGAGCAAGAGAACTAGGAACTCTGACAGAACCAAAATAAGAAACAAATGTACAGTGATTGTAATCCATAGGAACAGATCTGCTGAAGAACCAGATGAAACAGCTATTTATTTGTGATGAGTAGTTCTGACACAGCCCAATACTGCGTGCAATAAATGTCTAGAGAAACAGAAAAATTAAGTTCATTAATGGAAGAACAAATTATCACAACAATGCTACAGAGGCAACCTTTATTCTGACACTTCTTAACTTTTGAAAGCTAATCACAGCAACTTAATAAAGTTACTTCAAGGTAATTTCTGCCATGTCCATTTTTTTTTAAAACATTTTCTCACATACTTTTCTACAATTAGCAAGGATAATGAAAAAGGACTCTGAGTAATCACAAGAAAAATTATAATTAAGGACTATGGAAGTAGGGTAGGGATAGAAAAAAGAATAGAATCTTAAGAGGAAGAAGAAATCCTATACATTTCATAAGCAGGGCCATATAAAAAAACCATCTCTTATCTGCAACCAAAAGTACAAAAGTTAAGAAGAAACAAAGAAAATTACTCCATTAAACACCCAGCACATCTATCATTCACAAAAAATTAAAAATCTGATTCGACTGACTGAAGAAGCTATTTGACCTGAAATTTGGTCCACATCTAATCAACCGACAAAACCATCTGGATTCTCAGACAATTAAGTGTTTCAGACACTTTGAAACCTTGATATTTGATCCTCTATCTGAAAGGTTTTATAAATTCAAGTTAATAGAATTACCAGAACATGGTATTTTTCAACGTGCTTTGCCATTAGCTTAAAACCAGTAAACAAAACACCAAAAGAAGAAGAAATTAACGAAATGAAAAGTTCTGATTTTACACTGTAAAGTATTTCTGGGTAAAAATTCCCCAAATCTATGCAGTGATGAAGAAGAAAATATCAGCAGTTTTCAACAGCATGCATTAACATTTAAAAAATTAACAATGTGTGAATAGCTCCAAATATCTAAATCTGCATATGTGCAAGTTCCTTACCAGCTACTGGTAAATCCAGTTTTGCTCGTTTCAATTCTGATATAGAATTTTGGAGCTGCTCTATTACAAAGTCATCTTCATAGAAGAAATCCTTGGCTAAAGACTCCTGCAGAAATTCTACAAGCTCTTCCATTTGTAATTTCATCAGATGCTCTATATAAAGAGAAAATATTACATTACACATTAAGATATCTTGATAACAAACACTCAAAAACGTTCTTTAGTCATTAGGTGCTTTTGTTTTCAAAGCAGAATGAAAAACACATGTTAATTAGGCAGATAACAGATTTCTACACCAGAGATCTAAAAATGCATTAAAAATTCACTTGCAAGTCACCATGGAAATCCTTTCTACACATCATTCTCTACTTAGGACAGTGTTTTTCAAAAAGGGGCATCTTCAGAAAGCTAACTGCAAGTCACCCTCCTTCAGCCTTCTCCTGTCCAACAGCTTCAGGTCTTTATTTGTCAGTGCGTCCTCAACTTACAAACACTGCTGCAGACCTGTACAACGTACATCACCTCTCTTATTAGGAGCTCTGAAAAGCAGAAAAACATTTTTAAAATCGCTATTTACAGTACCCTCATTCACAACTGAATTAACTCCCAATGAAATTATGATGGCAGTTCACACTTCAGAACCATTGCTTCAGGCTCTCTGAAAATTCAGGTCATATTTTGAAAGTCATTTTACAGTTATCAGATTATTTTTCTTTCCCTTTTTACACAGAAGTAAGGTTGTTGCAGGGTGTAACTGCATACCTATGTATCTTTTTAAATCATTTTTATGTCATCAAAATTTTCAGAATGTATAATTTCAATACAGAAACCGTAAAAAAATGTTGTGTTGCTGTAATAAAAATGCTCTTGGCATGTACTCCACAATGACACTTTGACTGGATAGCTATACCATCCACATTTTTAAGGGTAGACAAGAAACTGGAAAATAAATCAGAATCTGTCTTCTGCCAGCTTCTCTGCCAGCCCTCTCATCTCCTCTGTTGCCGTGAGGTTCTCTCAGTGTTTGATCATGGAAGAAGTTGCTGTGTACTTGCTAAGCAAGCAAATCCACACTCAGAGTTTTTCCTCAGGTCTTCCCATTAAAACAGTGGTGAATAAAAAAAATCAAGTAGATATCTGTTTGCAAATAAAGAACAGAAACCAAAATGCTAAGCCTAATGATTTGCCTCTAATGTTTAGCTTTCTCAAGTGCAATACCATAAAAAGTAACCTTTTCAATTTTTCAAAGCACTTTATGAACAAACTAATGAGAACACCCCAGTGAGACAGGGAGGCAGCATCACCACAGTCCAAGCAGGATAAACCAGCAAGGAAATTATGACATCAGTTCTGCAGGCCCCATGCAGACCTCTGCATTTACCGACAGTCAAATGACTTCACTCAGAAAACCAAAGTCCCACAGTAAGAGTGTCCCAAACTTGAGCTACAAGGTATCATCCTAAAAAATGCTCATGTATATTTAAAAGCCAATATGCACCCTTCAAAAGCTTTCTGGATCCTTTGGAACTTAGGATGCTAAGTCACTTTGGGGAACCAAGCATAGATGCTTTAGACAGTTCTATTCAAAATCTCAAATTTTACTTTGCCCAAAATCAAGAGATGAAGGAAAAAGTCACACAGGCAGACTACAGAAATTCTGGATTTTAATTCCATTCGTGGACAAACAATAGTATAATAAAGAGACACAGAGGGGTGATTCCTCATTCCTGAGGTATTTGCTGGTAATTTTTTCAGCATTTAGTGGAACACTCTGGATTCTTTGTGTGCTTTTTCAATTAATTTAAATCCTGTGGGGGCTAACAGCCCATTTCCAGACCACAAAACTACCACACTTTTTCCCACTGTTTAGTCAGCAATACAACTCACTTCAGGTCCAAATAACTTCCTTACTCTAATAAATAAATAAACACTTCTCTTTGACAATCACACGGCATTGGCCCAGCTGAGGTGGAGTTCATTTTCCCCACAGCTGCCCTCACAGTGCTGTGCTGTGCACAGGTGTCTAGAAAGGTCCATCTTATTTTCTCCTTCGCCCAATCCTGCTGAGGACGGGAGGGACAGAGCAGCTTGGTGGGCACCTAGATCCAGCCAAGGTCAACCCACAACACACACATTAATAAAGCAAAGATTTTTTTACCTTTTCTGCATAAGGAATGAAAAATACTTGTCAGAAGCAGCATAAAGCAAATGGGAAACTAGGATTTTCACACATTAAGGTCAAACTACACAAAACTAACTGAACTAGAACAAAACTAGCTGAACCTCTATTTAGGCTTCAAATGCTTGAGAGATTTCTTACTTCTGTGCAGTTTCAGAATTGTGTAAGACATAGCAGTGAGAATCCGCTCTCCTTCAAGTATGTAGATATCCCATATCCTGAGGCTTAATGTAAAGGGAGTCTGCAATGACAGAATCAGGCAATGCTGTGAAAACAGTCTGCCCCAAGCCACAATTAAAAACAGCAACAAAAAGAAAAACATACTCACACGATCAAGAAAACACTGGAAAAACCACTTGGTTGTGTAAAAGCTGGTGGGCATATCCTGGGAGTCCTGCAAACAACACAGAAGTTGAAAAATACTTTCAAAAATACTTTCAAAAATCCAAGTAATGCATTGCACTGTCCATGAAAAAGCATTTTCCCCCTGAGGCCAATGTACTCATTAGACACCATAAATAATTAAACTATGTAAGACACTGTTACTTCAATCCAACAAATGCAATTTCTGTCTTTTATAGTTTTTCTTCATCAATTTCACCACCTGAAGAAGATGCACTTGGAGATGTAGAAGTATTAATACATCCTAGACTTTTATCATGTTCTTGGGACAGAGGTAGCAGAGGATAAAATCCGCTCTCAAGAAAATAAATCAATATGCTGGAGCAACCCAAGTTCAGGCACTGCGTCCATTAAGTCTTTCATTTCTCTGTAGCAAGGCTGCCAATTCATGCCAAAGGCAGAAAGGACTTTGTTACAAAAATACATATTCACCACAAAGCAGCATAAAACAACCAAATTCTTTGAACACAGGGCCTCAAACAGGATGTAGACTGGTAAGGAATTTCATTTCTTAATTAAGTGGCCTATTTTCCCCCAGAGCACAGATAATCCATGTGGTATGACACCCATTCAAAGATGGCTAAAGATTCTCTGCAGTTTCACGGAGCTCTTCAAAGTCCTTTGCACAATTAGAGGAAAAGCCGAAGAAAAAGCTGAAAAGTTAAGAAATCCTGAATTTTAACTGTGGGATAAAATCATATTCTATGCTTGCCAGATTCAGCTTCTCTAAAAATTATGGACCACATTCAAGAACTTAGTTACACAAACACTGAATAAGCAATGTGCCAAATCTCTTTGGTTTATGTGTAGCTTCACTTTTGTCTTTCAAGAGTTAACATTGGCTCATTTTAGTGACACACTCACAGGACAAGATGAGGAAAAAGATGTTGCTGCAAGTGAGCATCTCTTACACTACTTCTTAGGATCTGGAGATGCATTCTGGCAGTACCAATGTACCGTGGAAGGAAATTCTTGATGCCTACTGGAAGGGCATTTTCCTCTCATTAGAAAAATAATTTATTTCTTAGAATAAATACAGCCAATATTAGAAAAAAAAGGCATATTATTTTCTATTTAAGGGCATTAGAAGAGATAAAATTCCACACTTAGCTTCATGAAAATGAAAGTATTTTAACAGGACCATTAACCCCTCTTACAAAAGCTATTTTTTAAACAGAGACTAAAACTGGTCATAAAGTGACCTCTGTCCAGAGATGAACCGCAGAGCTAAACATACAAAAAACCCTTGATAAAATGTTTTACCAGCAGCTCACTCAAGGCCAAATAGAAGAAGCACATACTGTCCTTAACTCAGAGATCCAAAGACACCTAAATTACTAACTCTTAGCATCCAATTTTACCATAACTCTGCCAAGGTGCACCATAACTTTGACTATAATGAAAGCAACAGCACTTCTGCCTCTCAAAGATTGGTATTTTTTCCTGAGGTTTGAGTATTCTTGATCTAGTGGGTTCACCTGAACTGAAACAAGGTAGAAAGCTGTAAATTAGCATTGCTTGTATTGTGAAATAAATACTTACCAAATGCTGCTTAAGTTTGGACAAAAATTTCTTCAGTATTTTGTCATGATGTTCCTGAAACCGCAACAGTTTTGGAAAACCAGGAATAAAAAAACCTAAGAAAAGAAGTTGACCATTTAACAGGTGTCTGTACTACAAAAATGACATAAAAAAGGGCATTAAGGCTCCAAGAGTGTTATCCTTCTGTAAGACCACTGGATCTGAACAGATATTCATAATAATATTTTGATGCCTCTATACAGATATGCACATACTCCTGCCTAAATAGCTACAATCAATGCATTCCCTTAGTGACTCTTACTAGATTATGACGACAAATGACAGCAGGTCCATCAGTCCTACATTAGTCAATCCAGCACAAGATCATGTGGAAACTGCATTTATAATTATTCTTTAAAAGAAAACCAAAATTAAGAACCACAACCCACACCCACTGAAATTGAAATTATAGCCCAGAAAATTCATGACAGAAGGGCAAACAGCATAGGCATCTACTAGAACTGTACACACTGAAGAAAAGATCATAAAAAAGAAAAGACGGATATTCTAACAAAACAAATATCATGATTATATACTATAAGTAAAGACTGTGAGCTCACACAACTGAAACAAAGGGCATATAAAAACCATCCAATAGTTTTAGTGATCATACATGGAAAAGGAAAGCTCTAAGATCCCCTTCCAACTAAGGTATCAGCAGAGTTTAAAAAAGGATCAGAGCAAACACATAATACTAGGTAAGAATCACAGACAGATCACACTGGGTTATAGAGATCTAGTGCAGCAGTTCTACATTCTTAGGATTAAAAAGATTATTAAAAAAATCCCAATATCTTTTAAGCAGTAGGAAAACTGGAAGAACAAGTATGGACCCACAGTATTCCCAAACCAAAAGTCCTTCCAGTTACCAATTGTGCAATTCAGTGCATAGTCACTAAAACATAAGATTTACTAGCTCAGATTCACACAGGTTTAGTATTTCATAGATACAAATGCAAATTCTACAATACTTAAATGTCAGGTTGCATATTAGGAAATTTCAATAACACAGGCAAGGCTTTTCGTTTTTTTCTTACTGTAAACAGTGAATGACTACATCAAAGCTAATTAGCCATCAACAATAACAATAAAGGTGCTTTTTCCATGGAAGGTTGCTCTTTCACATTTACATACAACAACTCATTATCTTGAATTTTTAAGACTGTAGAAAGATCAATGGAAAGAGCTTCCAAAAAGGCAGGTAATTTTCAGGGTCAGATACCTGTATTTTATCATTTAGAGACTTCACATCATCCATACAATATGAAGTACAGAGAGGCCAAATTCATCTCTTGATTTCAAGTGGTGTTATACTAGAAATTAGTCTGGCTAATGGGCTGCACCCAAAAAGCATTCCAGGTTGCCACATCACAGGTAGAAGTGGAAAACACATTAAAAACCTTGTCTGTGGGGAGGAACTTTCAACCATCCTACTCTTGTCAATGTGATTCCAACTGAATTACTCAGCGCACCCCCATAATTTCCATAGGGACATGCCCATTCCAGAGAACCATCTGATGGTCTGTGGCATCAAGTGAAACTGTCAAAGTTTTTCTTCATGGATATTGGTAATTTAGGATTTCAACTACTTGAGCCTTAAAGAGTTGACAAACAGTGCTTTAAGCTACTTTCCCCAAAGAAGAACACAGAAAGTGCAAACTGTTATATGATATCAGTTAAATCAGTTTTATAGTTTCCTTTCCAGAATCTACAGTGATATTTACACAGTGACATACACTGAGTTAAAGCAGATACATTCAAAGAATCACAGGAAATCCAGGTTGGACAGGACTTCTGGAGATTATCTGGTCCAACCTGCTGAAAGCAGAACCTTAGACTAGTGGGCAACATTTAACAAATGATAAATTGGGAACATTTGCGTTATAATGAAAGTTTTGTCAGCATATCTATAAATGCAAACTTGCCTAACAGATGCTGCCAAGACAGTTTCAGTGTGTATAAACCTGCGGCACGACGGTTCAGATGCCCTGTGGAGGAGCTCATCAAGCCTTGGGCTACTCAAAATTCTGCCTTCCCTCTCACATGATTTGACAGGTGCGTGACAGGAATAAAGGAGGGAAAGAGGGAGGTCTGCATCTCAGGGAATACATCTGGCTGTGTTCACCCACTTGTTCACTATATCTTGTTCATCATGCACGTAATTTGGTAAATAAAGAGCTGATTTTGACTTCCTTCCCCCAAAACACCTAGAATTTTCTGTGTGCTTTGAGGAGCTCAGTATTCTACACATTTGCAGTTGCACAGGTTTGGATTATTATGAAATCTGTAGATTTCTTGTAAGATGCTTTTAGTCTGTGTTATCACTGTGTAAAACAGCAAAATAATAAACTGCTCCTTTGTTTCAGGGGTGGAGAACATCCAGGAACACTGAAAAACCAGGGAAGGAAGATATTACAGAATGAGAAATTCTTCAGCAGGGAAAAGCAGCTAGATCTTGCTGGAAATCGGCTAAAAAGCCCAAGTTCTGGATGACATTTACTTTTACAGGCTTCCAAGAACCACAGCTTTTGTGAATCACCACAACTGTAACATCACAAAGATTCTGGAATTCCTGGACTTGTTCCATTCCAATAGCTGTGGAATATGCATAGATCATACTGAATCTGGCATGGAAAGAGAACTGCCAAGAGCAACATTAAGAGCAACATTACCACGAGAGCAGGAAGTTCTGTGCGAGGCAGAGATAAAACTGAGAAACCTGAAGTTCATGCCTAGACACAAGTCCATTTTTTACTGTAGATTCCTGTCCTGCCAAATGATAGCACAGCTGCAATATTACTTAACACATTCTGTATTAGGTTTCCACTACTATTTTATTACTATATAGATGTCTACATAACCAGCTTTCAATTGGTTACATTCCCTGAGAGAATAAGAGAAGAGGAAACCATCTGATTTTCATTAAGAACTATTTGAAAGATATTACATATAAAAAACCATTACTTACTCTTATGGATGAGAGCTCTACTAACATCCAATACCTCACCCAAGTGTAAAGCTCCCATTATGGCTTACTGTTGACCAATTAGAACAGCACAGTTCCATTTTCAAATAATTTACAGCTTGAATAGGGCAGGTTGAAACCTAAATATACTGACATGAAATTCCATACCATGCATAGCGTGCTTTGGACCAGAGAGGAGTTTCACCAAGGCCCAGAAGGCATCTTCTTCATTCATGTACATCAGGAGCAAAGCTGTGATCTGGCTCATTCCCTGACAGTATCCAACTTCCTGGAAATCATAAGTGGAAATATTAAAATGCTGGAAACAAAAGCCACATGACCATGTGTTTTTAGCTTTTCCTTGAGTTAGTGGAGGAAAGATGATGCCTGTCCTGATGGCAAAGCTTCACACCAAACACACTTCATATTTAAACATTAAAAATACTGATAGATAGAAGGGATGATGCATAACTCTCCAACTGAAAAGTAACCTGAAGTATTGATTGTCCATTAGAAGTCACTACTGATGAAGAAAATCTTTGGTCAGTACTACTACTTTCAATTTACTCTATCATCTTATTGTCCAATGGATGTGTTTCCCATTTAGTTGTAATTTGGGGGGTTTTATGGAAGGCAACAGTATCTGGCTTTGTTTCGGTTTACAGTCACGGCACCAGCTGATAAACTCAGAATTCTTCAAGAGTGACCTGTAACTATTAACTTGCTCAAGTTTAGCAGCCCAGTAGCAAGCAACTGTAATAAACCCAAAGAAAAATTTTATAGTCCCAAAAGTGAACTTGAGTACTTCCTCTGCTATTAATTTTGAATTTTATGGCAGGAACCAAGCTGTCACTTCAGCTGCTCAGATAACCCCAACAATAAAGTATTTGTAAGGACCATGACTTAATAGTTGAGTAAGTTTTTTCAGGTTTACAAGTTCTTAGCACAACTCCGCTCTAGAGATAAAACCAAAGCGTAAGAACAAATACACTTTAAGAGGAAAAATATAGCAACAGAAGTGCAAAATAAAAACTTCATGGTAATATTCTCATCATTACATTTTAATGGTTGATTTTAAACACTATTATTCACGCAACTTGAAAATGCCAGTCCAATGTTTTACAGGAGGTATATAAAGAGCAGACAGAAAGGTTAGATATCCTAGAACTTTGAAAAAATCCAAACAAACCCGTATTTAATTCAAGTAACTGCTTAATTTCATTTTCCTCTTCTAAACTTAACATACTTTATATTAACTTTGAGGGAGTTGCTGATGGATATAAAATGGAAGATGTACAGAAATGCTCAAAATGTGCCCAAGGAATGAGGGGACAGTGCATTAAAACCACAGTTAAATGTGGACACAATGGCATTTCTGATTCTTCTATTTTTAGCATACAGCCAAAAGACATTACAAAACATGTAAGCTTCTAACCCTTACAATATAGTCTGGAAACCCCATTCTAATAAATCCCCATCCAGGACTGCAGCCAAGACCAAGGGCTTATGCAAAGAAGATGCAGCCTTTTAAACTAATTTCAAATTTGTACAACCTTCTAGGTCACAAAACACACCTGTGAACTTCAACATGCATCTTTCTTCAGTGTTTTCCTCCCCATTATTCAAATGAAAGGGAGGCAGATAATATGAGGGAAAATATTAGTCACATAACACTCCAGCACAATACCAATTCATTATTCTTATTAGACAGAATCCTTGGCTTCAGCCAAATTGTAAGCACAATTCAGTCTGTCCAATAAGAAACTCATAATATAGATGCTTTATTTCAACTTCAGCTCAAAACATGTCAACAAATAATTTATTCCTATGTACTTCCAAAGGTCTCTGAAATGTTTGCTGGTTTTTTCGGGAGAAAGATAGAAATGCAAGTTATTATCTTACAGCACATTCAGAGAAACCAGATTTCAGTGTGAAGTTACACAACTTACCGTATTATATATGGAATATGCAGCTAAAACATGGAACAAAGATTGTTGCCTGGAGAAATAAGAGCAGAAAATAAGAAAAAGATAATATTATCATCTGTAAAAACAGAAAAACATAGATGCAGTGAACTGCATTTAGAAAACATGTTTTCCCAATTTAATTTATCTAGCACTAAAGAACAGGATAAACCACACTTGACAACAATAAATGCTTCTGATTTCAAGCTGATTTCATAATTAGCACCTTTATGATGTTTTATATGTTGAAATGTTTCCAAAAATATCAATAATACTTTAGAAGAGAGTGGTGCCACATCATCATTTTTAGAGACAGGTAAAGTGAAACATTGCATGGGTGACATTTCAAACACTGATTTATTCTGAATGCCAAAAGGTAAACCCCCCAAACATGATTTCTGTGCTTGCAGAACACTAACAGCTGTTACTGATTCCAAACAGAGATGTAGAAGTGAAGATGTGAAATACACAAAGCGGCCACAAAGGTGTCTTAATCTTGGCACCAAAATTAAAGTCTGTTCTAATGACTGCTACTGTCAAAATGAAGAAAAACAGTATTAACTCTGGCTTGGCATCCTGTGCTCAGTCCTCTACTGATCTCTGTGTACTTCACAGTTAGAATTACAGAGTTTTGCAAAGGTCCTTTGCTTTCTATAGAACAGTTTAACTTGTGAAGGTAGCCAGAAAAAAAAACCCCAACCACCAACCAACCAGCACAGCTCTGCTCTTTCAAGGTGGTATATGAAAGTAATGGTGGAGAGCTCTCATAATGAACTTCTAAACGCACAGCTACTGTTCTGTCATCACTTCAGGAGAGAATCTGAATGCTGACTTTCAACTACAAGTAAAACTGCTAAAATTTAACTGCTGAGTGTTGCGTATTGTCATTTCTCTGTCCAGTGAAATTTCCTCCCTGTTACTAAACAATGAATGTAAAGAGATATTAGCAGGCTACAAAAACGAAAGCATAAGTGAAAAGGTGCTTATTTTCTTTTGGGAAGAGGATTTATACTTGGAGAATTTTATCAAAACATCTACACTGTGGCATTTTGGTTTACCCTCTAGTAGAACTGAAGTTTAGCCCTTCCTTAGTAACCAAAGAAAATTATAAAAAGTACCAGACACTAAGCTAGAGCCTTATTTTACAAGGACAAGCAGGTCCCCCATGTACACAGGAACCTCCTGTATCCTCAGCTGGCCATATGAAACTGAGCACAGGAGCTCAATCTCATTCACAGAAACGTACACAGAATAATGGTGATTTTAGTATTATTTAGACTAGATGGTAGAACTAAAGACCGGTAAAAGAATGAACCTTCAAAGACATACAGTCTGCTTAAAAGTCAAACAAGCTATTGGCTTACCCAGGGGATTTTATTTCACTGCTATGTGAAATGATTTCTGAATTTTTCATTGAGGCATTGCTGGAAATGCATAATATATGTACAGTAATTCCAAGATCTATTCCAAGTGTGAAATTGCTTTAGGCAGCCAAAGGCTTTCCTGTGGACTCTGAGGGCATGGTGACAACAGCCACAGGGACAGGAGCTGGCTCTGTCTGTGTTAACCCCAAAGTGGTGCAGCAACAAGCTCCTGCTGACATCCAAACTGTGTGCACAGAACGAAGAGAGGCTTGAGCAGCAGAGGCACTGTCAGCCCTGCACAAATGGATCTGAGCTGCTCTGGCTGCACGGAACAGTCTCAGCTTGGGAATCTCTGCTCTGTGCTCCTTCCTTACAGCCATCAGAAAAATTCGCAATTTAGAACTTTTCCGCAAAATATCTAGAATAATAATGTAAAAATATTTTCTTGTTATATCATGTTAAAGTGCATAGCCCTGAGTACTGCTTTCTGAGAACAGCAGACTACCATAAAATCTGCCTTGGCAAGAAAAGGAGATTAAAAACTGAACTAACACATAGACAGAAGGGAAAAAATACCCTCTTCTTCTCAGAAGGGTGCTGATGCTGCAAGCGAGCAACAATACTGACGTTTTTAACCCCACTTTTTTCCACTATTAAGCATTTTTAAAGGTGACAGCTACCTAATATTCCCCATCTAGTGGCAGCAAAAAAAAAAAAACATTTTGAAGAAATCCAAAAGCATTATGGCCAGCAGTTACAAATAATTACCCACATACAAAAACACTGCTTCATTTGGTTCTGAATTAGATACTAGGAGAAGAAGAATATAAAATCCAAAGGAAGGCTAAAATCTCTGGGAAGAAGAAAGTTTACTTACTTTACACCATATCTGTCCCGAAACATGATGTGGTCCCTGTAGGTCCGGTTTACATCAAGGTCAATTTGCCGAATATCTGGTGAAGACCCTCGTGCTTGACACTTCAATTTCTAGGAATAGAGTAAAAAACAGAAATTAAGTCTAAAACTGTGAACTCTAAAATAGCAGAAACCTTCTTGACTGTACACCTCTATTGAAGTAACTGCCATCACGTGATTTAAAACAATACAGAATACCAACTCTCAAGATTAACAGTTTTAACTTTCAAAATAAGCATATACATGTACAAATTCTATGGAGTCAGAAACAGCCACAGAATAAAGATGTAGAAAGACCAATCCTACCAACATACATTTTTTGGACACATCATTCACTGCCCATATTTAAGGCTGTTTCAGCATTTCAAATTTCTTATTGCCATTTCTCAGTTAGGCACAGCACTAGAGAAAGACAGAAAATTAATTTTATTACTCAGGAACAAGAACCTGAGATGCAAGTGCTCTAAACTAGACTTGAAGCAAATGATTTAGTGTGGTTTTCATACTTTTCCTGTCTTTTTCTCTAGCAAAGTAATAGCTACATAGCTGCCAGTTATTATCTAAGTATAGATAATGGCTATTTCTCTAGTAATTTCCTCTGTCTTTCTGTTCTAATCTAATTTAGCTGTAGAATATGCCTACTTTAGCACTTGCTTTAGTGTTTTATAATTAAATCAATTTTTGTAATTGAATACTTAGGAAGCCTGCACAGGTTTAGACTGACACCTTATTTTTTGCACTAACAGTAATTTTCTCTTGACACTCACTCATTTATTTCCACTTCTGTCCCCAAAAATTGAGCGTGCAAGACCCTGGATTCATTATGGTATTTTCAAAGCATTACATCTAACTATTAGAGAATACCACAGACAATCAAAAGGCAAAACTCTATGGACTGTGGTTGCAAGAAAACAAGAGTAAGGACAAAAATTATAATAACAAAGAGATCAAACATGAAATAAAAATGTGCATCAAGTCTGTTGAACACAACCAGAAGCTTTAGGCACTTGAGGAATTACTTGTAAGTCATTGAACCAACACAACACTAATCACAATCTCAGCTATGTTCACCTTTCAGTATGATATAAACCAACAGCTCCCAGAATGATCTGCACCCAGACAGAAAGGCAGCAAAGAGAAAATTTCTATTGTAAGGTGGCATTGAAGACCCAACACCTATGATTTTATGGAATACAGGAAAAGAAGCACCCTGAGCCCTTCTCATCATGGCAGCTCCATGTGTGAAAGAACAGGAAGGCACAGAAAGTTGGAGAAACAGGAAGGACAGAAAGTTAAGAACTGGTCTTTCCCCGGCAAAGAGAGCCAAAAGAAGCTCTTTGACCTACAACAAATGCGTATCATCTTTCTAAATTTAGGGTGTGCAGTTTGGAAGTGACACTTGCAACGTGCAGTGTTAATATTACTTCAGGAAATAGCAAAATAGAGAGCAGTGAGATGAGTTTATCACAAA
The DNA here is from genome assembly GCA_013397895.1 of Origma solitaria. Classification (NCBI taxonomy): domain Eukaryota; kingdom Metazoa; phylum Chordata; class Aves; order Passeriformes; family Acanthizidae; genus Origma; species Origma solitaria. The sequence continues at coordinate 1,046,466 of VZRL01004835.1, forward strand.
TAAATCAGACAACGATGGAAGAAATTTTCTACTTCTGTATCGGAACTACAAATACTTCTCTGTTTTGCATTAAGCATTAGATGACATTAATAATTTCTGAAGATTATTTCACCTATTTTTAAATGCTTCTAGTTTTACTCATCATTCTTTCCCACAACTACATTATTCAGTATTCATTCTACATTAACTCTGTTTTACTTCCTTTGGATCTCCCACTATGCTTACTCAGGAACTTAAACAAAATATGATAGTTAGAAAGAGCAGCCTGTTAGACTAAAGAGCGAGAAATATGAGGAAGGCTAGAGATACCAAAATTCAGATAACACCAACACCAATCTCCTTTCATAAGATTCCTCATCTACTCAGACTCAGTCTCAGCTCAACTTTTGAATACACAGCCTTTTTCCTAAATAAAACAAGCAGTGTAACTTCTCATTTTTTTTTGTAACACTGCATAACAGCAAAAGCTCAATAAAGCCTGTCGTTTTAGTATCTGGTATTTTTTTAATTAATATTTAGTGGAAATTCCACAAACTCACATTATAAAAGTCTTTCATTTCTTCTTTCATCTTAGGAACATCAAGCAGCAAAGACCAGACTTGCCCTCTGAACTGCAGTGGGATCCCTTTATAAATTCTCCTATGAAACTGCAAAAAAAGAAAAGAAGATAAAAATGCAGCAAAATCTACAATGCTCTGAATAAAACGAACAGTGATGCACAATATGCTAAAGAGAAAAATGCAACTACACCAAGTGCCCTAGGACAGGGATGACCAGGACAGTGTTCCAGTGTGTTTTGTGGGTCAGAACGTGTCCAGCAATGCCATGTGGGAATTGTATCACCTTTGCCAAGCAAATTCTGTAATTTAGACCCCAAAAATCAGATTCTTAGCAACACTTTTTCAGGATAAGCCACAAATAACTCACTGTAATTAGAGTCTATAAATAGAAATAGTAAAAAGTCAAGCAGCAAAATCACAAAGCTTTAAAAATTATCAGTAAAAAAGGAAAAGCAGAACTGATTTTTGAATTCTTGTAAAACCACGACAGTGTGCTGAAATGTAGGTATGCAACTAAACAAACCGTGAGATCACAAAAAACCTCAAAATGTGCCATTTCCAAAGCTAACAGATCTCAGAATCTATTTCTAAACTAAGAATCTGTTACCTAAACACATTTTAAAACATTTGCAAAAAAACCAACAAAACCACAAGAAAGTGTTACCATCTTTCAGAGACATATCTAAGACAAGGAAAATAAAAAAGATAACTCTGACAAAGAAAATTAGCCTTTCTGAAGCGATGATTTTGCCATTATTTTAATGATTACACAGGGAGACAGTAAGATTAAAAAGAGAACAAAACACACAAGCGCTCTCCAATTTTTTCTTTGTGCTTATCCTACAACAAAAGTTAGACCTTAAAAATTTCAGTTGACAAAGCTAACACTTCCTTTGAATATTTTTATAGCAGTTATGTTTGCAGCAAGAAATATTTTAAAAGAAATTCCCTCCTCAAAGAAAGGATTGTTTTTCTTTTCAGATATTTCATATCTCCAGTTTTGGAAAATTAATAAACCCCTCGTTCCAGTATATTTCCAAAACTCCTGCCGTTTGGAATATATCGGCTCTTAAAAAGTGCCTTTAATGCCAGCAAGGATTTGTGTCTGGATTGCACAATCTGTAACTCTTGTACAGATTATGAATTTTTACCCTTGTTCCTTTTTCAGATGAAAAATATAAACTTATATAAGATACAACAGCCATCCTGGAGGTTGTCCACAAAAAAAATGTTGTGCTTTACGAAGAAAACTTCGCTGCCTTAATACTAAGGATGTTAAAGCAGCAACACTTGTGTGAACACAGCTGTGTCAGGACAGTTTCTTCTGAAAAGATGAAGAACAACACACAGAGCTACAAAGCAGCCTTCTCTCCAGATGGATACCCTGAGCTCAGGTCACACAGAATTTCAGTGTGTATCAAACCAGCCACAAGGGTAACTGCTTGTGGGAGAGAATTCAGTCTTTTGAAAGCCAAACACCACCAACTGCAGTGGAGCCACCCTAGGAACAGATTAACCTGTCTACTGGAAAGCAGAATGAGCCTAATTTGCAAAATATTTTCTGGAAATTTGGAAGAAAATTAGGAAAAAAAATGCAGTGATCTATGTCCTCAATGACATAGAACTGTACAGTTCTATTCCTCAGATCCATGTACAGTAACACAGTACCTTCACAACAAATGTTTTTGTCAGCTGATTATAATTTTAAACTCATTTTCAAATATCTCCAAGAACAAAAGGTTATTAATGAAGACAACTGGTCGAAGAATAAATTCTCAAGACTACTGTTGTATAAATTAATATTTTGGAAGAAGGTCAGGTGGATATAAAGGCCTTTGTAATAATAGCTTCTTATCCAAATAGTATTAAAACAATTCAAACCATCCATACAAAGTGTGGAGTTGTTCAGGGGTTTTTTTTTAAAATAAAACCAAAGGAGAAAAACCTCCAGTTTTAGAGGAGACAATGGCATTTACAGTTTTCCCATCTTCTGCATTGCTCAGACTGAAACAACCAAATGCTAGAAAAGCCCTTAAAGCAGTAAGTAAAAACTGAGACAGAGAACCATGGAAGCACTTTGCACAGAGAAGTTTGAAAAGTGAGCTGCCAATATAACTTTACAAAGAGCAGAAAGGACAGAGAGGTGAACAGTTTCATCAGCCCACTACTGTTATGCCAAAAAAACTCAGGAGGAAAGCAAAACATTTTCAGTAGCTAAGTTCTGAATTATTGCACTACCTGACAGAATAAACCCAAATAACATTCACAGCTTCTTGCAAACCATTTTAGATCTGTGTGCAGCTGAGTCTGCTGTTCCAACTATTCTTTTATTGAGGCAGAGAAAAAGCTCTCAGTCATCCCAAGTCATTACCAGATCCTGCCTACAGACTCAGCAGAACACAAGACCAAAGACTTTCACTATCTGATACAGAAGAGAGAAACGTCACTGAGGAACAGAACCTTTCACAACACAGGCTCCACTGCACAAAGAACATGGAAACAAGCATGAAAAATTTCACATACAAGGGAAAACTGTGCGTGAGTGACTGATACACCAGAGGGCTGTGCTGCCATCCAGTGACATCAACAAGCTGGAGAAATGGGCTGACAGGAACCTCACGGAGTTCAACAAGGAGAGGTGCAAAGTCCTGCACCTGGGAAGGAACAACCCCAGGCACCAGAACACTCAAGTGGTCACCAGCTGGAAAGAACTCCAAAGAAAAGGACCTGGGGGTCCTGGTGGACAGCAAGTTGAGCAGGAGCCAGCACAGTGAAGCAAAGATGACCAATGGTATCCTGGGCTGCATTAGACTAAAGTATTCCCAGCATGTTGAGGGGGTGATCCTTTCCCTCCACTCAGCACTGGTGAGTCCAGTTCTGGGCTCCTCAATGCAAGACAGACAGGGACATATTGCAAAGGGCCACAGAGATGAGGAGACCATCTCTGCCATGAGGAGAGGCTGACAGAGCTGGACTGTTCAGCTGGGAGCAGGGAAGGCTCAGGGGGATCTTACCAGTTTGTATTTTGTGCCACCCTGAAGGGAGGATGCAAAAAGGACAGAGCCAGGCTCTGTTCAGTGGTGCCCAGTGACACGACCAGAGGCCATGGGCACAAAGAAACACTGGAGACTCCCTCTGAACACCAGGAACACTTGCTCACTGTGAGGGTGACAGAGCACAGGCACAGGTCACCCAGTCAGGTTGTGGTGTCTCCATCCCTGGAAACACTCAAAAGCCATCAGGACATGGTCAGGGGTAGCTGTAGGTGGCCCTGCTTGAGCAGAGGCTGGACCAGGTGACCTCCAGAGGCCCCTTCCCACCCCAACCTTTCTGTGACCGTGGACAATGGCGCAGCTTTGTGAAAATGACACTGCTGCGCTGTGTCTTGGGGAGTGTGGCACGGAACCAACACACAATTAACTGCAAAATTCATTTCTGATAATCATTCAATCATCAAACAGCTAAAGAAAATATAAATGAGCACCCTGATTATTGGCTAGCTGAATGTCTTTACCATAAGCACCATGCTAGTGCCCTCTGCTGTCTTTTATGTCCTTATGTAATCCTAGGTTAAAAATCTGCTGAGAAATGCTGGTTGGATCTATACACTTGCAGAACTCACATCTATTTTTCTGCTCTCTCTGAATTAATAATTAAAACAAAGTAGAAAATTCAGGAAGTTACTTTCTACTTCTGGGAAGATGAAATACTGAGTTAATTTTAAATAATTTGTTGAAGATTAAGGCTTTCTTCAGATAATCACTCAAAACACAAATATGCATCATTCAATGAATGGGGTTATGGGATCTGGGATGTTTCTATCAGCACAGGACATAGAAAAAAGAAATCGATCCTTGATACATATAACTATATAAACACAGGATACATAAAATACAGGGTTAAGTTCTGTATCACTCTAAGCGGATATTCGGCCAAGGACAGCAGTCAAGCTCTTGCAATTATTAGAAAGGTTGTTGATCCTATAGCAGGTAGGAGAAACTGACACTGGATAAGGCCCTGTCGCCTGGCAATTCAAAAGGAGCTTCTCATGCAAAACACACTGAATATACAGAATGAACTAAGTCCCTTATAAAACAAGAAGGAAAACAAACCCAAACAAACAAGCAACTAAACAAAAAACCTCTCAGATCTGGAATACTCCAAATTAGCTACCATCTCAATGAAGTCCATAGTGTTTTACATGCAAAAACACATGGAAAACATACAGCCTCCCCTTCCTTGCCCATCCCAAATCTCTCCAGCTCACAAACCCAATTGGTTTCTGGACGAGAAATGAAGCAACTGACACACAGCACTGGCCTGAGAAGTGGCAACTGGCATCATTGCTCCTGCAAGATATAAAACTGGTTTTCTTGAAAAATAAAACTTTCTCAGCTGTGTCAGGCAGAGCTGCACAGCAGCAGAGGGACTCTGCCACCTCAAAAAGAATCAGTGATGAGAAGCATAAGAATTAAAATCTGAGGTCTCACAAGAAAGTATATTTATAATGAAAAGAAAATATATTTACAAAGGCTGCTGCCTTTAGAGGTTCTTCAGCTTCTGTGGGTTGCATTAAAGGAAGAGAAAGTGCAAACAGAAGAGTTGCTCCATCTCATTCAAAAGTCTCAGGAATGCAAAGAGGGTTCTTCATTAAGGCTCTGTGTTCAGACTCCAACGAACTGGAGACTTGATTATTATACTCTGTGTGACTGCCAGAACAGCTGGAAATGGCAGCTACCCTGATTGTTTCTCTTCTTCCTTTCCCCTTCAATTTAGGCAGCTTCAATCACAGTCAGATGAAGGCAGACAGGGAAAGACAGAAATACTTTGGTGGAAATACTCAAATGGGAATACAGCATATAACAGTTTTATTTAATCTTTCCTGAAAGTTATGATCATACTAAGCCAGGAAGGATTTACTATCTGTGGGTGGTTGATTGTACCCTGAACCACTAAGCAGCAGAATACAAATAGGAAATAAAAGCAAAAACCAGAGAAAGACCACAAACTTTGCTGCTCTGTGACACTTCCCGCATAAGAAATGACTGATGGGGAGATGAAAGCTTTGTTTTGACAAATATCAATCATGCAAAGACACAAGGGCAGTTACACACTTCAGAGAGTGGTATCTGTAAGAACCATGACAACTCCACTGAAAGAGATGCCTAAATAATCACACAGGAATCAAGGAGTTTTATACACAAAAAGCAAGTCAGACAAAAGCACCAGGAGTCCTTTATGAATGAACAGGAGTGCCTGGACAATGTCAAACAGAAAAAGGAAGCCTATGGCAGGGGAAGCAAGGACAGGCAGTTTGGAGGAATACAGAGACACCGTCCAAGCAGCCAGGGATCAGGTTAGAGAGCAAACACCTTGGTGGGATAAAATCTGGCCAGGGACACCAAGGGCAACAAGAAACCCCCAACAAAAGGAGGAAATTCTTCCCTGTGGGGATGGAGAGACCCGGCAGAGGTTGCCCAGCGAAGCTGTGGCTGCCCCGTCCCTGGAAGTGTTCAAGGCCAGGTTGGATGGGGCGCTGAGCAATGTGGTCTAGCAGAAGGTGTCCCTGCCCATGGCAGGAGGCTGGAACTTGATCATCATTAAGGTCCCTTCCACCCCAGGCCACTCTATGATTCTGTGATTCTACAGTCCCCAGGAGATGTACATGGGCTCATTTTATTAGGTCATACTTCATTACCTGTAAACTGTTACTCAAATATGGTAGAGCTTAGCACATTTCTGGTCTCAATGTGACAATTCTTCCATCTTTTTCCAGTTCCTCATGATCATACATTCCTAACCTCTATTCCCAACCCCTCTTTTTTACTAGGTTTAAGCACAAGAGTACTAATGGGAAAACAGTGTGAAGTTCCCAGAGGCCTCATCTATTTCTTGAGATATTCTTCAGCAGTGAAGATCAGAGGAAGATGTAAACTGAAGCATCTCAAATGCACACACACAGCACTACTGTGTTGTTTTCTCATTAATTCACTTTGCAAAGTTATGGCAGAAAAAAGTAGAGAGGGAGCCTATAGGCAGCTCTGCAAGCGTATTGAATGAAAACTGTATTTTGCAATTAAGCATGACAGTTTGGGATAATGTAATCAAATATATGGATTCATTTACAGTATGTGTACACTATGAACAGATTCCTTCAAGGCAAAGCTCTCAGCTGTATATTATGAAGGTTCATCACAAACAGGCTGTCTAAAGTCCTGTATTTTGTACATACCTGCTGGGACAACCACTTTCTCTGAGTCTCCCTTCCTATCTATTTAAGAGCAGAAGCATGTCCCAAATATGCCATTTTCCAAAACCAAGTCATCACTACAACTATAATCTATAATCCTACAACATTATTACTATTGTTGTTGCTGCAATGCTCCTTTCAGTGCTGTTTCTAAAGAACATTCATTTCAGGAGAAGCCTGACTGCACAGAAACCATGGCAGTGTCAGGTGAAGTGATACTTGTAACACACAAGCTGTTCATTTTCTTCAGCAATTTGTTGCTCTAGCATTAACCACTTTATCCAGTCAAGTGAAGACAGAAAACACGAGTCAGGAACTGTTCCGGCAACCTTTCCTTCCATGCTTCAAGAATGTGAGTATGGAAAGCTGGTGCATTCTTCCAACACACTCCAGATAAAAACTGTCTTTAATTGTGAGTTTTGCACAACCCTAAGAAGATGGCCCAGGCCTTCCATAAACAGCAGTGACAAATAATGCCTTGCTTTCCACTGGATGGTTAGGAGGAGGAGGCGGCTGATCCTTTACTCTGTATCTTCTGGTTCACTTACCACATAAGATGTGAGAAAGAATAAGGAAAACACCCTTGTTTTTCAAATCTCATGTGCTTCGCTAGAGTTCAACAATGAGTGAAAATTTTTCCTAGCCCCAAGCGAAGCTCATCCCTTTATGAACATATTGAATTATTCCAGCCACTATTTATAGTTCAGCCTATAATTTGTTACATGAACTGAAACTCTTTCTGCTCAGCTGATCTGCTATACCTTCTGCATGCCTGGTGAAGAGAAGATTATTTATTTAAGTCAGTGTCTCATGGACTGATGTCACCAATAGCTGAAGAGCAGAACCACTGTTGCTGAGATGACACGTGGTTATTGTGTTACCTGAAAGGTCATATTTAACATTCTCTTTGCAAATGAAGTAGCTGTTACAGAGGTTTTTTTATTGTTCCTTTGACTTGGGAACACATTTGATTTTAAATCTCCTTACTACCACATTAACAAAACAAAGTCACAACTGTTAAGACCTCTAGTTTCTCCTACCAGAGAAAACGGCAGGACAGAAAGTAGGATCATAAGAAAAACTTTGGGAACAAATAATAATTTGTCATGCATTCACATCATATTTTAAGGAAATGAACTTTCTAGATTCTGAAAGAGATCAAACCACTGGCTTTCATTTTTAACAAAAGCAAAGTGCAAGACACAGCTACCAATCTCAAAAACACAGACTGGATGAGCAGGGGACATGCCAAGTACATTTGCCCCTCTACTTTACTTGTAGCATCTCAGTTCTCTGCTCATCAGGCTAGTAAGTATTCTGTTCTTAATCTCTCTCTTCAAAGGTCTCAGCTTTGCCCAGATAACTTACTAAAGCAAAAGGCCACTAAGGGAGTAGGGTGACACTCCAGGCCACTAATCCAGGCAGGAACGTGGGATGTGTAACAGCTGCCCTTGTTCCTCTGCACAGTACATGTGGATCAGCAGCATCAGAAAATACCAAGAGAACCCCAACAAAAATGTAAGTCTTAAGATGTGTTGAAGAGAAGAAGGAATCTGAATTTGGGATTCTGTGCATTATCCAACAAACAGCCACAAGACCAGCTGTGAAAACCTCCCCATAACCCAGTGTTGGGAATACAGCCTCTCCAGCAAGCTTTTTGCCAGAAAATTTCCAGAAGAACTTTCCAGAAATTCTTCAGTAATTTTAAGAATACCAAGACTACAATTCTAGCAAATAAACCGTTCACATGGAATCCCAACCTAGTTTTTGAGGCAAGTGGAAGTACTTAGCGCTTAGTGACATAACCCACTCTCTCCACAGATTATTTTGCACACACAAACACAACACAATTCCTTGCATATGACCACCAATTTCATTGTATAATTACTATTACTATTGGGTTATTAGGTATTATTGCATTTTGGAAGAATAAAAAACCTTATTCTTTCAGTATGGGGTTTGGGTTTTTTTAAGATATTACACACAGGCAATCTAATTTCAGGGTATACATTCTTTCAGAAGTGACAGCCAATGACAAAAGCATGCAGAATTTTACCTTTTCACTATTCTTGTATTTTTCCCAGCTTTTCAGCATCTTAAGCCATTTTGTAGTTCTTTCAATTTCAAGGTGCTTTTGCTGAAAAGGAATTAGAAGTGTTTAATATTTCCAAAAGGAATACATTTTAAATGATTTATGTTTTTCTAAAAAGAATGAGAAAAAGTTCAACAGAGCATTATGAACTTTCAATTCAGTCATCTGAGAACAGTACAGAGTAACATCAGTTCAAAACATGAGTTTAAAGCATCCAAAACCCAGCCAACCAAAAACCAAGCAGAAACCATAATCTTCAACATTATTGAAGAACTGTATCTTGTACAAGGAGGTTATGTACAAGATTTCTAGGAGCTTCTTCTCTACATATTTGGCAACTAAAAAAAAACCCAAAAAAACTCCACCCTTGATTTTGTTTTTATACTCTTTGATTATGCTACAAAGCTACTCAGTGTTTTTCCATTTTTTAACAACACAATTTCAGCTCCTTCATGAAGCTTTGGAACAGAGTATCCAGACTGGAAAGGTTAAAACAGAAAAATGTATGTGTGTGCCTATTGCTTTCTTTTCAGAGCTAAATACAAACAAGTATTTAGTTTTATTGTAAAGGACAGCCCCTCTACCTCCAACTTCAAATCCAGGGATTAATAAAGACAGGAAGGATATTCATATGGTTAGTGATTCAATTTGGTAACAATGTAAAAGTTTCATTTCAAAGCTCTGCAGGATACTTAAAAGTTATTAATACAAGTCAAATTGCGTCCAAAATGTTGGGGGAGAATAGAAAAGAAAATTATTATTGTCCCAACAGAACCCTAATTTTACTTCTAGCTTTTACGCATCAGAATTTGTGCATTCTTTTTTGGCTATCAATGCAATAAAATGGGCTTTTTTAACTTCCTGAACTTCTTTAATCCAGGAGCCCAAAGCCTTGCATTAACAGAAGTACAACTTCATCATGTTTAGGTCCACCCCAACCATGATTCAGTCCACAAAATGTCCTGGAAATAAGCTGGTTTCAGTTTTTAAGTTATTTTTTGAATTCAGATGATATAAGCCTGGCACAAGTATAAAAAAATGGGGAAAAGAATTGCCTCTACTCTTTCAACCTTATCTAACTACTCATGTTGCAATCAACTGCCCACATTCCTGCACAGGTCCTGACTGTATTGGGCAATATCTCGAATACTTGCCTTCTAAAAATAATTTTAAAAGACATTTCTTAAGACTTATGTTAGAGGGGAAGGGTAGAAAAACTATTGCTTCCCAGATTTCACAACAGAGTTTCTGATTCTCCTTCACGCTTGCAACCCCTTTAAGGAATCGGCACTTCCAACATCTCTTACAGCAGCTGTCCTCCAGGCATAGTTTAGACTGCAGGAATAACAGGAAGCCAGGAAAGGTCTCTGCCCTCAATAGGTTGTTCAGATAATTGGTAAGAAAAATAAAACCCTATCTGCTTCCACAGTCTTTTTGTTTGTATGTTTGATCTGCTTTCAAGATTTTTGGTCTTTTGAGCCAGAAGCTCACTTCAATTGTATGTTTGTTCAAGCTTTTATGTCTTTGTGTCAATTTATCCCTGTTCTCAAGTGATGCTACTGTAGTCAAAATAGCAATTATTGCTGTGTTCAGTTGTTGAAAACTTTTAGCTATTTCTTTCCCTGTCTGAATTATGTTCACTTTCATGTCTAACAGGTACAACACTGCAAACACAGACAGATCTGAGGCAGCTCATTGCAGAGCAGAGGGACACTGCTGCTGCTTGTTCAGGCAAGTTTCATGTCGTTGTCACCAAAAATAGAAAAAAAAGGAATCAATTTATCTGTCTTCTGAGCACATTTTACACTTTGAAGCATTTTTGCCATTGGGAGTAACAGATTCCCTAATTGAAGCAGTGCTGGTTTCCTACTCTCATGTCAGTAAACAATGCACTAGTGAAAGCAAAAAAAGCATGAAGCTGGCAAGCATCCCTCTCGTGTGCAGCACTCCACCTTCCCGGAGAGCACGTGTGCCAGGGCTCAGGCTTAAGGCAATGCTTCAGCAGAAGCCTCAGACAAAACCAGAGCTTGCTGAACTGCTCCCCAGAGAATTAATCATCAAGTAAACCAACGACAAAACCTAACAAACTGAAAACTACTTACAAAACATTTCACAGAACTTCAAAACCAGAGTCAGACACAGACTCCAGATTCTCTGAGGTCAGTTTTCTGGCTCCTTTTCTCCTCCAGAAAATCTTTTCTCCCCTAGTTTTATCTGAGCTGTGCTGGATTATTCATCTCAAGGTTAAGCAGTTCATAACATAGGACAATGATTCAATGCATTTAAGGCATCAAATGTGCAGCAAAGTAACGAAGCACCAAAATTAGCAATTATTACTTTGAATGCAGAGTAAAGGCATTACGAACAAAAATACAAACACACAAATACACACAGAGAAACCCCAGCCTAAGTTTTTTTTGTACATGAAGAACAGATTCCAAATTCACAAGGATATCAACCCTTTACATAAGTCACAAATTAAATGAAAACTTGAGTTAGGGACATTTTTAAAAATTCACAAATAAGGCAAAAGGAGAACATAAAAGGTTCTGCAGAGTAAGTGACTTCAAAACACATTGTACAGAAAGCTTTTAATCTTAGCCCACATTAACATAACACAGTAATCCTTATGAATGGTATCTTGGCAACTGCAAAGATTCAAACCCTGCTGACAAGAGCCAGATAAAGCTCAGACCAGCAGAGGTCAGGATACCATCAGGAGTGTAACCAGGAATCTAATGCAGGAGCATCACTGGATGATTACAGAAACACACTAGACTTGCAATTTAACATTGACTCTATAAATACAGTTTCTATGCTGACACTTTGTCTGAGACAGCACGAATACAATTTGGGACAGAGAACCGAGACTCTATTTTCCCCCCAATAATTTAAGGCTAACTACAAAGCCACAGTGAATCAGAGCTTCAAAACTCATCTACCACAGTAACTGCAAGCTGCCTAATATTTCTGCTCAGAGACTCACCCCCCTGCTGTGTCCTTCTGATGGAAATGAAATTATACAGACACTCACTGTGTTATTAAATGTAATGAAACATGGCAGGAAAACACAGCTATTTCAGGCTGTGTATGCAAAACCATGCATGAACCAAGGGAAAACAAAAGGGACTCACAAGTTCCATTCTTTTACAGTGAACATCTCTTACTAGCCTCAGTATATAATTGAAGCTCAAAATAATTAATTTTCCGAAGTACTGCTGCTCTTAACACTCAAGGAGTTGAGCTGCCTTGGAATAAGTCATTCTATCTTTTTTCCCATGTACTCTACTGATTTGTGCAGCCAAAAGGGCTAACTTAAACTTACAGCTTTAAATATTTTATCTTGAGTTTACTGATCTCATTTGGTCTTAGAGATAACAACAGACCCGACTGACCAAGGGGAAACACCAACAGTAATTAGGCCCAGACAAGCAGAAATTCGGTTCCCCATTATTTTTATTGCTTTCCACATTCCCAACACATGAGCTGCCAGACTATTTCCCCAGTACCCTCCAGCAGGAGAAGGATTTTTGGACTAGGACCTGCATGGTCAGAACACACTTGGCTCAGCAACTCAGGGGAGGTCACCACACTGTAATGGCAGCAGGATATTTGTCACTGTTTCCCGAAAGAGCAAAGCACCCCGCACTGCTCAGGACAGCAGCACACACCTCGGTGCCAACGCCACCACCTCGCTTCCACAGTCCACCCCCGCCAAACAGTGACAGCTCCTGGCACAGGAAAACAGCTCTCACTTTTTCAGGGCAGAGCTGGGTGTGAGCTCTTAAGTAGCTCCATTTCCTTCACTAGGCCACATAATGGGTGAGGAAAATTGGTGTCTCATCGACAGCAGCAAATGTAAGGACCAGCAGGGCCCAAGCGATCTGAGGGAGAGTTCATGTGGCCTCAAGGACAGCAGCTCCTAGGGGACTTAGAATGTGCTTCTCTGGAAATGCAAATCACTAAAACACTTCATCAACTCATTCCACAGTGATTTATATTTTTAAAAGCTGTAAATCTGTAAATGTTTACTTCCTAGTAAAAAAACCTGGAGGACAGCGGACTTACCTTTTCTATCACTGCGTCATGGACAGGAAGCTCCTCTGGACTGAAAACAAAGAGAAAGTTTATATTAGTCTTGGTTAATCTTGGCAAAAAATTTCTGCATAGGTTCTTAAAAGTCATTGTTTACAGCAGCAGTTTGTGGTAACAAGTGAAGAATAATTTTGATCTATAAAGAAGAACTACTATTTTAACTACAGAACTAGAATTTTAAATCAAAATAGTTGCACAACTTAAGGAAAACATTGCAGAGCTTAAGGAAAGTCAGTAACTTACTTTTTCTTCTGTAAAAGCACTCTGTGCTGTACTACCAAAGTGAAACCCAAATGATTTTTTGTTTTGTTTTATTTAACCACACTATTGTTAGCTGATTTACCAATTTTTAAAAAAAGGAGTTCCTCCTTTACTACTGTGTTCAAGGAAAGGCATTGAGACTTTGCTTAACTCAGGAGAGTTAATTCACATTTTGTCAAAACTACAAAACTCACTCTAGTAACAAGAAGAAAGCAGCAGAAAAAAAAAAATCAGTTTTGTTACTAGGTACCTAATTAATACTAAAAACAGAAGTCTTTTCACTTCTTAGCCTAAGCCTAAAAAGGCAGTTTAGGAATTGAAAGCTTGAAAAGCAACCTTTGACGAGATATACCTTCAAACTTTCCATTGCTTTCATTTCATTCTGAGGCCTCTAACTTCTGTTTTTCTTATCAAAGAACTTTGTGTTTTTCCTCTCAAATTAACTGGACCACTTCGATGCCAAGCGAGCCTGCCTTCTCCTGCAGCTTCTGAAAACACAGCAGCTCATCTGTAAGAAGCAACTCCCTTCTGCTCTAGAGGTCAGATAAATAACACACCCAACAAAACCATGTTTAAAAGGGACTAAAACACAGGAAACATGGGAAATACTTTTAAAAATTCCTACTGAGTCTTGATGTTATGGAAAAAACTCTCATACCCACATCATTATAGGTTTCTACAGTGAGGCCATTAAACCCCAGTATTTCAGACCTGTATCCACTCTGTGCAAGGGTGACCTTGCGGAAGGCTACAGAAGCTAATGCTGCAGTCAATGTAAGAACAGGGATGCAAAATGCTTGACTTGTATTCAATCTCATTCAATCTCTCTTACATTTCATTTGTAAGATGCTGTTTCAGATTCAAAAGTTATATTTGAATAAAGAAATACATTTGAACCACTTCACCTAATGGAAAATCTTGCTCCCATCAACACCTTCACAGAGACCACACACAAGTCAAAGTTTCCAATCCACAGCCCAGAAACTAATTTTAAAACCAAAAGACTGTTATTTTTGAGCGGCATTGCAAAAAAGCATAATTCATTCACTTAGAAGCACTTAACAAATATCTGAAAGTTTTCTTGGTGAACAACATCAAAATCAAAAAAACTCTCAATCAACATCTAACACACTGGAGACAACCTATAGACTGTGCTATTTGAGGCTGTAAATGTTAACAAAATTACAGTGTTGTGCACGCTCTCATATAACTAGATCAACTAGAAAGCAGGTCCTTTGTATGCCAAATATCACCTAGAAATTCAGCTTATTTGAAGTGGTGGAAAAAAGCAAAGGGGAAGGAAAAGTTCAATTTAATACAGTCTGCTGGGGGTGGTTGTTGTTTGGTTTGACGTACAAAGACTGCTAGGCCTTCTCACATCACTTAAAATGTCCAATTCTTCAGTGACAATTGCAGGCCCTGCCTACCCTCCACGAGACTCCCACAGCAGCCTCATTCTTCCCAGCCCTCCGAGGTCACACCAGCAGCTGGGCTGTGCACACAACAAACTCTTTTTCCTCCAGTGCTGCCTGCAGTGTGCAAGACAAGGATCTGACAGCTCCACATCCCCACGGACTCACACGGCCACAGCAGCTCCTCTGCAGGACTGGTACCACTTGACAGCTTATCTCCACACTGGCATGGAAGCTGATCACACGGAAGACTAATCAAATCTTATTTTTCACAGAGGGAGAATGAATTGCAGTGATTTATTAAGGAATTGCTCACTGCTAATTTTGCAAGTTACCATCAATGTACAAAGAAAAGGCATGGCTGAACATCCTGAGCAGGAAAACAAGGCCCTCGTGTCCTGGGAAGAAGACACTAAATTAATCCAACATCAAATTTATGCCCACATTGCTCGTTATTTTCTGGGCTGCACAGCTCTGCACTAATAGCACAGAGCTGAACTAAAATTCCACAGCAGCAGATTAAGGCAGCCCTGTGTTTGTACTCCCCAAGATGCTGCTGAGCACCAGGCAAACAGCACAGAAGCCAAACGGATCAGCCATGGCTGCTCAGTAACTCACTGGACACGCAGGAATTCCTGGCCATCTCCCTCTCCATTAACAACATGGCACCAACTATGCCCATATATTCATGTGTAAATCTCGAAATATATCCTGCAGGGACGGAAGGAAAGGCAGAGTGGGCACACAAACTCTCCCAAGCCCCTAAAGGTATTTTAAATAAATACATATCCATTTAGTGTATGTATTTTCTATACAGAAGAACCTTAGAGATTTTTCTTTTTATTAGGAAGGATCAGACACAAAATCAATTACTATGAATCTGTTATTTTATTGTACCTTCTATTTTTTCTTTATAATGATGCACCTTCCCCTTCCTTCCCCAGCCTAGCCAATCTAATATTGTTACACGTTAATTATTTCTTTAAAAATTAATCTTCTCCAACCATTCCCAGTCTATTTAAACTTGCATTTCTCCATGGTTTTTATCTGCATATTTTACCAAATAATAATGGGAAGTAGTAAACAATATTAACATAATATAGCCATCTCCTGCTCTAAGATGACTGTTTTCCTTTGATAACTCAAGTAATAGTCATTTAGAGGATATGGAGAGAACTGAATTAACTAACATAATTAGCTTGGAACCATACAATTCTGGATATACGAAAGAGGAGTCACAGGGATGCTTTTAACTGAAGTCATGAAAATAAAGTCTCACTTAGCAGAAACGAGATCTTAACACTCTGCTGTCCACACCAAAGTAAAATCTGAACTAGATAAAGGCAGCTGTTGAATGAGGCAGGAATCAAGAATCACTACACCTGCTCTGTGCCTTGCCAGGAAGTCAAGAGCTCCCAGCTGCAGCCACATGGACTCCCAGCAGCAGCTCAGGGCTCTGCCTGTCCCTGCCAAGCAGCTCTGGAGTTACAGCACTACGAGAAAGGGCTGAAGATATTGTCTCCAGGTTTGGGAGCTGCAAAACAGTGCAAGATCAAATCCCAACTACAGTAAGGGGCCCAATGGCCATGCTACTGGGCGGGCTCCTCAGAGACCTCTCACTGGAAGAAGGTAAATACTGGATTCCAAGGTTGGACTGGAACTTAGGATCCCCACCAGTGGTCCTCACTGGGGGTGATCTGCAGCACCAGCCCAAAGTCATCTTCCTGTCTTTCAGTATGGACTCCTTCCACCTTCTGGTGAGGTCTCTAAGTTTAAAGACAAAAGATTTCATTTATTGGACTTGACTGAAAGTGCCTCTTTTTTTATTACATTATAAGGAATGAATGGATCTTACATCTTTAAATCCACCACAATGGCTAACACAAGTTTTCATGGATGTTTCAAGAGAACTTAAAAAACTAACTATGTCAAATGGATAAATATCTGTCCCTTCAGAACATTAAATATGCAGATCTATGGTTTTGACCATTACAGCATGTGTTATAATTAGCCTCCTCAAGTTAACAGCGGTAGCTGAAATAAATTGAAAAGTCTAAGACTTAAGCTTACAGTCCCCTACCCACTCTGCTGTTTAAATCAGTCATCTTTAAACAGCACTTTGATGTATTTGTTCAATACAAACACAAGGAAAGACTTGCTCGCATTAGACAGTCAACAGATTTATTCTTCTCCTACATTTGTATTTAAATCCCAAGTATGTTCCCTGCTGACTCAAATCACAGCATTTTCCTGCTTCTAGTTTGGCTTAGGTTTAAGAAATGTAAAGCTTCCTCTGTTCTTTGCAGCTTCAGTTGAGGGTGGAAGGTATTTAGCACAATAATTAGCAACCTTGGTACACTGATCACCCCAGAACTCTGAATTCCAGAGGATCCATTAATTTCTTCACAGTTACAAGTTGGACAAGGCCTGACAATGAAATTTTCATTGCGGGGGAAAAAACTGGCAAAAATTGACCACAATAAGGCCAAAAATACTACAAAGCTCAACTGCCCAAAGAACTGTAATGTTAAAAATCTTTTGGTACCCTGTATTTTTATTTCTCATAATTTCTATTTCAGAACACAGCACTTGCTTAAAAACCCTCTCTACTTGTTCTAGTCTGTCTCAACCAGACAGAACTGGCCAGGGCACTGTGAAGAACTTTGGAGCTCATTATCATGAAACATTTGTGGGAGTAACTGTGATACGTGCAAGTTATCTAATTAAAAAGTCAATTACATTCAATATTCCTGTATTACTGAACTCAGTGTAACACAACCATTTAAAAAGTTTAATCCTCATAAAGCCCGCAAAGCAGTGCCTATGCAAAAAGTTTTCTCAAACTATTCCTCAATTATTTTCCCATGCTCCCCCGCAAAGTACTCGAAGAGCAATAGCATCACCTTGTATCACTGCACAGAGTTTCATTTTAAATTTAAAGTATTTTGAAATCGTATCTAGTGTCAAATTTTAAATATAATGTGGGATAAGTTTCTTGCAGAACACTGATCTTCATGATCTTATTGAGTTAATGATGAAGAAACAAATGCTGTGCATTCAGCTTGTCATTTTTGATGCACTGTTAAGTGTTTAAATCCATGAGGAAAACATACTTGCTACTACCCAGGAGACTTATTTTGAAGGAAATGTTTGAAAAAAAAATTAAATAGTCATTTGTATAATTTTGAAACTTTCATGTCCATTAAATTTGTGAAACATCCACGAAAATATTAGTAAGGTATAAAACTCAAAACCAAAAGTGAAATTAAATAAATTCATAAGAGTGCTCATGCACAGGTAAGGTATGAGAAGGGAAGAATTCACTTGACAGATGTCTAAACAGAAAGAGCTTTAGTACAAATGGAGTAGTTTTGCTGTACAATATGAAACTCAGATTGCTGACTAACAAATTGCACCATTACAGAATCCAGATGTATTAGGAAAAAGTAAATCTTCCCAAACAGGTGCAGTTCTTAAGTTGTGTGATTCGTCAGGAGTGAGTTGTAGGAGTCTATGGCTTTACTAGACACCAAAGAATGAGTATATTCACACTGGGAAACCAATTCTACAGCAATAAACACACTAACGAGGTGTTCTATTAGCTCTGCCTCCCCCTCAGTGTCTGACACATGGCACATAAACTGTCAGGGCAATACATGGTATTATGGATATGTACAACACAATCACACCTTCAAGGTAATTTTCTGAGAAATCCTGACTATGAACATTGCTTTACTCTTCCAGCTTTTGAAAGGAAATTTAAGCAAGAGTGTTATTTACAAAACCAATAATATATGGCAAAGATTTCTGAAAATATTAAGGAGAAGGTAAGAAAGCTGTTTTTTCACAGATAAAATTCTGTGGCTCACTTCCTTCTTTCTATTTCACAATTTACTTACAAACTCACAATTTTGACCGAGTCTGTCTCTCAAAATAATTGGAGCTCTGGTACTGTAATCATCCACTTTGAATTTTCACTCAACAACCTCTGCACAGTATGGGGGTAGTGACTACAGCAGATTAAAAACCAGCTTTCAGAAGTTTTGTTACAATTCATAAGCAAGCTGAAGCAATTAATTAACATATGGGATAGGCCAATGTGATATTCCACAATATAATTATCAGGAAACATGTTGCAAGAAAGAATTTAATGCTGGCAGAAGATTGGACTACATGTGATTTTGTGACTAGGTTTTATTTGCAATTATTATTTGTGGATTCTGTGGATGTTGCTGCCAATTTGCACAGCACAGTGCCATGAATACGTAGGTCCTGCCCAGAAAGTCTCAAGCAATGTGCACTGTGAAAGATGAGATAAAATCAAAAGTTTTATCAAATTCAATTAAATCTCAAAATGGTGACTTTTTAGTAAAGAACTTTGCTGCCTGGGAGAAGATGACTTTGCTGTAAAGTTATTATCACCAATATAAAAAATTATCAAGAAATTCCTAGCAAAAAACCATAGAACTGTGTTTTCACTGCCAAATGCTAAAAATATGTGCTTTCCTGTGTTTTTAGGAAAAACATCTTTAGAAAGGCGTGTTCTATATGCAAACTTTCAAGTTTTCCCAGCTTAGGACCAGAAAACCTTTGAGAATATTTATAATCTGCTTAATTGAGCACATCAGCTTTTCTAGCGATTTTTGATGTCACTTTAATTGTATATAAATGAACACTAAGGTTAAAAATGTCTTCTCAGAATCATGCTTTTATAAAAAGATAAAAATTAGTCTAAGCTACCTTAAAATTCTCAAGAGTCTAAAAGGCAAATGAAAGAGAATGCCTTGCTTCTGATTTACATTTGATAAATGACTAAAACACCTAGGATTTTTTCCTTAAACACATATCTCCTGCTTTGAAGTACTGCTCAAAGGTTAGTTCCTGTGCAGATCACTCACACCATAAATTAATATTAATCCATGGTTTGCATGTTGGCAGCTTCTTCTGCTTCAAAATTCATGTGCTATGAAAAGCGTATTTCAACATAAATTAACCAGGATGGCATTGTTCCAGCAATATATATTTGTTCACTGCTGAAGCTCAGAGCATTATGTACCCACATTTGCTCCTTGGATGAAATAAACTTCAGTGGTCTCAAATGCCATTTTGGTGGTCCTTCATTGGGTCAAGAGTAGCAGCAACTTTGCATGTTTAAAAACTGTCCCCCTTTTAGCATCCTTAACAATTCGTGCCAGTGAAACACACTCTGGCTATTCCCTACATTAATCCTCAACAAATGCTAAATTTAGTAGGAAATACATGAGGTAATAATGATTATGCTAAATACTTATGTTTTAGAGCTTAAGCAGTAACTCAAAACCACTGCATATCGCTTTATGAATGTTGTATAAATTAAACCATATTAACATACTCAATCATTTTTTCAGTTTTCCTACCTAATAGCTCTTTTCATACAAGGAAGTACTTTATGAATTCCTACTACACAGTGGGTGATCTTTTGCTCAAATCAAGTAGCAGCAGCTGTTAACAAAAAACACATTATTTGTCCTTAGTTGGCAGAATTATCCAGTAGCTTATTTTTCTGTTTGCCATCAAATCTGCAGGATTGCATTCACCTCATTTCCTCCTGTATCTGCAGAGGATTGTTGAAGTGACAGCCTGGACTAACTCAGCTGAAAGAATGGATTTAAAATACAAATTTCAACTCTAGTCCTAAGAATAAGCTTAGAATAAAGCCAAGCCAAAGAAATAGGTAACACTGTGACACAATTTCAGAAAGAAAAAAAGACCATACCATTCTAAATTATAACAAATAACAACAGAACATTTCTTCCTTTCACAGGAAGAACCTCCATGAAAGGAGAGTAGTAGAAGAACCACACACTAGATCACTATGATAACACAAGGGGAAAGGGAAGACAAACCAAAAATTAAAGACAAGAACATTTCAAATACTTTTGCAAAAGAAATGGAATTCAAAGTCCAAGTCACAGAAAAATTCATTGGTAACTTCTGGACATGTAATTTCTAGGCACTTCCTCCTTCTCCTGGTGAAGTCCCACTAAATACACAAGTGATTTACACAAATATATACGAACTGTAAAGCTCACAGGTGACCATCTGACAGAGAAGGTCTGGTTCCTCTCCCTTTGCTAGGTCTGGTTTAAGCAATTTTTATGGAATAGCTTTGAATAAACAACCACTTTTCACCATCAGACTGACAAAGAGTACTTGTTAAAGTAGCAAGTGTGAGAAAAAGTGAACTAAGGCACTGAAGGGCTCCTGGTAACAACCAAAACACCTTCTAAAGCAACAGTTCTGACCACATGCTGTTGCAAAATAAGACCTCACTTTAAGGAAGCAAATACTGCAAATCGCCATGGACAGCTCATGCTTTTACACACAAGTTCAAATGTAGGAATGCAAAGAGAAGACTCACAACACAACCACCACCACAAGCGCAGACAAATTCAGAGAGCAATGTTCATTGTCCATCATGGAAGCAGAGCTCTAAACTCAGATAGAATGGATAGGACTGAGCTAATTTTACAGCAGGTCCAATGTACTCTTCCACTGTCAGGGATGTTTAAATAAAATTACCTATTTACCCTGAAATGAGTGGTGACTCTGAGATAGTCTCACCACTTCACAACTGCACAATAAGCAGGGATTCATTTCAAGTTATCATTAATTCCATAACTGATAAATAGTGGGTTTGCTGTGTTTTCAAAACAGGTTTTGTCATACAGAAATGCAATTAATATATTATTTTAAAAGTAGTTCCCCATGGAAGCATGCAAAGAAAAAAAAAAAAGGGTTTATCTAATGGTAGGAAGATGGGTGCAAAAAAATGCATTTTGAATCTCATTTACTAACCCCAAGAAACTACCACTTCTCTCCTTAAATGAAGATAATCATATCCTCAGGGTATATTAGGGCAAAAGAAAAGAATGTCAAATAGAGCTGAAATTTGTGGGGGTTTTTTGTTGTCTTTTTTTAAACAGCAGTTCCTCAATACGATGATTAGCAATGAGTATTTTGGGGAAAAATCAGTCAAAGCAAGTGTATCGTATATCAGAAGGCAGAATCCACGGCACATAATACAAGACTTCAGTGGAGAGAAGACAGTTCAGTGGAGTCTTCATGGCAAATCTTTATAATGCCACATGAAAAATTCCAGACAGTCAAAATGACGCATATTTGTATATTTAAGAGAAAGAGAAATACACAAATTTTCTCTAACAAGAGAGATCTGAACTTTTTTTAAAATAAATATTTGACTTTGGCAGCAGTAAGAGGCTGAACTTGGCACACATCTTCCCAAGGGAGGGAACAGTTTAGCCACTCTCCTGACAAGGGGGTCTGACCCTGTCTCACAAAACTGAGAAGAGGAAAATGACAGCAAGTCCCTGCTGAATGACCAGGAAAAATCTAATACAGTAAGAATCACATTTATAATTGAACTGCTAAGAATACACATTTCATTGCTCTTTTAGTACATCATGAGGTCACTTAACATGTTTGGTAATATTTACCGTACCTAGAAAAGTCAGGATTGTGGCTGCATGTCACTCTGAACAGTAACTTTGCAACTGTCCTGGCAACCTTGGAGCTCTTTCCTTAAGCTTTGATGTGCAGACTTAATGGCCTTAAACAGAAATGGTCTTAAGCTGAGACAGGGGACATTCAGATTATATGTAAGAAAGAAAATGTTCACTGGCAGGGTGGTCAGGCACTGGAACAGGTTGCCCAGGCAGGTGGTGCAGTCACCATCCCTGGAGGTGTTGAAGAGGCATCTGCATCTGGCGCTGGTGATGTGGTTTAGGGGTTGATGTGATGGTGCTGGGTTTACAGCTGGACTTGATGATCTTAAGTCTCTTCCAACCCTGATGATTCTATGACTCTCCTACTAAAAATTTGAAATTAAAATTATATCAAATCCCTATTTTTTTAATGCTTCTTTGATTAATACCAAATTACACCAACCATGCTTCTTTCTTTCTTCTGCCGTTACCCAAAACCTTGGCATAACTTCTTTTGCTGCCAAGAACCCTCAGAGACCTATCCTTACAGCTCTTACCTGGAGAGAACTCACTCTTGTACCCACCCAAATCAGCAGGAGTGCTGTGCAAGACTTACTGCTCTTGGATATGTGGTTCAATAGGCATACGGGAGAAAATATTAAAGAACGCACAAAGAATACTTCAGAGACAAGAACTATTTTCCAGCAAGGCTACATACAAATTACCAAGAATTAGAATCCAAGAGGGGATAACTGGTTGCTCATCACATTGCTCCCTATCAAAAAGTTCAGGGTAAAATAATAATACTGGAGGAAAAAAAATCAGTAGTTTCATTTGGAAACATTTAATGGAGTACCTCAGTCCTGGACCGAGGTCTCCATTTCTTTTCTCCCATAACTCGTTTTTGGAGCACACTGTAGAAATGCATTAGAGCTAATAAAAATGCAATACCTTTTTTTTAAAGAATGAAGTTTGATGGAGAAGAGCAGGTAGGCCTCTATCTCAGCGAAAGAAAGAATGAATTCTGCTATTTGAAAAGTGCCTCTGGCAATGTGATAATCTCCATCATTAGCAAACTATTCTCAAAGCATATTCACTGCTTTAACAGGCTCATGGGATAAAGACTAAGGGTGAGTCACATACTCAGCTGCTGTGAATTGGTACAATTCCATCACAAGCAGCACAGAGCTACTGTAAGAGTAGCACAAGAATCTAACCCAAATTTTGGAGAGAGCCGCATGAATGGGGTGAGAGGCAGACTACATCAGTATTTTCTACCAGTAGTACTTCTATTGGATCACTTTCTATTCCCTAGGGGATAAAAATTCCACATAAACAACCTTGAAAAATAAACCTCCAATCTGCCCAATCTCACTATGCTGATCCTGGAATGTTTATTACCATAAGAGCATCTGCCACAGTAAATATACATCCCCAGTTCCCATTTACTGAGCAGGCAGCAAAAGGAAAAACATATTTAAACTGAATCACCCAAGTCAGAGCACAACATCTGACAATATTGGTTATTGCTATAAGATAACAATTATTAATATAAGTTCACACAAACCTTGATAATATCTAGGTTTGAAAAGAGCTCATATGGTGTAGGCTGAAGAAATGGAAGTACTTTTTATTTTTTGAATGATGTCATGACTGCTATGATTTTCGCAGCTCATCACCAAAAGATACCAGAACAATTCTGTTATTGACATTCATCAGGGAACAATGAAAAGAAAAAAGATCTTGAAAGTAGGAGTAAATAAATTACAGTTTATTCTGTTATTTCTACTTTGTAACCACTAAGATCTGAACACTTAAAACACTTTCCACAATATATAACTCAGAGTATTTAAGTCACAATCTATATTTTCCACTGAGGAGCAGTAAAATTTGGACTTCAGATGCACCTGCCCCAAATTCTAAAAATCAATCTTATTCTTATTTTACTTAGAAATGCAAAACTGTGATCTTGAACAGTTTTCTTATAAAAGAAAACTGAACGCCTCCCTCACAGCCAGGTGATGTACAGAGAGAGACATAAAAAAGAACCATCAAGAATATATACATAAGGATGCTTGTAAGAGACCAGATAACACAAATCCTTATTGCCAGCTAAAAATGAAAAGTGTGGGATACTTTATTTTTTTCAAATACCTTTGCTTGGTCAGCATCTGAGTGAAAGACTGAAATCAGCAGTTCCAACATGTACCAAACAAAGGAACCTGGCTGATGCTTCTCCCTCGGGCAATGTTCAGTGCTTTACAGATTTCAGTACAAAGCCCCTCAGGACCTGGACTACCTTGACCAGGGGTATATGGGCGTGGTGACCTAAGTGCAGGAAGATGCTGTTCAGATATACTCAAATTTTAGCTTTCTGTACCATCCTAGGAAGGCACAGAGACCATTTGGCTTATCCTGCTCCGACTTTTGGCCTGGTGTTGAGAGGCCCCAAAGAGGATCAGCTCTTTAAACTGGTGTTGACCTTTACAGTTGCAAAATGCTGTTCTCAGCTTCCACCCTACTTTAGGATCACGTACAAAGTTTGGGCTGTTTTGCAAACTTCTATCAGCCAATGCTCTTGTCATCATTCAACCTTAACATTATGTGGGGCAGGGAGGAAGGGGAAGGAATAAAGTTATTTTGCCCTTATAGCTAACTGGAGAATTCCACAGAAAATAAATAAAAGGATATATATTCATGAAAAATAAATCTTTAAGTATGTGCTTCAATGACCATCAGTTGAAGCTTAAATTCTTATACATTTTCAAAAATATTGACTGTCCTTTGAATTTCTTGCTTTCTTTTGCTGCCTTGAGACCTTTAATAATTTTTAGCTATAAAAATAATTCATATAATTGTCACATCAAAATAGACAAATCAATACAGATATTACATAAACTGCCAGTTTAAGTAAAATGTCTTTTAAAACATTTCTAGTTGTAGCAGGGAACTTGCCACCACCTAAGGAAAAAGGTACTTACTTTAGTAGCTTTTTTAACCATTCCAAAGCAGCACCACATCAACTAAAAAGAATTCAAGGAGGGGGACGGGGGAAATGCCAGATCCCCAAGGCATTACTGGAATGCCTGTTATGAGCTTCAAGACACTCAGAAATTCCTTCAGTTTTTTTCCCTGAAGTTATTCCCTTATCAATGACTGTTGCTAGAAAAAATGCAAATAGAAGTATCTACAAGGTAAAGAAAAGAGCTGACGAAAGAACAGTCCACAGTGAAAATACTGAGGACATTTACTTTAAAATTTAGCCAGGTTCCAAGATAGAACAGAGAGGAACTGCTTTTTTGTGGGGTGCAGAGTCATACAATGTTGACCAAAAGATACAACATACCCAAGAAGAGGAAAAAAAAACGAAAAAAGGAAAAACTGACCAAACAAACCCCATATTTTTTATGAATACCAAACACATTCTGCCTTTATCATTTCCAAAAACAGCTAAAGCAGCTTTTGTTATGACTATCTGTGAAGAGATCTTAGGCATTTCTCCCATTCCTAAAATACTTGATTGCAAAAGTCATCTATTACAGGCTAAGGCTTAATCTGAGCCCCATGGGAGTCCCCCAAGATGGTCTGCTGGACTTCCATCAGCTACAGGCACAGCACGAAGCATCTATCTCCTGCACTTTCTAAAAAAGAATATCCAATCTTATCAAAACACTGGCAGATTGCATATACAGACACTGGTGCTAGACTTCAGAGGAAGAAATGTTCCTTTCAAAATTGAATGGCACTTTTCACATCAGCCTGACTGCTCAGCATTCCTGCACTAGCATGTGAAATCAGCAGCCCAGCAGGCTTTTTACTGGAAAATAAATTGCATTGAGTAAGGGCCATGCCTTTCAATGTGCATCAGCCTGTTTTCTTGTGAAAGGATATTGCTGCTTTTTTTTATTTTCTTTAAATGTTTTTAAGTTTATTGGTAACCATAGTGCACTTGTATAAAATATACTGGTCATGACTAAGACAAGCTCCCTGACACGGGATTCTCTGCAAGAGACATTATGAAAGTGAAGTGTCAAGTTTTAATAGGCGATTCCATGTAATAGGAATATTTAATTTACTGAATCAATGTATTAATATAATATACTATTCCATGTATACCAGTTGACACTGAGGAAGACCAGGAGCACTTGACAAAAACAAGTCTGTATTAATTAAAAGGAACAATACTAATTGGAGAGACAGAAGACAGAGAGACAGAGACACATGGAAGGGGATGTTGAGAAAATGCCTGGAGATGTACTCCCAGTGGGAGGCACTCCATACCCAGGTGGGGGAAGACACTTAAGACATAAGGAGCAGAAGGTGAAAATTAGTAAGAAACCAGAAGCAGCAGAAAGAAGTTATTATATGCAGGGCCTCCTGCATTGCCACGTCACCAAAGGAACTGGGGTGATCCAAGGGTAACCCATGACAAAAAGCATGGGAAGTTTATTCTGGAGGCAGAGGGGAGACAGGTGTTTCCTCTAGGTGCCTGTTGAAGTTTTATGTTTTGGAGTGCTCCTACCCAGCATCCAAATCAGCAGTCAGAATGTCGTGTTATTTGGCAGTAAATTATGAAAAAGGTTCCCCAAGTTGAGACTGGTTTGCCTGCAATACCACATGGCTTAAATAAACCACAACCCACCACTTCCTTATAGCCTTGCAACAACAGCAGTTGGTAAAGGCCAAATTTTCTATAGTTTAGCCAATAACGAGGTTTTCACTCTTCCCGCTTTCGCATGATTCTTATGTACAATTCATGTTTTCAGTAGAGTAGCTCACACCTGCTGAATTTAGTCAGTGCCACTGAACAACCTCCTTGTAGTTGCGTTCTGTTTTGTACAATCTGGTCCTAAACTGTCTCAAGAGACAGTCTCTTTGGGCTCCCCACAGGTTATTTCACAGCTTAGCTCTGCTAGAAATCTTCTTCCCACATCCAACTTCCCTCTAAAACTTCCCTTTATTCATTTCAAATAAGTCTCATTATTATAATGCTCTGGTACTTCTCATACTGAACATACTTTCTTGTTCCCCAAATTCATTAGGTATTAACTCAGCTTTTTTTTTTGTTTGTTTTAAATAGCTATGTTAATAACCTGTCCACTCCAATTTCCTTTTAATATCCAAAGTTAACTAGAACATTCACATTCATTTGCAGAACTGCAAAATAAAGTACTACAGGAAAGAAATTAAATTGCGCTCTGAAGACAGCAGCTACTAAGAATTTAAGATAGTGTTGGGTAAAGATGGTCCTAACTACTGTAAACAAGAAATACTACAACACTTAGAACTGATCAGAGATGCCAGATACATCAACTGAGGTTCTTATCAGAAGACTGAAGTGACAAATTTCACTTGAAGGGAAATGTAATATCTGTTTCCAATCACAATCCAATTTCTCCACTATTAAATAAAAAGGCACCTTCCCTGTACCTCTCAGTCTGCTCTCTGAAGAAAATCTGAGCCCACTTCTACTGGTATGGAAGGAAGACAATAGAAGTGTTAAATCTTGAGGTTCCTCAAGTTTACAAATTCCCAGTTTAACACACAAATAAGGACACTGGGACACCAGGAAGAATTGCAGATTTAAACCAAAACTATTCTTTACGTGTCTCTAGTCTTTCCATTCTCCCATCTTCTACCCAGTGGCGAAGTTACACAGGCAGCCTGAGTGCTTCATTCCCTCAAAATTATCTTTTCTGCCCTATCAGCAATCAACTGAACTTTGAATGCCCCTCCACAGAGCCAAGGAAAGCTGCAAACAGGACACAGACAAGGAAAAAGAGAAAACTACTGATAATAATCAAAGTCTATTTGTACTTGGGAAAACAGCCCCAATTTTGTATCAGGTTCCTCACATCGAGCACCCTTCTGATACAAAAGACATCACTCTTAGTGTTTTAAGATGTCAATATAAATAAGATTACAAATCACTGTACACCTTAACTAGGGCACTGTAAGTTTGGTACTGCCCCCAAATTTTGTTTTCAATGTGCATCAGCCTGTTTGCTAAATTACACTGTAAACACCTGATAGGTCATAGGGAATTACGGCTCTCATGGATGATAACCATTTGAGGCTTTTGGTACATCCTGCTTCATTTCAAACTCTCATAGAACAGGAGTTTCTGTCAGACACAGCGGGCCCTGTATGACAGCACATATGAACCCAGATCATAGTTAAAATCTACACTGCAACATAAACTGTCTTTTCAGGGCAAGACAGTTGATATGTTTATCCTAATTATATTTCTTCTATTAGGAGAGCTTTTGCTTCTCAGGAAAATAAAAACATCATTTGCAGTGAACTTGTCTTAAACAATCATAAAGCAGCCTTGAGAGCATTCCCAGGTGAAATCTGCCCTGTAACAAGACATGGATAAGCTAAAAAATAGACACAATTAGTGAGGAGATTATCTGCATACACTGTTAACCTGTGCAGCCTTAATGTAATTTAAACCTTTCAGCTTTCATCCCTTGAAGTTGACTACATGGAGAATTAATTCTGTGCTGGTGAGTTTCTGGGGAGAAGGTCTGGAGTAATGACTGACAGCAGCAACTGGAGAGGACTTGAGTAACAATGTTCTATGCCTAACACATAAAAATGCAAGTATCACAATAAAAGTAACAGGAAAAGTTCAGGAGTTCACAAGGATACCAAAGTCAGAGGTGAACCCTGCAGTGGTTTCCATTACTTCTGCCCAAAAACTAAAATAATTCTGACATCCATTCTCCGTTAGGAATGCTACAACTGCAGCTACACCACCAGGCACGTGGTGCTGCAGCTGTGGTTTACCAGCACAAGGAGCTCTTTGTGTAAAACAGATCTGTTTGAATGTCATACATCAAATTAACTCACCCCAATAATGCAGAAGCAGTCTGCAGGTAAAGATGACTTTTTAACTGACAGCTTATAAAAACAATGACATTGCAAAAGGGAAGGAAGGGGGGGAAAGTCCCCTGAAAAACAAAACATACACACCCCCATCACCCTTCCCAATACTATCATTTACATAGGTATTACTAAGGTTTCCTATTACCACTCATTTTTTTAAACTGCATTTCATGTATTCAAACACAAATGCCTAACACCAAGAACACCAGAGACTCCTAATATTATCAAAAGTAGCAAGTCAGCTTGTGTTCAATTTCTGCAAGCTGGATATTTACATCTGCCAACCACAAAAACCTAATACAATTTAAGACTCTAATCCTCTATTTGCCAAAAAGTCAGAGATTATGTTACAAAGGAGGCACCTACAGGGGAACTGCATCTGGATTCTGGCATCTTCTGACTTAATTTTAAGATTCAACATTAGGTCCCAAATCAGTAGAGATTTCGGTAAGGTTAAAAAATGTATTAAGTCAAAAGATATTAATCTTTGAAAGACTGACATACATGGTTGCTCATATACAACCACTGAGTAACCTTAACGTGTTGAGATCTTTTTTAAAATAAACATTTTAACAATTTTTTTATAAATCTTTCCTAATTTACTCACAACCAAAATTTATCTGCAATTCAGCTTGAAATATCTTTTTTGTAGACCATTAATTTTCATTCCTGAATAAATTATTTTAAAACGTTTCACTCCCTATGCAGGATCAAGTTACAGAAATAAAAAAAGAGATAGAAACTGAATTGAAAAGCACAGTGAAAGATTAGCCAGTAGTAACACTTACACAGCAGTTTCCAAAATATCTATTAAAAAGGCATAATAATACTTTCACCAAATACATAATAAAATTAAGAGCCTGGATATTAATAGCAGTAATTTATCTTATTGCTACTATGGCAATTGCAATTTAGGTCTTATTTTCTTTACAAGCTTGCTACTTACTGTAGAAACCCAAATCTGTCTGTGACTTTGTAAAGACGGTAGTCAGCATCTTCCCACGGTTCAATCTGAGCACCCTCACGTCCCTAAAGGGAAAGGAAAAAACAAAAAAAAGCCAAATTAGGTTTTATGACACAATAAATTGAGACATCTAAGACAGCATTCAACCACTCAAAGCATAACCTTTGGGACATGCTGGAAGGAGGTGAGAGGAGGCGGAAGAGAACACCAGTCCTAAACTGACCTGGCAAGAAAAAGGAGAGCAGCACACCTATCCTTACGAACAATATTTTCATCACAGGAAATATCTTTTGATTACTGCTCTACGCAGAATGCATTTCAACCACAGACTCACAGTAATCCCACACCTGTTGTCAAGATCCACAATAATCCATCAAGGTCCCCACAGAGCACCTTCTACTCGTTTCATTTCCAAAGTCCATCTTTACTGCAAGAGCACATCCTGCAGACAGTCCTGACTTAACATCCATGCTGACTCAGAGCAGCTGGCACACAATGCAGCACTGAGTTTTCCCTCAGTGATGTGTTCATTCACGTCCCACTCCACTATTCCAACTGCCAATCTTGCAAAAGGCTTGCAGAAGTTTCACTGTGTTCCAGCTCTAGCTGCTTCTGGTATGGGCTATGTGCAGGTTTCTGGGCATGAAGAGAGACCACCACTCAGGACATGAATTGTACGGGGTTTGTGTGGCCTGGTTTCAGTAGCAGGGGGCTCCAGGGGTGGTGTTTCTGAGAAGCTGTTGGAATCCTCCCCCACATCCAAAGTCAGCCAGCTCCAGGATGGACCTGCCTCTGGCCAAGGCCCAGCCCATCACTGGAGCAGGTTTGGTGGCAGGACTTGTGACCCCACGGGGGACCCACACTGGAGCAGCCTGTGCCTGACAGACTGACCCTGTGAGAGGCACCAATTCTGGAGCAGCTCACAAAGAACTGCAGCCCATGGGAAGGACCCACACCGGAGAAGTACACGGAGAACTTCAGCCTGTGGGAGGGACCCACCACTGGAGAAAGAGAAGAGTTTAAGGAGTCAAACCCCCAAGCAGGAAGGAGTCACAGAAACAGTGTAGGATGAACTGACCACAGCACCCACTCCCCATCCTCCTGTACTGCTAGGGTGGAGGAGGTAGAGAAAATTGGGAGCAAAATTAAGCCCAGAAAGAAGAGAGGGGTGGGGAGAAAAGTTTCTAAGATTCAGTTTTTATTTTCTTATCTTCCTCTGATTTGATTGGTAATAAATTAAGCAGATTTTCTCAAGTCAGGTCTGCTTTGCCCATGACAGTCATGGTGAAGGATCTCTCCCTGCCCTTAACCCACCTCATGAGCCTTTTGTTGTATTTTCTCTCGCCTGCCCAGCTGTGGATGGCAGTGACAGGGAAGCTCTGGGGGGCACCTGGTACCAGCCACACAGTAGGGTGTTTTTCCTTATTCCAAGGTCAAGAGCCACTGACTCCCCTGCCCACTGTGCAAATCACCAGTAAGTCTGGCATATAAAATATTTCATGAACTCTACAAACAACTCTATTGCTCTGTACTCCAATGGCACTTAAAAAGTCACTAAGTGCTACAAAAATACCTGAATACCATTGTAAGCACTCTCAGTATCCTCTGTGCCAGGCTTTTCCATAGAAGGGGTCCAAGAACAAACATGACATGACCAGGGCATTTCTTTAGTTCCTCCCAACAATATTAGAAACAATACAGTTCACTCATCTTTTACTTTTTCTGCAATGATTTCAGCGTTTCTACTACCATAACCAAAGATTAAATAAATAAAAAGTAAAATGACAGTCCTTCTGATCTCATAGATATACTGAGCATCCTCAAACACCCCACTTTCACTACTTCTAATATAAACACACCCCCTGAAATAGTCTCAAAGTAATTGGCTATGCAACTGAAAAATTAGTTGAGTCATTATCAAGAATATCCCCCATGGAGGGAGAACTTAACTCACCAAGAGGCCAGTGTATCATTAAACCATCAGATTAGTACTCAGAGTATTCTAAAAAACAGCTAGCTGGAATCATAATTCAGTTCTTAAACAGACATATTGCTAAGATTCATTATAAAATGTCTTTTAAATTATTAATGAGTTCACTTACTCTGTCATACTTGGCAACTATCTCTGCTCGTTCCTGGGCAAGTTTGATAGCAGCATCTTGCTCAGCATCTGCACCTGTAGAAGAATTAAAATAATGCTGTTCAGATTTTCTCCCTTGTGAACAAATAACTGCAGCCAAATACTTGGAAAATAAACTTCAACTTCAGGGAGACTACTTCAATGGAGAAATGCCAAAACTATTGTGTCAAAGCAAAATATGACCTTGGTGCATGTCTTGAATACTGCTCAAAGTACAGTTACTGCAGAGTACCTTAATTGCTGAGTTTAGAATATTTCTGATTTTCCACCAATACAGATACTAAATACAGTAAAAAATAATACTGCACAACCCACTAACTGAAATACTGAAGAAAGTACTGAAAGCCACAACTTGGCAATTCCCCAAACATTCCACGAGTCAAAGAAACCTGAAACACTCACTACTGGCTTAAAACTAAAGTGTGAACTATTTACAGGATTTATAGAGATATTGGAATATTGAAGAAATACTGCATGGCTGCTTCTTAGAAATTGCCTAAAACTTATTTCTCAGAAAACAGGGAAGGATGTTGTTACAGTGTCAGAACTGCAACTTGGGCAACCCAGAGCTGGAGTAAGTGAAGGATATGACAACAGGAAGGCTGACAGGCACAAAAAAAACCAATGTGTGAGTAAGCATTGGATATGAGGACACTGTAGATGCAGCATTTAGGACATGAGTGGAGTTCAAGTTTTGCTAAGTCCTGTTTCCTGAGCAGAAACCATCTCTAGAACATGGACAGGAACAGAGAGCACCAAGAAAGGAAAAGTAAAACTTGCTGTTTTGAATATCCAACAATAGAATGTACTTCAATATCCCAAATATAATTACATCAAACCAATGAGGTAAATAAGCTTTAATTAATGTTTGTGAAAGATTCAAGAGTTCATTTCTTTCGATTATTAAAAAGCAATGAATTTGAGATAAAGCAAGGCTTTAAAAAGGTATGAAATATATTTCAACCTAACACTGTTATAAAAATAACTCCAAGCATGTGTTTTTTCTTCACTATCTAGTTCAATGGCAACATAATGAACTTCAGGAATAGTACATACCAACCATCTGGGCCATGAAATAGAAAAGCAGATCAGATATTACAGTCTTCTATCATATGACATTAACACAATTATTTTTTCAAACCTAGTGTTTCTTTAATAAAGTTTACCGACATTTTTCTCAACATTTAGGCAAGAAGTGTGCCAAGGTGGCTTTCTAAGCCATCTGTTAGAGATTTAGCATGGTCTCTGCTTGTTTTCACTTCAAGTTTTGCCAGGAGAACACGAAGAGAACCTCAGTATGACCCAAGACAGACAAAAGCACCAGCATTCAGACAACAGCACTGCTTATCCCAAACTTCCCCTAAGGGAAAGTCTGACTGCTTCTTTAAAGATTTCATTTATGATCCCCAGAAATCACACTTTGCTACCCTCACCTGGCCCCCTTTTCCTTGTCACCATCATTTGCCAATCATATTATTCCTGTTCTTTAGCAAAGACACAGAGCTGTGTCATTTTTCCAACGTGCAGCAGAACCAGCACAAATGTATTTACACAATTATTTAAGGGAGAAAAAAAATAAATAATTCTATCTGCTGTATTTGGAAGCTTTACATCTCTGAGCCACAACACTGACAAATAATTTCCTCCCTGTAAGATAAGGGATGAGTAGAATCATTTCATATTGCTCACTTTGGTGTGTCCAAGAAGGGCACTGCTCCTCCTGTGCTTTCAGGTCCCCAGCCGTGTCACACCCAAGGGCACAGACACAACTTCACACCACTCCCAGGGCACTCCAGCACAATTACAACAATCCGGTTCTTAATCTTTAACGCAGAATGTCTATTGAACTGAAAATGTCCACTAAAGCTACCAAATGAACACTAACAAAAAGCAGTGGATGAACCCTGGTTTTACTTTAAAAGTGAGAAGATAAAGGAACTGTAACCAAAATCAAATTGTGTTTTCTTTTGTAAGACAGCTCTGTGCTTACCACAAGTCTTTACAAAAGACCAGTTATGGGTTTTCAAAAAGTAAACCTTTAACTTCCTTAAGAAACCTGACATTCCTTCAGCAAATTCAAGTACTCATTGACCCTAATCTCCACTTTTCCAATGGACAGATGTGGGGGAAAGGGTCCCTTGTTTAAAGTACACCTGCTGCTGAGCTTCAAGAAAAAGGGGGAAAAGTCCTACCACTAATTTCCATACACAAATAGATTTCATTTGGAAAAAAGTGTGGCTGAATATAAGTTGACAATATTGTAATACACAGTTATCAGTACATTCACATAATATGTAGTTGATACACTTTTTTAACAGAACTAAAAATTGTTTATATTTTATTTTAAAATGTGCTCAAAAGGACATGCATAGATCTTCAACAACACAGACAGAACAACAGTGTAAGCTGAAAAAAAGTTTAAACCTTTACTTAAAAGAATGCCAAACTGTATTTGCACCAGAAAGCAAGTTCCTGATTTATGCTGAAAACGTGGCCATGGCTTACCATCCCTTCTTCCGCATAAGCAACCTGTGAATCAAAGTTTGGCATGTTCTATGTCTCATGACAATTCAATTACATTTAGTGTGTAAATTCTCATATTCATTGCCTTTAAAGTAATCCTCTTTGCTTTCTGCCAGAATCATCTTAACATTCCAGCTGCACTGAGATAAGTTCAATGTTTCATTAATCCATCAATACCGAAAACCCAGAAAACAGCTTGAGATGGGGACAAGAGGTTTTATTTTGGGAGATAAGCATTAAACATGATTTTTCTTATAAGAGGAAATATTTAAATATCTCCAACTTAGAAAATACACAGTGATTCCTGATAAAGTAAAAGCTAAATATGGAAACAAGAAAAATTCTTCGGCACAAAAATACATCACTACGAAACTGAAGACAAATAACTGGTATTCTAAAGTCTTATCAGTTTTATTCAGTGTTATCTCAGCAGAAGCAATTAAAGATATGACACAAGTATGATTAAATTTACTAATTAAAAGTTAGCATTACAGATTATACAGGAAACAATGCCATCTCAGATGAGGTTGACATTAATACATAGTCAATTAAGTAGCATGGAGAACTGATCTGAACTAAAAAATGGGGAAACAGATTAGCAATGACCTGATGATAAAAATCTGCCAGTGATGGCATGCTAAACAGCACTTTCAAGTCCCCCCAAAAACTGGTCAGCCTTACAAGATATAAGCAGCATGGTGAAAATCCTGCCCAGCAGCAATCACAGAATGACAGGTTGGAAGGATCATCAAGGATCATCTAATCCAAGCTTTCTTGGCAAAAGCACAGTCTAGACAAGATGGTCCAGCACCCTGTTCAGTTGAATCTTAAAAGCATCCAATCTTGGGGAATCCACCCCAACCTTGGGGAGATTATTCCAGGGGCTATTCTCATTGTGAAAATTTTCAAGTGTGCTGACTCTCCTTAGAAGTAACAGCCATAACGCAAACTAAAAATATGCAGCACTATACCCTGTAGTGAATGTTAGACTACCTGGAAGAGACTAACTGCCATAAGTGGCATATTTAACAGCAAAACAACAGACCCAAACAAAACCAAAAAACACTAGTAAAGAAAAAAATAAGGTTGTGGCCTACAAATAGATGTAAAAATTCAATTCTGACTTCTAGCAAAACTTCTCAAGGACAGAGATTTTTGCAAGAAACAGAGCTACAGTTTGATGCATCTGATTAAACAAACAAAAAAATCAAACAAAACCCAAGAAACCACACAAAAAACCAAAAAAACAAACAAACAAACAAAACCAAACAAAAAACCCCCAATCCTGTCTTACCCTTGCTTTTGTACCATCTTCTCCCTTCTGTTTCACAGGGAGGAAGAATAGCTGTAGATGTAGGCACCTACAGACAGCAGAGAACCTCAACCCAAGGTCCCCCTATAATACACCTAAAATCCATATTTTAAGGTGGGGGTAGGGAGAAGGTATGGGGGGAAAGTTTGGTAATAATGTAATTTTGCATTCATTTAAATCACCAAGCTAAAAACTAAGGTTCCTTCTTGCAGCCCCTGCAGTAACTCAGTTTTCCAAAATAAAGGAGGGGAAACTGGCAGCACTGTCCCTTGTGTTTCCAGCAGTCAAGGAGGAGCTGAACAGCCTGTGACAGCCTGGCAGCAGCTTGGCTGCTCCTGGTTGGGGTGACTGACACAGAGCCCATAGTTACACCTGGATTTCATCACAGCCTGGCAGAACTGAGCTGCTGCTGAGGGAAGAATAGACAGAAGATAGACAGAAGCCAGTAAAACACTGGCCCTTCCCACACCAAAAAAAACCACAAACAAACAAACAAACAAA
>VZRL01004835.1:1083013-1130239 GCA_013397895.1 Origma solitaria
AAAAAAAAAAGGGCTGCTGCTCTACAAGGCTTAATAAGTACTTCTGAACTCTGTCTAATCCTGCATGGCTTCTAATCCTGTTCAGCTACAAAACCGCAAGCCAGTAAGGCACAGGTTTGTTGTTTTCTTATGTGATCTCCATGTGCAATCCACTGAGCACACGTCTCTAGTCCCTGCAAAAGTATTCATGCAACTTACAGGAACGTTCTTTGGGGTTACTCAAACCCACTAGTGATATTCTCTCTGAAAGAGCCTAAAAAATGACTGGGCTGTACCTCACCTGGAAAAGGTAACAACAACCAAGGACTAGTTCTCTCATCAAGGTAGTATGAAATGAGTACCATGGAGAGCCTCAGCGAGCTCCTTACACTGAAGGAGCAGTAAGGGATGAGATACATTGCAGGGCTTATGCATCAGCAGCAGCAAAAGCAGCTGCCTCTTACAGATGTGCCATAAATTTAAGAAGAATCATACATTTGTTCAGGTCGGAAAAGACTTTTAAGATAATGGAGTCCAACCACTAACCCATCACTGCCAAGCCCACCACTAGACTATGCCCCCAAGTGCCACATCTACACATCTTTTAAATATCTCCATTTCCCTGAGCAGCCTGTTCCAGTGCCCAACAACCCTTCTGGAAACAAATTTTTTCCTAAAATCCAATCTAAACCACCCCAACTGAAGTCATTTCATGTCATTCTGTCATTTGTTACCTGGGAGAGGAGCCTGACCCCCAACTGGCTACACCCTCAGGTCAGGGAGAAGGTCCCCCCCTTGAGCCTCCTTTCCTCCAGGATGAACACCCCAGCTCCCTCAGTCACTCTCCACAGGATTTGTGCTCCAGACCATTCCCCAGCTCCATTCCCTTCTCTGGACAAGCTCCAGCACCAAAACATCCTTCTTGTAATAAGGGGGCCAAAACTGATCCCAGGATTCGAGGTGTGGCCCCATCAGTGTTGAGTACAAGGGAACAATCACTGCCCTGGTCCTGCTACCCACACTATTGCTGATACAGGCAAGGATGCCCTTGGCCTCCCTGGCCACCTGGGCCCACACTGGCTCATGTTCAGTTCAGTCAGTGTGGACCAGCACCCCCAGAAGTCGTGCTTCTTTCCATAGGGTTGAGGCTCAATATACTAAGAGCATCCTGTGCAACCTTATCCCAAATTCTGAAGAGATTTCTCCCTTTTTTGTACTTTGACCCACCATCATTGTCTCTTCAACTGCAGAGCACTCTAAAAGGCCCCCAAAATCTGAAAGACATTAATTTGTTTCCCATTACTTTACTAAAATTCTTGCTTGTTTGCACATTACACATTCCACTGCACAAAGAGCTGCACTGGCACAAATTCCTGTCTGCAGGCACTACCACCAGCTGCTACACATCTACACATTCAAAGCACATATCACAGCAATAAACAAAGTCTCTGGTCATAGCAGAAAGTCCCTTAAATACTCAGTCTGTTTATTTTCTTTCCAGTTCATTCCCATAAACAACGAAATAAAAGCCATGACGTACACTTAATAGTATTTTGTTGTGGGTACATGATGTTCAAAAGGAAGAATCTTGGTAAATACCTGCACATCGATACTAAACCTGCTGTGAACAAATGGGATTAAGCATAATTTATTATACTTTCTCTTCATGCAGAGAGAACTTCTAACACAGAGAAGAATTTTTAATATAAAGTGAAATAGTTAGTTAGACAAGCAATCCTTTTTATATAGCAACACTTTCTCTGAAATACGTATTTCCAGAAGTTAACTGAGCTACATTTCTTCCAGCCTGAAACATAATAACATACTTGAATAATATTATGTATTTAAAACTCAGCGATCACTAATTTGAGAGAGAAGTAAAACAGCACAATATAAACAATTAAAGACCAGCACATAAAATTTTACACAACACTTTACCAGTCTTTAGACTGTCATTTTCTTCCCAGTCCTTGTAGAGCTCTGTTTTAGTCTTCATGAAGTAAATATGTTTGCTTCTAGATCATATTCTAAATCAGTTTATCAAAAATGACTGGGGGAAAAGTTCTCCTCCTCCACTTGCTGCATTTGCTCCACACAACTGAGCCACTTGACACATGTTCCTTTTTCCAGACACAGCCCCTCTACAGCTCCACGAGCTGCAGAGGCTCGAACAAAGATGCCATTTGTTAATGCGAAGTGTCACGAAGGCACCACGCTGGTGTTCTCCAGCCCAGCCCACAGCGCTGCATTCCAGCTCATAATAAACAAAAGGATTTGAACAAACAGCCTCAGAGGCCAGGGCTCCTGTAACACATCGTTGTTATACTCTTGGACAAGAATTCTTACTGGTATTTTCCAAGTGCTGCAGGAAAAGCATCTTACTGAAAGGACTTACTTGAAATGGGGCTTGAAGTACTCTCTTTCTGGCTTATTACTTAAGAAACGATGAAATTAGGTAACTCTAAAATACCATTCAGATTTCTATACCTGTTTGTCATTCCCTACTTTCAGGATGGGGATTTTACATATTTTCTGCTCAAAACACATTTACTGTTCAAGGTATCTTGGGGACCTAAAACACATAGGATGTCAGGAGTCAGCAAGAACATTTTTGTTGATAAAAGTACAAAAATTCAGGAGTAAAACCGGTAGAAATCACCTGCATCCTGAAAACCTGAAAAATAGATCTCTGTGCCAAATACCCCACAGGACACACACACGAAGCCATTCTGCTGCACAGACTTTATCTCTCACACACATTCTGCTGCTATGTGGTGCCTGCAGCAAGGAACCACCCAATTCTGTATCCTGACCAGAGTAAGTCAGGGCACACACACTACCAGACACTTCATGAGGCCAGCTGAAAAATGATCAGTGGCACTGGCACAGGTTACCCAGGGAGGCTGTGGAATGGTCCTGGGCAGCCAGCTCTGTGCAGCCCTGCTTGGGCAGGGGGTTGGACCAGACGACTTCAAGAGGTCTCTTCCAGCCTCAACCCTTTTGTGGTTTTCTTGCACTCAAGAAGTGTTAAAATGCCAGGAATATGAGATCTGATCAAGTGTGTTGGACTATTCTTTTCTCCCCAGAGACTGAAAAAAGAACAGTTCCTTCAATTGTTCTAACCTTCCTCCCCATGTCGTCTGGCAGAGCAGCAAGCCTGGAAATGAGCAGCAGCTCCTTTGTCTTTATCACTGATTACTGCTCATGGATCCCACCCAAGCCCAGGTGTCAATAGTTTAGTCTCTCGATTCAGTATGAGTTTAGACTAAGCAAGTGCCATATCCACCACCAGGCACATTTCCCTCAAAAGCAGCATTTTCTTACTGCTGACGCAATAGTAACCCTCTTGCTACACAGAAATAATCTTCCACTTTGCTCATGACAGAACTACTGAACTGGGTTTGTAAAACCAACTACCTTCTGCTTCCTTATTTTTGAGCATATTTGTGGTGAGGATGAAAAGAACTCACACGCAATGAACACAAGCACTTGTTGCAGCTTAATTATCTCACACCTTCACCACTTGAAAACAACTTGCTTTTTAACACCACTGCTGCTCTTCTAGCACACACTACTCCCAGACAGCAATAAGTCATATTACTGACAGACATATATACACTATAGCTATACTAGCGATATCTATACTGATATTTCTCTTATATCTCTCAAGTTTAGAATGTCTGGTTTTGTGGGTGTTTTCAAGTAGACTTACACAGAGAAAAGGTAAGATTTTGGATTAGATGAAATTTCTCTCTATTCCAAAGAAAAGAAAAAAGCTTGAAGAGAGTAAAACTCTTTGGAAAATCAATATATTGCACTATGCTCTGCACCAAAAAAAGCCCATTGCAACAGCAAAATACATGCACCCTTCCCCTCTTAATAATCAGCATTCAGAGTAGACCCTATTGTAGTTTTACAGCATGAGGAGTAATGGGTGAAAGATATGAAAGTAAAGATTTAACTTCCCTGAAGAAATGTGACTGAACTCTCATCTTAATGAAAAATCAAGTTTCACTATGGCAGAATACTTGCAGTTTTGCAAGATCCCTGTGAGACACTGCACAGTCACCAATAGAAAATGGTCACTGTGGAAATTAGTAGAATTAACTGCTACTAAAACCCCTCTTGAATCAATTTTAAAGTGATCCCCAAAGGAGTCAAAGCAAGAGCAGGGAAATCAAGGCAGCCCTGCTAAGCAATATTCCACAGAGGAAGTCTGTGTCAAAACATGAAATAAGAATTTAGAAGTCTATGTATTGCATAGAATTTAAATCAACTAGTCTATCTTGCTTTTAAGCAACAATGGACTAAAGGACTTATAGAAACTCTGCCAATATTAATCAGTTACTGCAACATGTCTATCATTTTATTTTTAATAACATAGCCTAATGCTTTTAGTTAATGGAGCAATGGAAGCACAAAACTCAGAATAAACCCAGCAATAAAACAGAAAAATAGCATACTCTAATAAAATACAATTTAGCCATTTACTTAGTCCTAATTTTCAATTTGTTTTTCTGTGTTTCATGTAAATAAGTACACCTTAAAATTAAATCATTTCCATCAGCTGTGCCTCCACCTAACCAGCTGGAAGCTGCAGTTGGAATGTTCATGTCACCACCTCACTACTGAGCCTTACGAAAGTTACCACAAGGGTTACAGAGTGGAGTGACAAGATCTGGCAGGGTTCTACTGTAATTCCATTTTACAAAGTGTTGTGTGTGCAGTCGTGAGCCAGAACATAATTAATTTGCTGAAGGTTAACACAATCAGTTGTAAAGCCAGAAGAAACCATAATTGCTAATTTGCAACAAGCTACACTGGAAAGAGTAAGCCCAATTTTGAACAAAGCTCCTTTCTTCAAAGAAAAACAGGACAAAACCAACACACAACCCACGCTCCTGCCCAGGACTCTGTCAGCACAACCTGAAACATTTACGGCAGCTCTTAACAGACTTAAATGTAAAAGCTCAGGCTGGGTATAATTTGGGGCTTGCCAGTATGTAAAGACTGGTCTGACTTGTGCCACAGCTAGTTAATGTCTTATGTCTAAGCTTAAGTCATCCTTTGTTCTTCTCTTCCCAAGGGTGTAGTTGGTACCTGGACTTTTCATGGCTGTTTTTCCTCACTGCTGTGAAAGAGCAGCACTGTGGCCATGACAAAGTGGTCGCTCACCTACACATTTGTCTGTCAGGAGATGCAAACACTGTGCTGAGCTCAGTCATGTCAGCCCTCCCAGCAGCTGTTCCAGTGGCACTGGGAGCAGATCTGCAGCCCGCTGTTCCAGGGGACACAGCCAGCCTTGTTTCTGTAACACGCTATAACCCAGCAGCAGAGGAACAAAGAGACACTGCCTTCATGGAAAAACACAGGAGGTTTTCTACATGGAAATCATTTTTTGGTGTTCCACCAAATGATTGCATTTCTTAGAACTCCTATTGCGGCTAGAACCGATCTGGCTGTAACATATAATCTGTTTCATCTACGGCTCATGACTATTACTCCCACACTCCCCCTGAAATCCATGACCTTTCCCAGCACTAGCCCTAGCCTTTATAATTCTGTCTTAATAAAATATGCTGCAAATCAGCTGCTGCGTTATATGGTAAGATCAGACACTTGACCTCAGAAGCAGTATTGACAGATAAAAAGCAGAAATATTTCAGGAATTTTACCCCCAACCTAATTTAAATCAAGGCATCCTTTTACACCAGTGTCTTGGCAGGTACTGGTTATGATTTTATAAGCAAATTTAGCTGAAAATGCCTTTCTTTTTGATCCCTTGTACTTTAAAAGTATAGTATACTTGCAGTTCCCAGAGGCTTTTAAAAACTAAAATATCCCTTCTGTAGACTGACACTGCTCATTCTTCTTTTAACCATGACAGGCTACTAAACACACAAGCAAAATAATCTTTCAGAAAGATTGAACAGAGCAATTCTCAGCAAAAAATTTCTTCTTTGTTTTCCCAATGCCATATATCAGGATGGCATATAAAAATCTTTTTTTTTTCCCCAGCAACATAAATCAAAATAACATTAAAAAAATTCACTGAAATGTTGACATTATTTCCTACATAATTTCAGATTTCCTGTTTTGAACATCATAATTAGTGGTAGAATATGAATGTTTTCACAGAACTAGGATCTGCAGTATCAATCTAAAGACTAAAATGGTTCTAATATTTTGGATTCTGACACAAAGCAGAACATTTCACAACAAAAGCTATGCTTCCCACATTAACAGCTATATTTAAGTAGTCAGTTGCCACACTGCACTAAATTATGTTTTCTCTTGATGAATCTTTTTCCTCTCTGCATTAGTCAAAATTAATGAAGCAAACAATGATTATATTTTAAAATTCAGCGTTAATGATGTGAAGTCTATTCCCAGTTTAAAACATCACCAAGACAACACTCACAGAGACTCTGAATGAAGTTTTTTTAAAGGGGGTGGTTCTTAATTTTTGAGGAAGCTGGTTTATTTCTTCTGTAGGGCTAGAGAAGTTACAAAAGTTCTCTAGTTACAAAATTTCATCTATATTGGTATCATCTTACACTGGCTAAAATAAAGAGGTTTGTTGTACTACACAGACGAGCTTTGAGTACACTGACATACCCACAGTCCAGCTCATCATTTAATTACACAGCCGATTTAACTGATTACAACAGGAAGAAAAGGAGGGTTTGTTTTTGTAATAGATGCTATTCTGTCACTTAACAAGACTAAAGAGCTCCAAGCCAGCTCAGAAAAACACCAGCTCTGACTCAAGGTGGCAGGAGCAGAACTTGAACAGCACCATGGGGATGCAGCAGCAGCTCCCCCGAGCTGCCCAGCGCCCACAGCCTCAGGGCTGGCACGGAATTATTGCTCAGCTGAACAGGCGCTGCCCCAAAGCTCGCTGGCCCCTGCGGGAGATGGATAAGGAAGTGTTCACAGA
This sequence comes from Origma solitaria, assembly GCA_013397895.1. Lineage (NCBI taxonomy): Eukaryota > Metazoa > Chordata > Aves > Passeriformes > Acanthizidae > Origma > Origma solitaria. The sequence goes on from VZRL01004835.1 coordinate 1,089,933, forward strand.
AAGCAAGGGATGAGCTGCTCCTCATGCCACCAGCTTTTATTCCCATCTGCGCATGTACTACCAGCCTTTACTTCTCTGCCTTCTCCTGGAAGAGACAGCATGAAGCACACAGGGATGAATCCTTGGCCAAAAGCATGAGAAAATCACCCTGCAGCCTCTGTTCACACCTGAACTTGAGCTTCCAGGGGCCGAGCTACTGCTCTGCCTATCTGAGCACAGCCTCTGCATAGGGAAACCTCAGGATTTATTTTCATGCTTTAAGTTTAGTTTCACCCCGATACACAACAGGAAAATAAATTCTTAAATATTGTGAAAGCTCTGGCAGGATGCAAAAGCATTTCCTGCATTATTCCAGCAAAAGCATGTTACATGAATTACACTAGCTACTAAATGCTGCTGGACAGACTGTTGTGATCCATATCATAGTGTGGATCTCACACATCCCTCCATCCACCACTGGGATGCACTGAAGGAACCATCAAAAATCACAGCAACAGTGAGAGGAGCTTGAAGGCCATTCTCTGTTCAACTTTAATTATAATCTTAACACACTTAAAGCATTTCACACAAAAAAACCCCTCCTGAGTTACATGCTACAGCTCAGTTCACCATAGCTGAACAGCTTTCTTCAATTACTGTCTCTGAGCTATTCATCTTTGAGCAGATAAACATTTTAACTGCAGTAACACCTTAAGTACAAATAGGATCCTCTAAGGGAATCCTCCAAAAAGTCTAAATGGCACCAAGAAGCTCATATGACACTAAACCTTTTCTATGGTAAGTTCAACTAAGTCCAGAGAACGACATCAAAGCAAATTTAGATACCTACCTCTTTGTATCAATCATGTCCTAAACAGCATGGAGCTGCTTTGAAAAAAAACTGAGTAACTGGCTACTTACAATACCTGTCATTCATTTAATTAAAAACTGAAATGGCATTTAAGAGAGGAGAAAAATACTGAAATCCCCTCTGAACATTAGAAATCATCTTAAGTGTCAGGCAGCACAAGACCCATTTTTTAATGTTTATAAAGTGGTTATAGGGAAGGCTGGAGGAGTAAGAGACAACCAGATGAAGGGTAAACAAGTTTGTGGAACAGCAGCAGAAACAGGGGAAGTTTCTTCATCTTTGCTATGAGAAAAGGAAGTCAGTGGTAGACAAGAAGGTTCTGCTGTTTTCAGTTTCACTGACTGAGGGCTGGTAAACAAAACAAAGTAAACAGCCATGGCATTTCCCATGCGAAACAGGAATTAGGGCCTCCAAGGCTGCCCTGTGTGCCAGATCCCAGGCCCAAGCTGAGGGAAAAGGATAAGAGTGGCTGCAGTAAATCCCAGAGCCATACCCACCAAATCACAATCAGGTTACATTCATACTGCTAATTAGCAATACCACTATGAATTTGTTTGCCTCCACCTAGTTTGCATCAGTTAAAACCTTTGTCAGTATAAAACAACTTCAGAGTTTAGATAAAGCAACCAAAAGGGGGGCAGTGGGGAAGGAAGAAGAGCACAAACTTTCTGGCTGTTTATCTATGGAACACTGTACCAGTATGAAGAACCTTCTGCCAACATTATATCCATTACCTTCATTTTTTTGCTAGAGGAAATACCGAATTATATTTTAGATGTCATCTATCCCTAAAACTTAGGACAGTGTGACAAAAAAAGTCTGGGGGTTTTTTCCCCAACCTTTGACACCAGTTAAGTACAGACAACATTGAGATGTCAGCACCACTGAGAGGCAGGCACAAAGCTGTAGTAGGAAAGACGCACAAAACAAAAATGAAAAGGCATTTGTTTGAATAGTTGATTTTAAAGGACAGTACAGGTTAATCAGAACAGAATTTTCCAAAAAGGTTATAAATCTCCTTCAAGTAAGAGATCGCAGCAAGAGGCACCATTTGGCTCATTCTCTGGATACTCTGAAAACGTTTCAACAAATATCCAGTGTTGATATAAGATGACGATTATTAATTTATACTGCTGTTGCACAGAAACAATAACTTCAATAAACAGTGCATTAACAAGCATATCAGTAACAATTTCTTTTTATTGGTTTAGAGGAAGAAAAACACTGAGGTACTTCAGTGACACAAACCCACCATCAAGTTTTCAATGCTACTTCTCTCAAAATCAGCACTTTTATTTCAGTACCGATGCAAAATGAAGAACTATGAACACATGCTGTGAACACCTTAACAAGTTCCTACTGCACAACAAACACAAGGTTAATTCTAGTCTAAGCCTTTTACACAGGCATCAAGCAAAAAAATCCATTTGTTTATGCTGAAGTCAATAATGCACTGAACCCACTAATGAAGATCTGCTTTATAACCACTACACTCTGTTAAAGAAAAAAGCAAAACAAAACCACTCACAACCCAGAAAAATCTATTTGTCACAGACTCTCATATCTCAGCAGAAAACTACCTGCAATTAAAAAAGCAGTTTTAAACTCAGTACACTCAGAAAGTCTACTTCATCTAATATGAACACTGATGCAGTACTTTGGAAATCCCTATTCCAGATTACAAGCATTAGCTCCAGGACAATACACAAATATAGCCTTTTATGGATTCCAATCCAGCCTATATAATCTATTTCATTCCAAATAGATCACTCTCAACCTCTACACATTTCATATCCCTCACAGAATGAAAATGCACAGGAAGAGTCACGACTTGGTTGAGCCTGTGGAGCTACATCTGACAAACAGGATCCTGTTCCCTGGGAAAAGCAGATCCATTGCAGAACCCTCCCCAAGGGCAGACATGAACTGTCCTCTCCATCAGAGAGAAGGAGGCACAGCACCAGCTGGGATTTAAACACAGATCCACCCACTGTCTGCTGTGCCTGTAGACAGGCAATTAAGATATTCAGCACTTTGGGGAGGGCTCAAGTTCTCATTTGTGCAGCTTGGACAGATCAGGAGCAACAGGGCTGACTGGTTACCCAGGCATGAACCAAACATCACAACTCAACCTTCACAAGACAACAGCTTTGAGCTCTAACTAAAACCAGCAGCTGCAGATAGAAAACTTAGAGGTCAAAGCTCTACATATGCCTACATGGCCTTTAAATCCTCTTTTTGACTTGGAGAGCTACGACACAGTGGTCAGGCTGGAAACTTTCCCATGAGGTATAACACTCGTGAAATCCATCAACCTCATAGTTCAGCAAATTCATCAGTGACATTTTCATCAGTGAAGTTAAATCCAAAATTACTTGCAAGGGAAAAACATATTTTGGTTATGAATTGTGGTTCCCTCTTACCACTGAAGACATTTCTTTAGGACATTTTAAAATTACAACTTTGCATTTCTGCTGTTACTGCAAACAAAGCCAAAGCCCCTTCTTGAAGCAAAGAACTAATGCAGTAAACCAAAGAATCTCTGCAAAGGTATTCCCAGAAGGTCTAGCAATGGAATGGGAAATGAAGAGGATGAACATAATGAAAGTTCACTCAATTACAACATTTTGGAAGGACAAGGAGCTATCACTCCAAGGACTTCAAACTGGATGAAAATCCAACAGCCTCTCATGAACTCTTCCCTCTTCAGCAGAAGTAAAGTTGTCATCTGCTGTCACACAAGGCTGAAAGTGAATGAAAACTACGAAGTATTTCTCCTGTTTTAGAGTATTCTGAAACCATTAAATTTAACAACACACTTATTGTTATGACAGCAAGTTCTTGGAAGAATTTACAAACAACTCAGTCTCCCTTAAAAAAGGAAGTATCATTTTCAACTTAAGTTTGTTTTACTATAATCCACACTAAAGACAACAGTTTTTAGGGTGCATTAGTCATCAGTACAAACTTTACTTAAACAGTGAGCAGAATTTCTACACTTTCTCCTTCTCTAGCTCACTTTATTCCCTAGCATAGAAAAATCCAGGCATGCAACTACTGAACACTATAAAATTACTCACACACGCTCTATTTGCCAACACCCACTGTTTTGGAAGAGAACACAAAACCTAAGCATTGACAACAGGAACCAGCAGTTCCCATTATTGTGATAAGATGTGCCATAAATGTAGAAAAACAAAAGCATCAGAGAGTACTTTGTACCTGAGGTACAAAAGGCTGCTTAATCCCAGGGTAACAGTCAGGCCACCTCACACACGTTGTTGACAGGTTTCTCTAAAAAATGAGTCAGCTGCATGCCCTGGGGAAGCTCTCTCTCAATTAAAACAGTATCACAAACAGCCATTATTCTTCAGGTGCTATTGAGCCCAGGTGGTGTTTCACTGAATCACCAGCTCCGACACAGACTAAAAGTCATTTTTTTCTCAGATAAACAGACAGGATTTTAAGCAAAGGCACAAGACAAATACATGTGCATACATTTGCAACTGAGCTAATCAAGCTTTAAAAAAATTAAAAAAAATCTTTGGTGGGAATGCAATGAGAAGCACCTATGGTTTAAGAGGTCCAAATCGATTCCAATGCTGTGGGTGCAGGTGAAGGATGGAAGTAGAGCCCAAGCACTGCTGCTCAACTTGGACACTGCAACCTTCACCCTGACACACAGCACACAGGCCGGCAGTGACCTCTGTAATTGTTTTCTGTAATGTAACACCTTCTGGGACTTGAGCAGCAGAGGACCGAGAATTTGGAAGTCACACCTAATGACAGTACAAATGCAAACAATATGAAAGGAGGATACAGAAAGCAGGGGTGGAGGTGGGGAGGAAGCATGATGTTTTGGCTAAGGAATGACATTTTAAGAGGATGATGTACAAAACTGCTAGAATATAATTAGCTGTCAAGTTAAAGCATGCAGGGGTCATCATCAGTAAAGGGTATGGGATTACAGGATCCCATGAAATGTGAGGACCAGTTTTGCCACCACCTTGCACCTGTTTTCCTCCTTCACACCTGTATATTATATCAGCAGTATATCTCTCTGCATACACAAGCAATGCTGAAATGAAAAAAAAAAATTTAAAAATGAAGTCTAAAGGAAAACTCATGGAGGTAAAATATAGATGCAAACCAACTGCACATTCTTAGAAAGATGAAGAAGAAATAGAAGAAATTGGAGAAGAAAAGGCTATGGCACAAGTTACTGTGAAGGGTCTGTGAACTCTAAGTAACTTTGAAAAGCACAGTTATTCTCCAACACACAACTGTGACTTGTGAAAAAAATCTTACCAGCACAAAAGGAATACAAATAAGGTATAAATCAGCTTCATTTTAAAAACTTTATAGTTACCTTTTAGGTAGCTCCAAGGTATAAGGATATGACACAGGAAACTGCTGTATTTATAAGCTACTGTGATGGTGTGACTGCCAGGTACAGCTGCTATGGGGTCACTTCAGGGCAAGCAAGGCAAATTTCTTATTCTTACACCTCAGAGGTACCTACTACTCTAGCTATTATTCTAGTTATTACTCTAGCTACTACTCTAGTTACTACTAGTCAAATACCAGGCAGTTCCCTGATACATCATTCAGGCATCAGTATTTCACATTCAAGCTTCTTAGCTCATAGAAATAGAATACCAAATATTTACAGCCTTTCACAAGGGACTGTAGGATTTAGCCCAAATTTTAATTGAAGTCTATTCACATTTGGCTCAGAATAAAGAAGTATGCTTGGGAAACAAGCTCATCTAGAAGTTTTTTTAATTGTGGAGGAAAAAGTAATTTCAAATTATGAAAGAGCTGCAATAGTTTTATGTTACAGCAATTCTGTAATATCTTTGTATTATAATAAATTATTCTCAGATATGAAGCTCTGAGATTCTTTTTTATAGTTTTTAGTTTTTAACTGGAAACAAATGTTTTCCCACTAATCAGAAATCTGTGAACTCAACTGATGAAACCTGCATAATAGACAAAAGGCAGGTAAAAATAGGCTTGAGAGGAGAAATAAAAAACACTGCAGAAGAGTTGTTTTAAATTAAACAAGAATCAGAAATTGCCAAGGCAGCTTAGTCAAATAAACAAAGCCCAAACCAAACCACTATTAAAAAACAATTCTACAGCAGCAGGAATGATTCAGATATGTCAAATAAATGTTGTGTCCCCTTGTCCACCTGCCCCCTGCAATCATCTCACATTCAAGTGTATCCCCATTAGTCCTAATTCGATTATCTCTCTCCAAACTCCTCATATCAGGAAATTATATCATAGCTAGGATCCAAAGGACAAATTGTTGAGGTTTCCTAATGGTAGCAATGACTTTAGAATTTCTACCACTTACCAGCCAAAACTGCTCAAAAAAGTCCACTGGCATACCAATAAATACTGTTTCAAAACTAATTACTACACACCAATAACTGGAAATGTTAAGAAGCTTATTACTTTTTTTTTTTTTTTAAACAGACAGATTTTACCTAAGAATACACTAAGAGAGCATAAAGGAAAAGGTTAGAGGACATCATTCAGACATCCAGTCCTGGATTTACAGTGCTTGTTGACCACATCATTGCTCTTTGTCTCCAGCTCTGCTGGAAGTTACTGCTCTGGGCAGAGCTGGTAAACAAGATCATGTGAGTGCACTGCAACCCACGACAGAAAAGCCAAACTGCTGAATTTGCTCATGCTGCCCTCACCAGAGTTTCAGGGAATTTGGACTGAGGAGAACTCACAGGAACAGAGGCCTGCAAAGTTTCAGTTTGTCCACATCCTCAGTGTTGCCGTAGTGGGTTGACCCTAGGCCCACTGACCTGCTCTCACTCCTCCTACTCTACAGGACAGGGGGAGAAGAAAACAAGAAAAAGCTTATGGATCAAGATAAACAGGGAGGTCACTTACCAATTACCCTCATGAGAAAAACCTACTTGTCTTGGGGAAACGAATTTACTGACAATTTAAAATAGTATAGGTGAGCCCATAGCACTTGGTCTTTACTGCTCCTTAATCCTGACACTCTTCCCATGCTCCAGCATGGGGTCCCTCCAATGGGATACAGTCCTTCACAAACTGTTCCAGGGTGGGCCTTTCTCACAAGCTGCTGTTCCTGCCAGAAAACCTGCTCCTGGCAAGGGCTCCTCTTCCAGAGCCATAGTTTCTGCCAGGAGGCTGCTCCAGCATGGGCTCTCCAGAGGCTCCATCTTCTTTCAGGGCACATCCCCCTGCCCAGTGGACAGGACTCCAAGGGCTGCAGGTGGATCTCTGCTCCTTCATGGACCTGCATGGGCTGCAGGGGCACAGCTGCCTCACCATGGTCTTCTCCAGAGGATGCCAAAGAATCTCTGTTCTGGTGCCTCAACACCTCCTCCTCCTGCTCCTCCACTGACCTTCGGGTCCTGCAGAGTTAATTCCCACACATTTTTCCTCTCTCCTCACAACTGCTGCACTGTGGTTTTTAGCATTTCTTAACTACCTTACCCCAGAGGTGTTACCAGCTTCACTGGTGAGCTCAGCTTTGGCCAAGGATGGGCCTGTTTTGGAGTTGTGTCCAACCCAGGGGGCAGTCCCTGGCTTCTTCTCACACAGGCCACCTCTGCAGCCCCAGCTACCAAAACCTCACCATGCAAGCCCCATACAGTGGCCAAAGACAAACTCTGCCATGAACTTAGCACTTAATCTCAAGAGGCAGAGCATATAAAAACCCAAGTCATAAATGTCAGTCTTCAGTGCTTTAGTGCATAATCTCTTGATCCCCTTTCTGCCCCTGAAATATTGAGCCTACCAGAAATTCCACTTATTTCCAAGAAAAACCTCATTAGGCTATTCTATCCAAGGCCAAAATTGTAAATCTGGGGTAAAAGACTACTGATGTTCCAAGCAGTTCTATAAATAGCATTTTAGTCTAAATTGGAAGAGTGCTTTGGAGCAAAGCTCCAGAGCATCTCTTATTTACTGTTCTCCAGTTTGTGCTGGGAAGAGACTTGGAAATATGCAAAGCTGGATTCCTTCCAGGTTCAACTATCTGGGAGATGCACTCCTACCTCCAAGTTATGTTCTACCCACAGAATAAGGCCAAGAAAAAACTGCCAAAATGCAGAGGAATGCTGAACTCCCAGCTTTCCTCTCTCCATCTCTGCCTCCAGTGCCACGCTCCCTGCCAGCATGGACACAGTCCATGAGCCACTGCTATGTTAAATGCCCAGCCTGGGACACAGCACAGTTGTTCTTTGATTTGCCTAAGTATATTTGCTCATTCCTCCTTTTAGAGCTTATCTGCACTATTTATAGAATGGCTTTACATTCTTATTAGTTACCAGACAATGATTTTTAATACATGTTCCATCACTACAAACACTCCTCTGCAAAGCTTTACACATTATGTAAAACAGGCAATTATCACTGCACAGATTAGAAGGTCATTCCAACGCCTATAAACTAAATAGTAGTGGGAATTGGAGTCTGTGTAGCTTATTTTCTTTTTCATCTATAGATTTGGCAAGCTCCAGACTAGCATTCATCCCACGTATTTCAAAACCTAGCCAGGGTACTAATTCACGGCACAGAATTGACAAAAACATATCTTTGATTTGTGCAATGTGTGATCCGCACTACAGTCTGCGAACACAACATTTTCTTTTACTGAGTGATGTGACATCGTGGCTTCAAGACTTGATGCAGCTGCAGCATAGATGGGGAAATTTTTCAAAACGTTTACAAGTCTTTTCAATGTACAGCTGTCATCAGAAAAAGGAAAGGATTAGTCAGGTTTTTTCTTTATAGAAGGAGAAAAATTAGGACACAGAGCAATGGTGCAGCCATTTATACATCACACGGCAAAGTGCAACGCCTGAAATCAGCAGTGTATTGCACACTGGGGAGCCCTGGAAGCATCCCAGAAACACCCAACACTTGAAAGTGATGAAGAATTGTTCCACCAATCCAAACAATGTGACTTTAAATGAAACAGAAAATATTTCTCTAGGAGAGATCACGGCATATTCAAGTTACCCAAGTCCCTTCATTAGCACAAACAGTATTTCCTTTTCTATCAGCAAGAGTAAGTCTCAGATCAAGGCAACTTCTCACATTCCAGTTGAGACCTCTGAACTGCACTACAACCATGTCCTTCAGACTACTATTTTCCACTCAAAAATGAGGTTTAGCAACAAAAGCTTCACTTCCATTCTAACTGTGACAGGAATCCAAAATTATTAACTAAAACTTTGAAGGTTCTATTTCTAAAAAAATAAACCTGAAACTCAGCCTTAACCTCTGTAAGATACTTCTGACAAACTGGAGATTAAAAATAGGCTCGGAGAGTGCCCTGTAGTCAAAATATTTTGGGGGAAAAATTAGCACATAGTGATATGGTGAAACTTGCCTATTCACATTCATGTTCCCCTCCAAATGCTTACATATTCATCCTGCTTGGTAAATCAGCTAAATCTCAAAAGCAAAATGTCTAATCTAAAAACAAGGAAGAGAACAAAGGATTTTCCCTTCACTTTCCAGAGAATAAAAGTATTTGCCAGTCGATAAAAGCAGAAAGTTCTGTGCAATCTGATTTACCCATAAAACTTACATGACTTTGCTACTTGCTTTCGGAAAAATAATAGGCAGAAATGTTACATTTGAACAGTTAATGTTCACATATAACTGGTGCCTGCAGTGGTGCAAGGAGGGGAAGGTGCAGCCGTCATTTACACCACGATAATATGAATGCTAAGAAAAAGAAATTTGATTTTTAGATCCTTTAATAGAAACCTATTTTTCAATGATGAATTAAACCACAGGAAAAAAAGGAGATTTCTTTTCCTGGTATTCCACTTATATTTTATTCATATCTGTATTAGACTGTAACAGTCCTATGGCTAATGTGCCATAGAAGTGGAACATCCAGATTGTGATAATGTGCTGTTCAGAAAGCACAACAGTGCCAGACAAAAAATTACTGTTAAAAAAAAAAAAAAACCACACAACACACCAAACAAACAACAAAACCAACCACCACATACACAGTGGGAAGGGAGGGAAAAATACCAACTGCAGCACACAACTTTCACTCCCCAAAGACATACGGTTTCAGCTATGTGAATCGGGATGATACTTGGCTTAAAAGCTACAAAACCCCCAAGAGGTCTTCAGCACACCCTGAGACTAAAGGCACAATTAAACCCTATCTTGCAGAGTTATTGCTCAAACTGCCAATTCCATGTGAAGTGTGCACTCAAACTGTTCCCAGTGGCAGTAGAGAACACCTTCAACCCAGCAGTGGAATCAGGCAAAGAAGAGTATCCAAAGTCCACAAGCTGAATATCCATGAGCTTCTCCACACGGACAGAATCTGCTCACAGGAGCTGTGGCCAGTCAGCCCAGACTCATTTTACACCAAAGCCCACTTGTACACATGGAGCCCATGGGGCTGGCAGGTCCCAAGATTTATTCCCCGGCTTCGGGTGCAGAGTTAAGTGACTGTGACACCTGACACGGGTGTCGTGCTCTTCTCCTAGAGAGAACTGTGTGAAATCGACTGTCTGCACATCTACTTCCTTTTGTTTAAGTGTGTTGACATATAATAATTATCTAGAAAATAACAGTAGGCAAAAAAACCCCTGCATCACCTGGGACACAATGCAGAAGGGAGTAGAATCTGTTCCTTAAGGAAATCATTCCCACCAAGGACCTGCCCCCTCCAGGTACTGCTAAAAATGCTTCATTAGCTGCTTTATTAGCAAGGAGACAGCAGCAGTCTTGGGCATCAGTGTACTTATTTTCTCATTTCCACCAAGAATTTAATTAACTGACATGAATTAAGTTTTCTATTTGATTTGGAAATTCAGTTCAAATTAACATTTTTATGGATAGTTTAATACTAATGCTGACAGATAATTTACTTTAGAAAGTGCTCGGACTTACAACCAGAAGGACGAAATAGTGGAAACTAATCCACAGAAAAAACAATATTTTTATTTGCCGCTAGACAGGATTAACTAAAAAAAAAAGGCTTTGATAGCTGATTGGAAAAGTCTGGATGTTTTCCTTACAAGCTATACCAAAAGATCTAGAAGCTCAACAGAAAAAAATTACTTTGAAGAAGCCAGATAAGATGTCATGGGAAGTTGTGAAATGTCAATATACTCCAAAGCACAGTCTAAGCCACCCAACTGCTATAATTATCTGTTATAGAAAATGTCCAGCTGGGACCCTGTCACTTTGAAATATTCACCACATTTGAAGTTATTGAAAACAAACAGGCAAACTTATTAGCATTCATCTCTGCACTGTTGCTTGATCGTATCCACTGCAATTTAAAAAACAAAACTGTCACCCTTTTAAGCTTTTTAAATAAATTCTGTACAAGCTTCCCAATTAACAAACATGGACACTAGCATTTGTATTTAATACTGGATTCCAAATTCCATAAGCATGAGGATAAAATACTGAGAACTTAAGAATTTAAGGCTTAAAAAAAAATTAGATGATCCCTCATTGCTTGAGGTGTGCCCATCTCAACAGCACAAGTTTTTCTTCACGGCAAGGAATATACTTTCTCATGTAAAATAACATCAGCATTACCCTTCGACTGTCAGCAAGAAGAAAAAAGTCGTACATGCTTGAAAGAGCATATGCACAACTGCCATCTCACCAAAATGAAGGTCAGAAGAATATATTCACCTGAGCTATGAAAATGCAAGACTGGCTGAAAATGAGGCTGGTTGTTCTAGGTTGTTCAGGCAGAGCTTCATGGCCTTTTCCTCAAAAGTCTCCAAACCAAAACTAAAATGTCTTAGCTGTAAAAGTCACACATCGTTAGAAGCACAAGAACCAGCAGAGAAGGAAAGGCACAGGACACAAACACCTTTTTGCCACATTCAGATCCAGGCTTGAGATCTTGGCTCTACTGAAAACAGCGTACAAATGCTTCAGACAACACAGAATCTTTGTCTCAGCTGGAGTATCACTGAAACCAGAAAGCCAAATATATGCACCCTACCAGCTCAAGCTCAAAACCATGTAACCACTAATCTTCCCAAACGTTAAGCAGAGCCTTGCATGAATCATTAACTGTCGTCTTTCAAGGAACCCAACAAATCCACCTTGTTTGCAGTTGGTCTTTCCACCCAGCTGCCAGGTGCCTCCTGCTGCAGTGAAAGCAGGCCAGAGTTTGCAGATCCCCACACACAGCAAGTCAGCTTCTCTGATGCCAAAACAGCTGTGCTGATGTACACAAAAGTGAATTTCTGTCCCATCTAGCAGAAAAATCACTGCAAACCTGTTGTGCTCTTCCTTATTACACTACTACACTGTTCCCTACTCTTCCTTCTTTTTCAAACCTACTTTAATAGGAATGTTTCATGTTAAGCTCCCACATTTCCCATGTGCTACAAATAAGAAAGTTAAAATTGTATTTCAGGATTATTGAGAATATTACAGCTGATAATTCATGAGTTCAGGGTCACGCCTTCCCAAAAATAACCCCAAGACATACTGGAATAACAAATCATGGTACGAAGCTGAAGATGAGTTGCCTTTGCTGTGCTCACCTGCTTGTAAATTAGCTTATTGCAGGTGACTAACATTATTGCATAATTAGAGAACAGGTTGTACTTCTTTTCTCTGTAGTTCCTCCCTAGCTAAATGAATTTTAGCTGTCTGTATTAATTTTGTTTTGCCACAGACCAATTCCCAAGATACAACATCTACAGACTTTGTTTAATGGTGCTACCTACCTAATAACCAAAGACACAGACACTAAACTAAGCCATCAACAGCTACATATGGTGAAGCAGCACCAAGGCCTCTCCTAATCACTGCAGCTGGCATCACACAAAGGAGAAAAATAAAATTTCAAACTAAGTAAAAAGGCAATAAAATGTCAGGATAAGAAATGCAATAGAAAAGCCGCAATATATGTATAACCTGTGACTATTTAAAGTGAGAGGTAGCGAATGCTAGCCACAGAAAGAGAGTATTTTAGGTAAAAACACTCTAGATGAGTCACTGTGTGTCCGGCTGTACAATGATCTAACTGCATTATTACTTGTATCATCCTCAGGTGAATTCCTCACACTCCAGCAGAAGGAAGTCCCACCAGCACTTCCCACTAGCCTCAGCCAGCAGCACCACTGAGAGAAGGTTTTCCCCACGGATTCACTCACATCCCACTGCTGGCTCCTCCTTGGAGCTCACAAGCACCTTTGTAGAACAGCACCAGCAAGTGGATTAGTTAAACTGATCAAGGTTACACAGTAACTCAACAATAACAAAAAGTACCATTTCCCACTCAAAACCACTGCATGGCTACACATAAAGCACTGTGAGCCATTTGAACTGGGATGAAGAGGCAAAGTGAGCAACAGAGGCAAGGCAGGAGTCATCACTTCTGCCGGCATTAATTGTTTGTGAAACCACAGCTGAAGCATTAACGCAAATAATGCCAGAAGAACTGCTGAAACATAGTTAAATCCCACCACACTGGTAGAAACTTAGCCATGGTAAATTATGAATTGAAGCTGTGCACATGTAATGATGAGCTGCAGACTACAATACATTATCTTGACTGTTGTGGGCAGAATTTAATATTTAATGACCAAAAAAACAGAGATTTAACTCCCTTCTTGCAGCTCACCAAAGAGCTCATTAGTTTTTATTAACTTGGCTCTTCTGGCCAGTCTCCTTTAAAAAATGAAGTAATTCAAGGACAGGTATACCAGTCTAGAAAAACCTTTACTTCTAATTCAGCATTTATTAGTTAAAATACTCAACCTGGATTATAACAGTATTATATGAAGAAATTAAATACAAAATTCAGGTAACCCTGGAACTTCCCATAAGATGCAAAATTCTCAGCCTTCTGTGCAAAGATGTTATAACAAATAGAAAAATCAAGGGATTGAAGAACATTTCCCATATTTCAGCAGATGCTTCAAGGGAATGCATTCAATTTTTCTCCAATTATCACCAAAAGTAAAGAGAATACACCATGCATACACCACTTGATGTGGGACATTTATTTTATTTTCTCCATCTTGCAAATAACCAACTTAGTCCATGCCCAGAGAAAGAAACCAAAAAACAGCACCTATTTCTTGTCAAGTCTAAGTCTGACACACAAGGCATTACCATCACTGTATCATCTGCTGTGAATCCTGGCAGTAACTTCTCAAGTGCCAGCCACTGCCAGAGAAATAAAACATAGCTATCCCTTGGCTGGCCCAACATTTACATACCTCATAGGCCCAAACAGTGCAGTGACCAAAAATATGCCTCCTCTTACATCTCATTTAAAAAAATAATATCAAACCAAAGTTTCCTCTCAGGTTTCTCTCTCACACTGAAATATTGCATCCCTTTTTAATTCTGTGATGTCATTTTAGTTGCCCCATCTGCTAGAAGCACTTTAATACGTCTCTGTTTATACCCTAACATCAAGGTGATGTTGCCAATTAAGTTCTGCTGTAGCCATCTGTAAGAGGAAGAAAGGAGAAAAGTAGTAAACATGACTATTTCTTCATTAATTTTATACAACTTGGATTTTAACCAGGATTCTAGTGATGGAAAAAAAGAAAATAATTAGTAGATTTATATTCTACACGGATTTCTCTAGGGAAAGTAACATTTGAACCATTTTTTTAAAATTCAGAATGGTTTCAGATCTCATTAAATGTTTGGCTTCAAATTAGAATGCTTGTCAAGAGAGTTTTATACTGGCATGATTTATCATTTTATTCAAAGCAGACTTTCAATTTCATAAATAAAACAATGGTAACCTCTTATATTTCTTTACAACATCTTCACCTTCAAACTTACAGGGCATATAAAGTGTTAACCCTCTGACAATAAATGACTAGTGCTATTTTTTTCCTCTAATGAACTTGACATTATCTAAATATGGTAAGGGTCTGGAGTTTCCCTTAGTTTCCCAAAAACTAAACCCATAAAAACCAAACAATAAACTCAGCGTCACTGCAGTTGGAAGACTATGGAAAACAATTATAAAACTTCTTTTCCTAAAAAAAATTAATAATTCAATTTTTAAACAGCACAAGATTAAAAAAAGTATGGAAATGTGAGACATTATAAATTAAAACTTACTGTTGAGCTCACTTCATGTATTCACAAGGCAAGACCCCCAGGCCTACTGAAGGATTTTCTCATGTCAGCCTCAACAGCCAATGACTGAAGAGGAACCAGAACCGCAGGTCTTGCACCAAGAGACAAGGTGGATACTCATGCTCACACTGCCTAACTCTTTGCCGGATTTAGTCTTGTAAACCACCTATTTATCAGCCTCTTATGACATAGAAAATTAAATTTAATTTAACTGGTGGCATAGGTCACGGTCACAATAAAAACAGACTGGCCTGTAAAAAGAACAAAATTAGACTCCACAACTCTGTCAGGCTGTTCAGCTGTCCCATTAAATCCACATTTCAACCCATGAAGCATAAGTAATGGGGTTCTTCTAAATAGCATTCTGCAGAAATTTCTTCTGCGGGGATTAAATTTCCATCTCCATAGTAGCTGTGCTTACTGCAGACCTTATAACAAGCTTCTGATGTTGAACGATGGATGCAAAAAGACACTCTCTTGGCTATTAAGTGTGCTTCGAAGCCTCAGTCTGAAAATAAATCTTGGGAAAATTGGAGGGCAGAAGAATCCTTTCCCTCACAACCTTATGTACTATTTATAAAAATAGTTAATGGTTAGGACATTCAGTCTTAAAGAACTTTCTAACTTGTTATTACATACCAAATACACAATTAATACACTGTGCTCCTTTGTAACATTTGCCTCATGAGAAATTACACTGTAACAAAAAAGATTTTTTAAAGGGAAAGACAAAATGCACCTGAAGAGTGGGATTTAAAAACTTTAGAGTTTAGTAACACCAATTTGAAAGGACTTTGGTAAACACTTCACACATTGTCCCCCATGTCTCAATGGAGTCACCTTGCAGTCACAGTGAGCTTCCTAGCAACTCTCCCTTTACAAATCCATTTTTGCATTTACTGAAAACAATACTGAGAATGAGTCATTTCTGCAGAATATAACGCTTCATGTACACCAGATGCCTAATGTTGCATGCTGTGAAGAAAAAAAACTAATGTCTACTCAAATTACTGTATTTATCACCAAAACCTGTCAGCATTTTGCATCTTTTGTAAATGTCTTCTTGAGAATACTTGCATGTTTTTTAACTTTAAGATCTTAATATTGCTTGTTAAAACGCACTACACCTTGTTCTATAAGAGCTAACAACTAATTAGCTCAGTTAGCAGCAGCTTGAGAACACCACCCAAACAATGACCAAAATTAATGTCTTTTAACAAGGGAGTAAAATAGAGAGAAAAAAACCTCAAAGCTTTAGAACTGAAAAGGAGCATTTCCTCATGTTTTTCAAAGCTTTCCCTTTCAATTCCATTGAATCTGTTCCTATAAGTTAAGTATTTTTACGGGTTTTGGTGTTACATCTTTTTAAACAGTTCTTACAGTAGTTCTATAAAAACCCTGCCTGACTAGCGAGGTACGTGCAGAACAGACAAGTAGACGTCCTGCCCCTTCGTCCTTCTCTGGAGCCAGCACAAATCAAAAATGAACAGGGAACAGTGGTGAAGTCGAGTAATTCAATTGGGCTGAAATTATACAACTCTTGGGGGGGATGTTCAACCAATCAGTGCAAAATCTAAGCAAGTAATTAGGAAGCTTGCCTTTTTTTCTTGCAGAATAAGAGGGTAACAGCTGAGCCCAGTTCTACCTTCACTCCTTTTGTTTACTTACAAAGGTGTTTCATTAACTGACTTGTTACAATTAGAGCACCCTGATGTTACTGATGGTGGTTTCAAATAAAGGTATTTGCCTATAGACACACATTACACTTAAGGAAAGAACAGAAAAATTACATGGTAACAGACAGATGCAGATGCTGTAGATCCTAAATTATTCACAACCTATTCAATACAAAATAAACTGGTCCTAGAAAATTAATTCTAATAAGAAAGGAGTGAAATTTTAAGTTATCCCTCCAAACTATTTAGTTCTTCCACAACCCAAATATTCAGCATTTGCAAATAATTAAGATGTAAAAGACAAAAGAAGTGTTTAATCAGTTCCTAATTAGATATGTGTGCCAGATACCACAAAGGATGGCACTACTTTAGCAAGAAAAACCAAATGTTCAACACACTGAAGTAAACAAGAGAAGCATTTAACATCAATTAATTTCAAACAATCGTTGATTATTTCAAGTAGTTTTTCATACACTTGCAAGAGGCATTTTGGATTTTGAAGTTAGTTGTAATCTAGAAATAATCTAATTGTAAAACCTAACCAGCAGTGCAGCTGTGTACTTCCAGTCTCTCATTTCCATAAGCACTGAAGAAGCCTATTTTTGCTCTTATTCTCATTTAGAGCATTAAGACTCTAAAAACTATTTTGATGCGATTACACAGAATACAGCTGCTATTTTCACAACCTGAGCTCTCCAGACAACAAGAATGTTTTTACCACAAAAACAAAAAGGAAAATCTTTAGCACAACAGTAACAGTTACAGATGCTGACAAACTCAATTTTCAGCATAATAAACATCACTAGGATTCTCTTCGGGAAAGCTGTGGTTGCAAAAACGATAATAATTAGGCTTAATACAGTTCTAAGCCAAATTATGGCAACTGTACATACCACAACAAAGAGCACTTTTAAGTATCAAGTACGTAATTTGACTACAACCAAACTCCAAAATATTTCTGATTCACAGCAAGTTACTGAGAGCACTGAATTTATCCCAGTGCTGCTCTTACCTTTCCTGGCAGCATCTGTTCTCCGTCTTGCTGGCGACACCAGATCCTTTACAATCTGTAGCACTTGAATCATTGCTCGTTAGCAAGATCAAAGGAACAAGGTGTTCCTCTAAAATTCCAACAGGTTTCATTACTACACCTTATTACATGTCTGTCTTCAGTAAGCTCAAGCAAAACTGATGCAGGAAGAACTCATCTACCTTCACAGAAGATTTCTGCCTGACGACTCTACAGGCTGGGGTGATGGATTTAAAGTGACTTCAGCACAAGGAGACAAAAAAACGCAAGCAGTCCTAAATGTATTTCTACAGAACATTTTAGAATTATTTACTGCAGAGAATGCATACTGATTTCTCTAAATAAAGTTTAAAGGAAACGTTCACAAAGTAGGTAAAGAAAAAAATCCCACTTGAAATGACTGCTGACAGATGCAGCGTGCTCCCCTAGGCTCAGTAAGTAAATGTGGCTGCATCCTCTTTTCAAGTCGGTCTCAATTCATGAAATTTCACGTAATGCTTAAAGAAAGACTCCGGTGCTGTGCAGAGCCAGCGTCAGACCCACCAACAGAACTAAAATTAAACGCAGCCTGCAAAAACTCCATCAGGCACAAGCAAGCTCCTGCTAAAGACAGTCACTGCGTTCCTCTCCCCCCTCAAACAGAAACCTCTGACACCCTTGTATGTGACAAGAATTCTCACACACTGGGAGGCACGCTGCAAATCCTGGGAGTATTTCAGGCGTTCTCTCCCCCACCACCAGAGGCCCAGAGAACTATTTCAGCAAAGGTATTGCCATTACTTCTGTCAGGTAATTTTAGGCAGACAGATAGCAGTATGTGCCCCACAACATTTTTAATGCCATTGGGAAAATGCACAAGGGCCATTCAGAAGCGCCTTTTGTCAAAGCCTCTGCAGAGCTAACAAAAAATCATGAGGAATCATGTTTTATATGATCACTTTAAATAACTGTCAGGCCTGAAGAGGCTCTGTGAACACTTCAGAAAACTGCATTCCTACGCAGCACTGCGAGGCCTTGCACACACAGAGATCGATTTAGGAAGCCAACTACATGTTCTAAAAACCGTAACATTAAAACAAACCACAGTCCACATTCTCTGGCCTTTAGACCTTCTGTTCCCATTGCTTAAGTGTTAGATGGGGAGGGGGAAGAGGTCATCTCTTTCCATTTCCAGCTGCTCATCACAAGCATTTCAGATTTTAAGATTTACTGGTGTATTTATCCACTTCCATGTCAGTCTCTTGAAACACACAGAGCACAAGAATGACAAACTCTGTCTGTTATGTCAGTCCCAGTCGCAGCCTGCCTGTTAATCTCTGCCAGAAGAGCAACCCAAAGTTCTATCATACTTGGTTAGGCAAAACAAAGACAAGTAAAATGCTTCTCTCTGCCAAGCTGTCTGATTTCTTCTCCCACTCTGCAAACATTCAAGTGTCCACCCAAGAAGAAGCTTGTAGACACACTGTACAACTAACTTATACCTAAGTTAACTAAGTAACTAACTATGACTTATACCTTCCTGATAAAGAATTCTTCAAAATGTTAAACAGAATCCTCAGCTTTCCTATATTAAGAATAATTTCTGACTCCTGCACCTAAAGTTAAATTCCAGGTTTAAGACCAATGACTTTATACCTAGAGAGCTTTGGAGAAGAGTATTAGAAACAGACCCTTCTAGAACAACTACAATTTCAGAACATTTAAATAAGATGTAAAATGCAAGGTTGTGCAGTAAGGTTTACCTGGTGGCCTGTTATTTAATAATCCAGTGCTCAAAACTGCTGTTGGAAGGATTTTTTCCATATTATCTCACCATGATGTGTTTGTTCTTTATTTACTTGGGTAATCAAACAACTTATCTACAAGTCAAACCAAAGGAATATCATTACTTGCAACTATATTTCATTGCAAATTTTCCCCAAAAAACTGACTTCTAAGTTCACAAAACACAACTACTACAGAACTACTAAAATTTTGATGGTCCTTATATAAACATATTATGGATGGGAGGAAAATGGAAGCTAAAAGAAAAAGAGTAAGGCTGAACGAAATATTAAGTAATAACATCCACTTGGCCTTCCAAAGCAAGGGTATACCTTGCAGACCCTAGAACTGATTTTTAAATGAACTTGGAATTACCTCACTTCTACAGCAACGTTCTCAAGCGCTGGAACAAGGAAAGGACCATGGACTGACAAAGACTAACAGCTGGGAAAGGGGAGCAGAGGAAGAAAGGACTAGAAGACATTATTTGTACTTGCTTTTGTGAAAATTATTTAAAAAGAAAGAAATTAAGCACTTCAGTACCTATTCCCAACTGCAGAAAAGAAGTTGTTCCCTTTCCTTCCAAGCTATCCCTTATCCTGCTGGTATAGAATTTCAGGACTGGAAGCCATTTTCACACACACCTGCCTTCCTCAATATGAAACAGTTTCCAAAGTTGATATGCACAGTAGTTTCCCTCTGGTCTTTGTTGTGACAGTTGGCATGAAAAAAAAAAAAAACCAGAAAAAATCTGCAAAACCTTAAAATTAATTTAGGAAAATGTAAACAACATTCCATATGCAATGTAAAGAAAATGGTGCAAGTCTGAAGCAGGCATGATAAACAAGAAATTTCAACAAATCACTGGAAATTTGAAGAATTACACAGTAAGTTTGGTGGCCGCTATTTGTCTTTCCTTAAATCAATTTATACCCCAAGACAGCAAAATTAAAAATTATTTAGTACAGAGGCAATACCAAAAACACTTCTAGAAACAAAACACACTATCTAGTCAAATCATGTAATATCATCTGTTACTCATGAGTCAGAACTTGGTTATAGTTCACTCTTATCTTCGACTGATACTGAACCAACTGATACTTCCATACAATCTGTCACTACAACTGCCACCTCTCAGACCACACATCCTGACAAAACACCCACTGTGGGCAAGGATACACTAGATGGAAGTTCACAGCAATTCTGACACTCACAAGGTGAACCACAAAGAAACCATATCATAAATTCAGTGGAACAATTTGAGAAGATTCTGTTTGAGGAAAAAAAGTAATGCTACATATATTCAATGCATATAACATGGATCTCTGCCAAGCACTCTTCCTCTTCAACAGAGAGTCTGCTAAGTAATATGTGCTTGATGATGTTCTTGGATTTTGCTTTTCTTCCTTGACTTCAAAACTGTAGGAAATATAGAAGTCATGCACATGTTATCAACCTGATGAAGTACATTGGTATTGGAAGGAGCAGTTAACCAGGATGGGATTTTATGGATCACTGTGCACAGCCCTCGATCTCTCTTAAGCATAATAAAAAAATGACCTGCATCCTGATTAGTCAGCTGTCGTAATTCAGAATAAAAATGCTTCCGTTAACATAATTATAATTAACTGATCTTTGGAAGCAGTTCTTTTTCATGAAGCATATTGCCAGGAGGTAACACATTTACAGCACAAATGATGCTGCAGAAGGATGGCTCAGTGGGTATTTGTCAAGGTATTTGATAGGGGGGTAGGGGAAGATCAGAATTTAAGTCTGAGGAAGACTTAATATTTTCTCTTTCTCTCTCCTCTTCTAATCTGTAATGTTCATATATTCACAACATTCTGGCTAGGCTATTAAAAAACCATCAAGAATCCTCAGGGTTTTCCCAGGCACCACTGCAGCTACCCAAAAAGGGCCTGCTTGTTTTGTCCTCATTTACAGAAAGACGCACAAGCTACTAACAGAAAATCTCCAACCCACTGCAATGGCTCGAGGGCTTTCGTTCATAGGAACAATAGCCCTGAACACATTTGAGTTGAGATGCAAAGTTACTGCCACTGTTCTTTTTCCATCTCATATCAGCCTGAACTGCCCAAAATTCAGATATCCTGAATACAGATTAATCCCCACATCTCCGCAGAAACCTGTGTAGGTCCAGCTTCACTATCCTCCCCTATGTTCCCCATAGCCAGAATTATGTCCTTTTCCCTACCTGCTAGACTCCACACATGGTTAAGATGCCAGGCTTTCAGGCCTGACACCCAAGGGACTGGAGAGCCCATAACAAAATGGCCAGGAAGGTCCTAGCCCAGAGCAGTTCTGTCCCTGCATGTTTCAATGGCAGCAGAATCAAGCCTTAAGACCTCTAGAAAGCAAATAAATACACAAAACACTTCTGGTGTCTCTAGCTCTGCAGCAGAGCAAAGTCTGACATTAGAGGCAGAAGAGGATTTACAAGAGAGCAGGGAACATTTGCTCTTTGGACCCTCCTCTCTAGGCTGTAACAGCCAGAAGGTGTTGCAGTACCTTACTAGTCAGCAGGGCTGTAAAAACTCCAGTGCCACCGAAAGTGAGGGCAGCTGCTCTTAATGACCCATCGGAATGTTTGCTTTAAAAGCTGCAGTTTCAGAAACCACACATGGCACAACTGCTTCATCGTCCCTCCCATCTTAGCAAAGGGGCTCAGAAAATGGAGACCATTTTCCCATCAGGAACAACTCTCTCATGTGCAGGATAAAAGTTTTTAAGAACAGATTAAAGGCTTGAAGAAATACAAGTCAGGCATATTAGCTAGGAAAAGATTCTTTAAATATCAAACAGAAGAAAGAGTATATTATAAGAACATACACAAAGTCACAGTAAAAACTGCTTCTTTCTTGCAAAAAACAATAAATTCAGATAGAGAGTCTATCCAGCAGCTAAGGCAAATCCCTTAACTATCCACAGAACCATCTTGTTTTATGATACTCCTCTCTGACTCTTCCTGTCACAATCGGTCTTCAACTTCCTATCTCAAAACATTTAGGCATTAAGCTCTAAGACAGGTAGTATGTCATGATACAAACTATAACTACAGCTGCAATAAAGTAGGTTATCTATTGTTTCTCACTAATATTTTGAATCAGTTTTCCAGTCTCTGAACTGAAGCCTACAGTTTTCATTAAGTTTTAAAAAAATCTATTGCAGTTAGAAGACAATTCTAGAGTTCCAGATCAATACCTAACCCTACCCCCCATAAATCTCTGAAACTTTAAATTCTTAATCTTCATTATTTTCTACAGATCATTCTTTGAAGCATGAAAAAGGTTAAAAAAAACAAACAAAAAACTAACATGCTCAAGAATTCCTATGCAAAATTCTTGTAGCCTTTCATGTAAAATGTTTGCACCAGTGATACGACTCCATTTATTATTCAGGGACTCATTTTTCAAAAATGACTGCTTTTGGCCATGCATTTTGCAAAGCACCCATAAAAACGAATACACATCCTCACAGTCTTCTCAATGGTCCTTCAGAGTCCGTAATTGCTTAATCCAATGGAATTTGCATCCACGCATTTTTTTCATTTCTAGCAGGTTTGCTACCCTTTTTAAAGCATGAAACTACAGCTGCAGTTTTTAAAAGAAACTGATGCAGATCTATCAGCCTTATTTAGAAGGCATCTTCTTGGAAGCAGAACGTTTGATCTAAAGGCTGGAAAAGCTGTACTTTCAAGAGAAAGCTATTTTTTTAAAGTCTGTTTTTCTTTACACTTTAAACATACCAGAAAGCTGTTCATTAAATTCAGATGACGGAAAACTTTAATAAATGGTCAATGAAATTAATTCTATCTGTTCCAGGAAGAAACCCTAAGAACCCAAAATAGAAAAACAAATGCTAAAACTGGGGAAAAGGGAAGACAGAAAATCACAGGGCCACATTCCACAGACCTTATTGCACTCTGTGAAGGAAAACTACACATTGCACAATCCCATCCCTGCTCAATGCTCTCACTGTTACCCTTCTTGCATCAGTTTTCACCCCCTCAGCTCTTGCTACAACACATTCTGCAAGTGGATCTAGACTATACAAGACAGTGAGTTTCCCCGAGAGCCACAATGAAGCCAAGGGAACTGCCCATGTAGGTCACTTTTATCATCCTGATAACAGACACCAGACACTAATGGAGATGAGTATCAGAAGTTTGTGCTCACTTAAATCTTGATGCACTAGGAAAAAGCATGTATAGATGTACAATTTATTTTTTCTTCCCAATAAATGTGTTTTATACCAGTCACCTCCATGAACAAATTAAGGGCACTGCTTCTTTTTTGCTCATGTATTTTCTCTAAAACTGTACCACCAGATTTCGACACACAAATGCATCTAAACTACACAGTTTAACAAGAGTTCAAAGGGCTCCAAAGGTTCATTTAACCTGTAAAGACCTGGTAAAAGGAATAGCTCAGGCTACAGTACAAAACTCCTTAGATACAACAGAAGTACTTCATGACTTTTGGGTCTATGTGATTAGGATTGTGTTCAGCAAGATACAAAGTGTTATGATAAAGAGCAAGCAGAGAATCACAGATTCTTATTATGGATCTTCAGATTAATCTCATTTCTTTCTCCTCTCTCTCACACCATGCCCTTCAAAGCCAAATGGTCACTTCATAAGGCTCATAAGGCTTATAAGGCTTCGTAAGGTCAAGAAAGCACCAACAAAGCCAATGGTATTTCACTCCTCCTCCAAAAAAGTTGTATCTAAGCAGCCCATTTTAAATAATTGATAAAATAAGCTTTGTTGTTTTTTTTAAACAGGAGGAAGAAAGAGGATGGTAGTGTAATAGCTCATCTCACTGAATGCATGCACCCCACAGAATTTCTGTCTTTCTCATATTACAGTGCAAGTTTTCATATAGTTTTAGCTGCAAATAAAAAGTTTTCTGAGAAAAAAAAGTTCCTTACTAGAAGTCTAAAAAAAATTCCAACATTAATGAATTACAATAACAGAAACTATTTTAAATATACTCCCCAATAATATGCAGCACTTCCTGCACTTGCAGGATTTCAAACAGAATATGCAGCAATTTTACACTTCCTGGATTTGGGTCATGGCTGTAATGCTAATCGACAAATTTATCTTAAGCTAAAGGATATTATTTAATGTTCTGTCAAGCCTACACACACAGAAAGAAGCCACACGAGTCATTAAAGACTTTTTTTGGTTTTGCAATATTAAACAAAATGAAAACTATCACTATCCTACATGTGCTAATACTGAAGTCAAAGTACATTCATTAGTTTAATCAGGCAAAGACTGATAAAAGTGAATGTGTGTTCAATTCAAAGAAGGAAGAAAAATAAAAACTTTGCTTTTAATTTAAACCCTTGGTTTCCTTTTGAAGAGGATATGAATGGGACTAATAATCTTGTACCTCCCTGAGGCAAAGAAAAACTAGAAAATTCTATGCACTGCTATTTGTTAGCGTGATTAAATCCTTCACTGCATGTACATTTCTACAGTGATATTTAATCCAAGTAATAAAATGCAGCTGTACCCAGGCTCCAGGAAGAACATCAAACCTTATTAGTCGACTGCAAAATACACACTACTTTTATTAAGCCCATGTATTTGCAGGCATATTTTGTGCAGCAAATAGTACATGGTGTGGCTTTCTGTCTCTGCAAGAAAAAGCAAAACTTTTAAAACAAGTTTTTGAATACAGTGTAATAGGCCAACAGTAAAGTAGCATCTACTTCCATAAATGCAGCCCCCCTTAGTGATGAAAAAACTGTTATGAAGAGACACATTCGAAGGAAGAACAAATTCACTATTTCAAAAGTAGCCAAAGGAAATTAACCCCAAGGTCACACAGAGCAGAAAGGACCCACCCTCCTTCAAAAGGAAGTGTACCTGAGTCTGTTTGCCTGCTGCAGTTCTGTTCTAATGAGAGACACCATTACCTGTTTGCTTTCAGACTTCTGCCTCCTGCCCTCCTTCTTAAATTCACTCAAAAAATGCAGTCTTTCAAAGCAGATTTTAACTAACGTATTCTAAAAATCCAAGCTTAGCACTTGACTATGACAATCATGTTAACTGGGACTACTTAAGGTTAATGCTAGAGCTGTATTTGAGATATTTTCTGCCTAAGTGGTTGGTTGCGGCTACCTTTATGGTTATCTCTGTTTTGTGTCCTTACAAGTGGATTTATTTAGCGCACTGTAACGAGCAGGTCCCACTTCCTTCACATCCAATCCTACTTCCCATAAAAACATATACACACCTCCCCTATTGAAGAATTCTCCTACTCCCTCATCAATGAAAGAATGGTGGAAACACCTGGGTGTCTTAGACTTCTTTAGTCAGCTTCACCTTCACGCAATCAATCTACCCAAATGAAGAATGCCTTACCTACTTATCCCATGAGCAAGAACAGAGGAACCTACTAACACTGTCCCAGGTTTGGTAGATGGAAAACTGCAGTACATTTACTGTTCTCTATGCTCTCTCTGTAGATGGAGAGAATCATGCCAAGTTTCAGCCAACAATTGCCATGGTCCAGCCAAGAAGGGTCATCACTCTACCCAGTGTTACATTCAGGCACTGCAACCCAGCATTTTAACTCCCACCGGTACTACCCCAGTGCTAAGGGAACAGAAGTGCCATCATCCCCCACTTGCAGTGGATTTATCCTTGAGCTTGACCAGGTGAATAACACCTGGCCTTGCTATATCATCCTGTAAGTCCACTAAATATACAGTGTTAAACAAAAACACAAATTATGTTAGTTATCCAAAATGGATGTTCCACTTAATGATTGACTGCATTAAGAGGGGGAAAAAACATTCAAGTGCCTTACAGTGAGTTTCAGATAAATATTATTTCTTTTAGTTTGTTTTAATGCATGAGGAATAAATAAATATTGAAATGTCACTAGAAGTGACTCATTAGCCTCTGCTCTAAAAAGAAAACTTTCCTACCACATACTTAAATCAAAACCTACAAATATTTTCATCACTGCTTCTGACATAAAAAAGGGGGGGAGCAGGGAAGGAAGTGAGGAGGAAATAAAAAGCTAAATTAACCCTTTTCAATTTGTACCTCATCTTTTTACAGCAAGCAAGAGACCAATTTTTTTCTCTCCTGTTCTCCAAGACCAACCCTGACATCCTTCAAACCTTCTCACAGTTAGTTGCTGCAGCTGGGGAGCAGAGGAAGCTAAAAGCTTGTCTAGTTTCTGCAACCAGACATAAAATAATATGAACTGTAACTGCTCTGAAGCTCGCAAGGCAAGCAGGGTCTGCAGAGCAGCCTGAACACAAGGATGGCTGTAGAACAGCATCACTCCAAGAACTGAGAGCTGCAGCCCACAAGCGTCACCTCCAAACCCCAGTTTAGAGGAGGGCAGGAAAGGAGGGTTCTGCCATTACAACTCGGAGACAGCAGCACCACAAAATAAAACTCCTTGTATAATGCTGTACAAAATTCTACCAAAAAAGAAAAAAAGAAAAGAAAAAAAAAAAACAGAAAAAAAAGAAAAATGAGAAAAAGAAGTAAAAAGCTTTATATTGAATGCAAGAGAACATTCTGGTGAGAGACCTACTTCCCTATGTCCCTAAAAATTCTGGCAAGTTTGATTTGTGCTCAAAGGAGCTCTGAGTAAGGCTTTCAGCACTGCACCACAGACTTAGGCAGGTTTTCAAAGAGCTTTTCAAGGCTAAAACAGAAAGAGTGCATTCAAGAATCCCCTCCGATGGCAAACCAAAGTGCTTTATTAAAACAAAGTGCCCTTTTACATTAGTGATCTGTTAGATTAATGACTGCCCTGGCCAAAAGCACTGAGGTTCTACAGCATGTTGGTATGCCTTCCATTCTGAAGACCATTATGTTACACAAAATAAAACTGGGAAAAAAGGAAGGGAAAAAAAAAAACCCAAAAAACCACAACAACACATCACACCAACTTCCCAAACCAGCCTGGGAGTTCTACACAGCTTTCTGCTTGCTTCAGGAGTTTCAAGCAGGATAGGTCCAGGTTTACCAACAGCCTTGAAAAAATTCCAGTGCTATCTTGCCAGTCTCCCACATAATTTTAGGAATTAAAGTATCTTAATTACAGGGGAGAGGATCCTTTGCAGTGAGAGCTTAAACAAGCCTTATAATCAGCTGATTGATAGGATATCACCTAAGTGCAGCTACTTTGTTAACATAAACATCTGCAACCACCCTTGTAAACAGTGAAAGGGTAGCAGGCTGGATAGTTACAGCAAAGAAAAGATCTCAAATTTAAACAAATATGGAGCCAGTAATATTGCTGACATTACTTGCATCACCCCACTTCCAGCAACAACCCCAAGTATTTTCCATCTGTGCTACAAATCAAAGAAGTTGCTTCCTATCAGAAGTTCGGTAAAGCGTGTCAAAGTAGGTTTTCTTGAAACACTGTCAATTTAGCTTAAAATACACATCTTTTAAATCAGGTGTTTTCTTTCTTAAATATGATCCTGAATAACAACTTAAAATGAGACTGCAGCTCAGGTTTTTTTCTTATCTGTGATAAAGTTATACCAATGAGCAGCAGTACTTCACTTTTCCTACACAGTGCTGCATACTCTTCAATCATTTGTATGGAAGGTGAGAATCAACATGAGTCACAACAGGGAAGGAAAGTCCCATGAACACCTCACTTAACAATGCTATTGGGAAAGTTCTTTAGTCTATTTCTAATCCTTCATCTGATTCAGCTGTTTTATGAATTCTCTGATTCAACAGGAAATAACCTCACCATTAGGGAGCTTAAAACTGCAGCCTCTAAAAATCCTGCAGTAAATGCAACACTGTTCCGTGGCTATGCAGGGCCTTATGCAGAGAAGAGGGTGCCCACCCAAACATCTGCATCTGTAACTGTTGCTTTTCATCTGTATTCTAGTTGGGAATTTCTGCATCCTTCCCCCTTTGGAATGTGCTTGAATACCACCCTCAACTTATCACAGATGAATAGGATCCCAGAAATATGAATTGCTTACATAGTGAGAGATACTTGATACTCACTCCAGAGAACAAGGTTACAGTGTTCTTGTGCTACTCACTCCTTCTGCTGCAGGAGCACCAAAGACCAACGATAAAGGCATCGTTGTGCAATGTTCCATATAAAGGAGCACAGAGAGAGGCCCAAAGACTAAGATTTAAATAAAAAACTATGTAATGGGAGAAATATTATCATGCCAAAGGCATGTACTCCTGTGTATGCCAATTAGTCATAATAATTTAGCACTTCTTACTGGCCATCAATCAAAACATGGAGGCAGATGAATTTTAAAAGTTACTCCCTTTTATTTATAAACACATAAATAAAAGAATTTTAATATATTTTATGTAGATATATAATTTATAATATAAAGAGAAAATAATTACATAAAATATATAGCACAAATAAAACATGTAATGAATGTTTAAATATACATAAATTACTATAATAACCATTTTTCTATCATCCTTGTTGTTTTGGGCACACACACAGCTAGAGTATCACAAGCTAAATAATTTGTAAACAATCCAACCTTAATTGCCAGTACAAACATGACGGAATAAATGTGAAGTGCAAGTGCCTAAAAAGGACACATTCAGGGAGCAGTGTGTGTATATGAAAAGACTGAAACTCCAATAATATTAATGATGGTAATTTTCCTGCCACAGCTCTCCTGACAGCTCAAAACTAGCAATGGTTTCCTGCCAGTGCCAACATCTTGATTTACAAACAGAAATTACATCTTTAAAAGTAGGTGTCATGTTACACTAACTTATTTAGAGAAGCCCCATCAACCTGGCCAGGAAAAAGCCCAAATGAAAGAAGATAGATTTAAAGTTCCCTTTATGGAAAAATAAATTTAAAAATAAATATTACACCTTTTAAAAAATGTTCAGTAAATGTACCTGAAATGTATGCAAAGGGTGTTACAAATTTAACTTTACTATACATTAACTCATTTAAATTAAACAGTAAATGTCACACAATACCTTTTTGTTAGCAAAGCCCTGTAAAAAGTGACAGTACTGAACTTGAACCAACCACCTGCAAACCCAGTTTCTCGATGTGATGAATACATTTCTGGTAACTGCAACCTCCTGCAAAGATGTAACTTCACTTCAGACGACAGAGACTGAAGACTTACTTTGTTCGAGTAAATACATGACAGAATAAAATTCAAAAATTGTTTATCTGCCTCTTTGATCTAAAAATACATTTTAAGTGCAAGGGAAGCAACAACTAAACATCCTAAAAAGGGACCAAAAATAAAGCAAAAAAGTTTAAAAATTAATCTAAAATCTGTTTAAATACAGACAAATTTCAAAAAGCTTTCATTTGTGCTCTGATATATTTAAATAGCTGTACCACGAGAAAAAGAAAAAATCCACAAGGTCTGAGAAGCTGCATAAATAAAAAATCTAACATAATAAAATGTGAATATTAGAACAAGTAAATTTCAACTAACATGCCTGCATTTCCCCCATGCGATGCATCACTTCTGTGCAAAGTATCTGGGTTTGTATTTTACTGCTGCTCAGGCACCCTGTGTATTCAGAGGAGCAGTTTAATTACAGTATTGGTGAGAAACTGGGTCATCCAAGATCTGATTAGCCCTCTGGAGATGCCTCTCCTTGCTTAGCAGGGAGGAAGCCCAAGATTACTACATTCCTGAACAACTTAAGCTATAGCTCCATACACACTTCAAGCAAGGGAAAACCAGCATTTACCAGAGTCTCACCCACAGATCACTGAACCCCCCCTGCACTGCTCTCCCTGCACGGCAGCAGTGCAACCACGGATGCAGCTACCTAGCAAGAGTTCAGGGAGCCCAGCCTATTCCAATCAGCCTCATGAACGCTGCTGTAGCAAGGAAGAATGCAGGAATTCAGGCAGGCAAAGGACACCCCTCTATTAGCATTAGCATTTTAAATAAGTCATGAAGTTTTAAGACCCTGAGTTCAGACATAGCTCCTACAGCCCAGACCTTTCTAATGAAACTTCATTCAAAGCTTCTTTGTCAAGACCATGAAAGTTTCTGTAACTCATTAATTCTGACCTCTGAATCTGTATTTTGAGTCAGAAAATTATCTCCAGCCTGCTTGCTGACAGTCCCAGCAAGTGAAAGCTGCACTATGAAGAGATGGAGCAGCAAGAAAACCCCAAAAAACCAATCTGAAAAGTTAAGAAAACACAGAGTAACAGTGAAGCAAGACCAAGAGGCAAGTTCTCCTACTACAAGATTCCAGACCCAAACAACAACATTTATTTTTCATGCTTCAACATCCCACTATAAAAACGTTAATAATGTACTACTACTGATCCAAACAGTTACAGTGGTAAATTCCCTTGTCAGCTTCAATTTTAAAAATGGAGGAAACGTTAAAGAAATACTGATATAATTAACGAAGCAATTTTCAGGGGGTCACTAATACACAGTAGTTTACTATTTAAGAATCTTGTGGATTTCCTTCTTTTTCACATAGCTTAGTTGCAGAGGGTTATTATTATTTAACTCTTAAAATTTTTTTAAACATATTACAAGTCTTCAAAGCAACCTTTTTCAAATCTGTGTTATGTCTCTTTATTCCCTGTACCCTGCAATTTCCTTATCATTCAGAGTTCAATTTTTCATAGAAAATTACTATTTCAAGTTTCAGGAAAGATAACCAGGAGACACAATAGCGGCTTCTCTATTTCCCAAGTTACAGTACCTATAAAAATCACTTGTGAAAACACTTCACAAACTGTAGCTTCAATCTTGCATTTTATGAATGGGCTTTCAGGGGTCATGGTTCAAAAATAAAACAAAAACTTAGCATGTAACATAATAATCTGACATCCTTTAGCTATTCGTTATTATATATTGTAAAAGTGTTTTAGTTTACTTCTAGGCTTTCCCTCCCCAGGATGCAGTTTTCTCTGTGATTCTGAACGGAGACTTTTTCCTTTCGTTCATTCAATCTCAGCTCACTGCAAAGTGATAATTACAAAGCCTCTTACACCAAATCATTCCGCTTTAAAATTATTTGCAACACTTTACCCACAACATCTAAAATGCAGAGTCACCTACACTTTGGGTAAAGCAAACGAAAAGAAGTCTATTTCCCAGTATTTATTTTATGAACAGTTTGACTTCGTCCTCAATTCACTACAGATTCATTCTGACACACCAGGAGGGAAGATCAGGAGTAAGGGGGGGCAAAACTGAGCCAGCCTTAACTCACAGACTTTCCTTAGCACAGGAAGCTTTAGAGATGCCCAGAACACACTTTGATCAGCAGCATGCACAGAAATAATAATGTGTAGAATGGTTTGGTTTGGAGAAGACCTTACAATCATCCAGTTCTAGCCCCCTGCCATGGACAGGGACACCTGCCCCTAGACCAGGCTGCCCCAAGCCCCATCCAACCTGGCCTTGAAGGACCCACTACAGCACTGCCTCTTTATGTTACAGCTGACCTTAACATTTGTTTTAATTCCCAAGTTCATTGTTCATGAACAAGGAAATCGACAGAATATTTCTTTACCTACACTGCAGGAACACAGAAGGAAAGAAAAAGGATTTTTTTTTGAGAAATCCCAAAACCCTATGGTTTCTCTGTGAATACAGACCAGAAAGCCAAAGCTGTAATGAGAGGTCAAGGTAAGTAACCAACCATCAAACAGCAGCAGCCTTTAATCACTCCATTGTGGCCTTGATTTGAACTGGTGAAGCAAAAACTTCCCAGCCCCGTCATTACCAGGCCACACCAACGATTTGCAGAATGTAAGATTACATTGCACAGCATCTCTCAAAACACACAAAATGTGTTCCTACCCTCAGTCAAACAGAAAGAAAACCTGAACTGATGATAGTGAAGCACAAAGAAGCCAGTGAGCTTCCCAACTGCATGCAGCATTAAGTTTTTAGTGTGTGAGAAGCAAAACTAAAAGCAGAAAAACAAAGTCAGGAAAGAAATACTCTAAATTGGCACTGCATTTTATACATTTAAGGGGGGAAAATATGAAGATGTCAGCAGCTTGTTGTAATAGTGTGCACTAGCATTTAGTTTCACTGCAGCAACTCAAATAATTTCACTGTACTGACCTTTCGTCAAAGGAGAAAAGCATAGGAAAATTCCCAAACATAAAGTGCAGAGTTTATAATATCAAGAATTTATCATGACACTACACATTTTCTGGCCACTAAATGTAAATATCTGGAGAAAATGTAGATTAAACCAACTCTTTCTGTGGTGGGATATTCTAGGCAGGTTGCATCCACCAGGATTTCTCTGAGAAGTTATCTTCAAATACAAAATAAATCAAAAATCAACCTCACTTGATACTCTTACAAACCCTTTAAGGATATGACCTCAGTGTCCTTTGAGACACACAATGGAAAAGCACAACTTCAAATGCAAATTTGTTTTACCCTTATTTAAAAAACCAAAGTTTATAAAGCTATTCCACATAAATAAAAGCCTTAACAGTGACTGCCTAAGTTTTAACAGATTCTTTATATTGCCCAACCACAAACTACCACCATGAAAGATTAACTTTGCAATTCTGTCAATACTCTTCCACAACACTGTGGAAGATCCAATACAACAGGATCCAAAGCACACAGTTACACACCTGGTAACTATTAAAAACGTTACACATCAAAAGTAGTTCTCTCATTCACCTTCAAATAAAAAAATTAGCTAATCATTTGCTTAAAAATAAAGATGAGTGTGCTTAAGTACCAGGATATTAACAGATTTACTTCTACAAGCTATTTCAATAAAATAGTAAGCTTTATGTAACAAATTGCTAAAACAACAAATATTATGTGGAAAAATTACTTAAGCTAGTGAAGAAGTTGGTAAAAAAGCCAAATAGATATGATCTGCCTGTGAATAAATTTAGGACAAATATTAGAAAAATTATTTAATCATTTTAGGACTTAGGGTCTAGCACAGCCCTTCACAAAGCAATGGAAATATATATTGAATCAAGTACATCACAAGAAAATAACAAGTAGGATTCAATAATGTAGCCTGCACATAACAGCATTCTGGAGTTTTTACTGGCTGCCTAAAGGCTAAGATTACCTCATTTTAGATAGATTTTTGGTTTGAATGACACTAGGTGATGCACAAGTTAGGAATACCAGAGACTCCCACCATTTTTAATATATCTAGCTGTTCTAGGTCCCCACAGATTTTGTGAATAAGCTCACATGGACAGAGAAATGCAAATAAATGCAGCTTCGTAAGATACGATACAGATCTTATTGACTGAGATATCTAGGAAAGAGGAGAATAAAACTAAGGACTGTGCTTATAGTTCAAGTTTCTCTCAAATAAAGAAATTCAACATCAGCCAAACATAAAACATCTAATCTTCTCTAAACCATATTTTCTTTTAAGTGGCACTGTCTGCAGTGCCCTTGAAGCCCATCACTTAGCACAGGCATAAGCATCCAGCCTACCACAAGAATGCAGTGTCCTGCATTGAAGAACATCATTACTGACCACCACAAAAAGTACTGCCAAAGTGTTGTCTTGCATTTGAATGAGGGTCTTCATTCTCCCTAATGAACAGCTGAACCCTCCAGTCTGGAATCAGCTCAAAATCTGTCCAAAACCAAGGATGTTTTGCTCTAGCACTGTCTGTATGTGCTGTACCCAAACCAACATCACCACAGAAGCACCCTGGAAGTCACACTTAACACAGCAACTGTGAGTCAGTTATTCCTTACGTTTGACACCGCACATTAGGCAATGGCAGCACACGAAAAGCTCAATAAAACAAATGAAGATTCATATCCAGTGTTTGACAAATCAGGATATTCTGGTACATGAATAACTGCCTGGAAAATTGTCCTCTACACAATACAGCAAATACTTTAAACATCAGAAAGTAAACAAATGAGAACAGCAATATGAAAGAAAATAGAGATACATCTATATAAAAACTAAAACAGTTTTATCTACACTAGCATGAACCCTATAGTGCAGCAATTCTTTCAGTCCTGTTTTTGGTGTAATATTTCATCTGCTGCATTTAGCAAGCATTTCCTTCAGCATTCTTTTTTATTTCCAGATGTCAAGAACAATCATTTTTCATTTAGTCTGACAAGAAATTTAACCAACAATTTTCTTTACTCACTTCCTCCCAGAAACTCAAATGGTCTTACTTTACTAACATGGGATGTAATTATCCTATGAACAAGATGCTTTTTCTTCAGCACATTCAGTACAGTTGTGCTGAAGCTGAGCTACATTACAAATACAATTCCTGTGCAAATAAAGTCTTATCCTTATTTCTACATGAGGATAGGCCAAGTAACATTGCTGACAAAACTTACATTAAGAAGTCTCACATCCACAAAACTTAAAAAGGACCTTTAAATACTTAAAACAGTTCACAAAAGAGGTTATCTTACCCATCAGATATGACCTAACCCAAAACTTCCGGTGTCTTTCATCTGTTTTTTTCCACCATAACAGATACTAAGTCACGGTTTTTTATGGCTCACATCTTTCTAATACAAGCCAAAATTCCTTTGGGATCAGAGCTCTATACTGGAATTTGGGTAACATATTTATTTTCTTCCTACAAAATGAAGTCCATTCATTTTATGTTGGATTTTTACCAGTTATTTTAATTCACTAGGCAGTCACGAATTTTGGAGTTCTTAGCAAACCCAAGGCATTTTCCCCTCCAAGTTACATGTTTTATTTATACTGAATAAAACAAGCATCAGCTTGTTACAGAGCTCAACTTCTTGAAAATGAGACCGGACTACAAAAACAGAACTCTTACAGTGCATGCACTGATCAAAAATTTGCAGATTAAGAATGGCATCTTCCAAATCTCAACTTCATTTGATTATTTTTACAGGACTGGAGACACAAACCTTAGTATGAATATTTTTGAGGAATAACCACCTCCCAAAACCTAGTACAGAAGTACAGTTCTTCTAAACTACTGACTAAGGGTTTCTTTTTTTTCTGAAAGAAAGAAGTCTACTTACTCATGACTGGAAACTTCTTTGTATATAATCCAAGACAGGTCTTGAAGCAAGGTATCTTGTTGGAGAAGGTTTCTCAGAGGTATACATGTCCTGAAGGTGGGAGGAAAATAAAAATACAAATAATTTTTTCAACTTCAAATCACTAGAATATATGTTTACATATCAACTGCCTTTCCTACTATATTTCCATCTTCCATTCTAAGAAAAAACAAAACTAGAACACAAAGATGTGTTTGTTATGACTGGGGAACTTTACTGCTTATGGATATATTTAGCAGTTATTGACCCAAAACATGCACCTTCTTCTAACAATCACATTATAAACTCATGTGCACGTACTAAAAAATGTGCTATAAAACATGATGTTTGTTATCTCTTGGGAGCAGTTACAAAGTTAAAAGTACAAGACTACAATACAGATATAGTACCTGAAAATTCCAAAGAAGTATTTTCCTTCAGCAACCTCAGCTAGAAAGAAGATGCAAAAAAATACTCTTTAAAACACAAGAAATGCAATAAAGGTTCCTAAATAAGCACAGGTTGGCTTTGACATCCAACATTTCCTCCTCAGAAGCAAAACCTGAAAAAGCTACCACTTCTAGCAACTGCAAACCTACAGTTCCATCAATTCCTCATTGATTTCAAAAAAGGATATCCAAGCAGGGCAAAGATGAATTTTCTAACAATATGCCTGGCCCGCCCTGAAGCCAAATATGGAGGACTTAATCTCCAACAATGACAGCATAGCAAGTACATTTTGAAAAATTTATTATATAATCTCCCTCCTGCTGCTAAAAGCAAGTTTATACAAGTCTGATAAAACAGTTAAATGAAAGAAACTTCACCTCACAGCTGAGATGAAAAAAAGAAATCCAACATATCTACTAAGCTATAAAGAATTTTCTTCTAATACCTGCACAAATAAGAGACAATCTGTAAATTAAGGAATATTATGTGATATATTTCCTTTTTCCAAAACCAATTAGAACCTGCTGAATCTCACCACCTGTGCTAATCCAGCCAGATAATATCTTGTGCTGACTCAGATTTCAAGTCTTAACTCTTCTGATCTCCTCATGCTTAAAAAAAAGAAGCAAAGTAAAATGCAAAAAGACATAAAAAGGGATATAGCTTTTCCTAAATTATGACTTCACATAACATTTACAGATCTACAGCACGTGGCAAAGCAGTACAGGAACTACCACAGGACATCGCGAGAAGGTTCCTTGATCAACTGCTAAAACAATTTTTAAAAAAAATCAAAACCACACACACCACCAAAAAAACCAAATCCAACTGCCAAAAGGAAGCCTTTGGTAAAGCTGCAGACTGAAAATTACAACTAAC
The DNA here is from genome assembly GCA_013397895.1 of Origma solitaria. NCBI lineage: Eukaryota > Metazoa > Chordata > Aves > Passeriformes > Acanthizidae > Origma > Origma solitaria. Next base: position 1,126,744 of record VZRL01004835.1, read on the forward strand.
GTTTTTACACTGAAAAAGTAACACAGGGAAGAGACTCAGTAGGGAAAAAAAAACAGCTAAAAAAAATCCACACACAAACATTCTAAACAAGCAGAGATGAACACAAAGCCATGAGATGCTGCAATCACTGAAGAACAACAGTTTGAACTGCAGGTCTGGTCAATTTTCCATGAATGTCTGCCGAATTAAATATTTAAGCACACACAGCCCAATCAAAAATGAAGTGCCTGTTAAAACGCATCATTAAAACTGCAGCCTTGTCAGCTTCCTCTTGATTACTGGTGTCAAATTAGCAAATACAACTTCCGTGACATTTAATTATTTACTGGGCTAATAACACCTATTATGTTAAGAACACAAAACAGATCAAACGGAGAGCCCTCAAACCAGGTCCAACGCACTTTTGACCAGGGCTTCACAGTACCTTTGGGCCCAAATTCTTCTGGAATCTTATGCATAATCAACTGAAGACCAGAGTCTTCCATTCAACTTGATTTTCCCAAGGCATTATCTCACCTTAGTTTTGTAAATATGAACTAACAATACTTTGCCTCTGAGACATCGTGTTACATGACATTTTATTGTGTGTATGTACAGGAAAAGGCTGCTCATTAGGAAAAAACAAAACAGCAGCTCTGAAAACCACTTAAGGCTAATAATAGCTTAATCATGCACCTCATCGCTTATAAAAATCTTGTCACGTAACACTAAGGAAATGAGACGGGGACAATACAGAAGCTCTGTACTACCTAAACGTGTGAAAAGTGAATGTTCCAGGGCACCACAGCAACCCGACCTCCGTCTCCCAGCCATAAAGTGCTATTCCTCTACTGCCTTCAGTGCCTAAATGTTTTGTTTAGCTATTGCTAGCATCTGTTTACCACACAATGCAGACTTCTGGTAAATTCAGTTGTTGTTCTTTGAAGTAACACTACATGTGTGTTTTATAACATTTCCTTTGTAAACAACTTTGTCATTTTGAGGACAGGTATTTTCTTGGGCTATTTGAAAGTGTTTAAGCCAGTGACAAAAAAAAAAGGGGGAGGAAGTTTCCCCTCTTACCTGTAATTTTGCGTATAGCAATAGCAAGCAGGATTGAAGAGTCAACACTACCAAATACTACAAAGTCCCTGCTTTCTGCTGCATTGCAATATCAACACTTTTCCTAGGGATTTGTGTTAGAAACTAAATTGTTCTCACTTTGCTTTCTCAGCCAACAACCTGGTTTATTTCAATGCTTGCAGGGGTCTCTCCTGTACAGAAACACTACCAACTACTACAAAACACAGAAAGAGTATTACTAGTTGAGTGTCTTTCTGAAAGACACCATATTGGAAAAACTTTTAATTCAGAACAGTGCCTGACATTCTTTCTGCCTTCCCCTGCAATCAACAAGGCTATAATAAAAAAACAACCCACCCACATATACCTTTGATTTATGTCTTTTCCTGAAGAGCTAACACTCGTATTCCACCCCATGTTTCCTCTACTGACACACATCTACTCACTCTTGGGTGTATCACCTTCAGTTGCTGTGAAACTATTGGCATTTTAGCTGAGATTTGAAAGGAACTCCTGCAGTGAGTGAAGCTCTTTGCCACTTCAAATTCACACACACTCATACTACATTCAATTACTTGTTTCCATACCTGGTGCCAGGTCTCTTTTTTACCCAATACTTTGTTTCAGGATAATTAGCAGGAGCCAGATTGCAAGCAAATTACAACATATTGTAATTCTATGCAGTATGACTCTATCCAGAGAAAAGATTTTTCTTTAGGTTGGCAACTAAAGTCTAGCCTGTGTGTATATTATTGTAGTATCTGTTTAATTTAGATGCTAAGGAGTTAACATTAAGAATTTATACCCCCAGTTCCCAAGAACCAGCAATCACAGGAGCAGCATGCAACTGCACTGCTTAAACACACAAAGACAAAACAGTCTAAAGAGAGCCTGCCTTGCACAAGTCAGTATTTTGGTGTCATTTACCTTCTTCTTTAAACCAAACATTACAGCCCCTCACAGAAAACAGACAGAGATTTCAGAAGCGCTATGTTTTAGAGTTGCACGGATAGCTAGCTGGCAAAACATTAAGTCTGAAATTGGTGGTTTCTGTGCTGTATAATCAGAGGGCAAAGGAACAGCTGGTTAAAAGGCAGTTCTACAGCCAAATTAACAAAGTTATAATCAGGAACAACAAAAGTTAAAAAGGAGCAAAACTACGTCACTTCAGAGCACAGCTATTAAAAAGAACATAGTAAAAATCCCTAATATAGCACCAAGCTTCTGAGCATCCCCGCTTGAGTAAAATGCCCAAGACAGCGCAAATGCACAATTCACAACAAAGTGAAATTGCTACTGTTTCAGAAACTACACAGAATCACTGACTGGCCACAGATGAGGAAGCACATGGAAGTACAAATGAAACAAGCCCAACGACACACCCTCCTTTGTTCATAGCAGGAATATTTACACTACAAAGCGTTGAGGCAAATCGCCTTTAGTTTCAGGCACTGCTGATTGGCCGCTGTGTTTAATACACACGCCTGGCAGAGTTGGAGTTTCGACTGTCACACAGCAGCTCTAGATTGCAGGGTACGCAGCAATCTAGAAAACCATAGAAAACAATCATTTAATAGAATTACCCTAACTGAACTGATCCTCCACGAGATACATTTGTGAACAGGGCAGATGTGCATTTGTTTTAACTCCACTGTAATTCAGTGAAAGCTGAAAACCAGCTCCCCTCACAGCCAGCTTTCAGTGCAGCTGCCTCCTCCAAGCAGCAAATGGCACAAAGAAAGTTATTCTCGAGCATATGGGGGTGAACAACTGGTACAGGAGTTTGGAGACACTGACTTTTAAGCCACCACTTGACTCTCGTTCAGCTGGCAGTTCAATGGCTTCGGTGGTTTTCTACAGGCAGACATCCACGCCACAGAAAGAACCTGAAACACCTGATAATAATTGGCTCTTTGCTGGCAGTCCCAGTGGAGACTGAGGGCTGGAGAGAGCCATGGAGACCCAGGCACAGCCTCGGGGGAGAAGCCCTCTGTCCCAGCCCACCGCTGCCAGCCTGGCACTTTCCACCGCATACCTGAAGTATTACAAAAAGCAGAGGAAGGAGCCGGTAGAGAGAGAACAGCGGTGCCAGAAAGTCACATTAAAGGGTTCAGCCATCCAAATCCTCCCTGCTCCCCACTGGGGCGGCACTGTGGCCTCGCACATGGACAGAAAAGGGGGGCCTCAAGAAGGCCCCAAGTATCCGACCTACAGCCGTGACCCCCTCAAGCACACAGCCACAGACCCCCAGTCCCACTCTGACTGCGGCCCCTCACGCCGCCCCACCTCACTCCAACCTTACAATGGGACCAGGGGCATCTCCATAGGGCTTCCCCCGGGCTCCCCCAGCACTCCCGGCTCCGCCGCGTCCCGCACCCCCCGCAGCCCCCACGCGCCGCCCCCTCCCCACCCGACAGAGCAGGGAGCCTCCACA
>VZRL01004835.1:1130415-1150157 GCA_013397895.1 Origma solitaria
CGCGGCACCTCCACACACACGCGGTCCCCCCCGCACCCCCCGCAATGGACGGGTCCAGCCGGCCACCCCGGAGCCGCACAATGACCGGAGCAAAGTCCCAGCTAGCCCCTACCTTTGCTCGGCTTCCTCCTCTTCCCGGGGCCTCCCTCCCTCCCTCCCTCCGCCGCCTTCCCCAGCGGCGCGTCCCTGCTCGCTGCCCCGGGACCGGCGGCCTCCGACCAGGAAGTGCCCCGATGTGACACCGCCGCTATGGAAACCCTCCCCGCCCCCGCCCCTCCCACAGGGCTGACCCGCCGCCGCCATCTTGGGCTCGGGACGAGGCGCTTGCCCGGGGCCGGGAGCTCCTGTGGGGAAAAAAGAGGGAAAAACACAAAAGAGGCCTCGTGCCGCTCAGAAACTCATTTTCTGTGCTGCATGAGCTACCAAGGTCCTCAGTACGGGAACCCATTCTCCTGTGTCCAGTTCGGGGCTCCGCAGTGTGACAGAAAAACGTTGGGATAAGTGAAACTCCCTACCACTATTTTATGGTATTTGGGAGTAGGCATTACTTTATTCCTGTCCAGCATTCATAGTGGATAACTCCAGCCACATGCATACCACTTTCAAAATATCCACACATTTTTAGCAATATCCATTGATTTTAAGTTACATAATTCTCTCCATTAGTTAGTATTCTGTCTTCTATTAATTAGTGATTTCTCACTTGCCATGCTGATATGTCCACATTTTTCAGCCCTGTTACGAGTTTTTTCCCCAACACAGCCTGCAGTGCTCGGGCTGTAATGTCTTTGTTAGTCTCTTCTGGTTACTCCAATATGGCCTTGGAGGGCCATGAATTTTGGATCCTTTGTGTCCAGCTTTCCTTCGTTCATTGAAGTTTATCAGCATTAGTTTAGCAAAACTTAAAGTTTCTATGATCTAACAGTAAGTCTGACAAAAGAAACTTAGTGGCATGCTGGCTAAAGTGGAAAATTATACTGCTTAAGACTAATACACTGCTTTTGATTCATTAAAACAATTACTTAGAAAAAATTAATTAGGAAAGTGATATAAATTCCAACAATTCCTCCATTTGGAAATTATTTTAATTATTTCTATTACGATTACTTTCACTTAAATCATTGAGCATTTGCCAAGACTTACCATAACCGATGGTGTGGCACTGGATGGTAATGAAGCCAAGCGACTGGGATCCCTGTCCTGGGATGTGGGTATTGGCCAGAGGATCAGGAAAAGACCAATTCTCAACTCTGAACACAACTCCTGTCAAGTGTGAGGGAAAGATATCTTTGCAAGGAGGACCTTTCAGTGCGGCAAGACAAGTGGAACACCATGGAGGAAGGTAGCCAGTGCCTGAGAGAATTAGTTGTGCCAGAGATAACCTTTTCAGATAACGAGTTACTCCGTAATAATCCAGACAGCGTCCAGTGTACACAAAACATGTGGTCATGTGCCAAGTCATCAGGAGTGCTGGCATGGAAGGAGGGAGAAGAAAAAGTGGGCATTCTGGTTTGGCAGACTCCAGACATATGAAGAAACAATCTCCGTCCCATTACATGTCATCCTACATGTCATCTATGAAAAGACTGACATGTAGTGGGCCTACATGTCATCCATGGAAAGACTGACAGAGGATTTCTGGAATTTAAAAGAGGAAATTGAAGAGGGCCACCAGAAACTTCAAGAAGTTCTTAAAGAGGAAATTTTCCATGCTCCACCACAACAGACCAGAGTCTCTGCTATTAGGAGCAGGCATCCCCTGGCCTGATACGGAGAGAAGAGACACTCCACAAGGTAACCTGTGGTTTTACCTGCATGAAGAAGACATGAGGAGGTGGGATGGAAAACCCACCTCTGCCTAGCAGCATGGGTATGTGAGTTGAGAGGAGGAATGACTACCACAGGAAGCTCTTAGAGGATAAATGCCACTCCAGGTTCCCATGGGCAAGCCCCTAGGCAGAGTAAAAGGGATGATGTTATGTCCCAACCTCTCCAGGCCAGGAGGGACAGGGATCACTCACATAGCCGGCAGATCAGGTACAGCTCCTGCTCCCGGATGGACAATGTGTGGCCATTGTCGAACATCAGGAACCTGGAAAACAAGCAGGATTTAGAAATGAACTTGAATAGAACACGGCTTCACAACACAGAATGGGAGTGGAAGACCTCTCCCATTCCTTGTGGAATAGGGGACATCGCAGTCCTGGATGAGGATCAGGATGATGAGCCCCAGACTCCCTCTGTGCTCTCCAGGGGAAGAGAGAGGCTGCCCAAATGCTTCCCAGCAGCACAGTTCCCAGCCAGCCCCTTTCCCTATGCTCCAAATTCCCCCCATGCCCTAGCCAAGGGAAGTAAAGGAAAACATTTAATTGCTCCTTCTTTCTGCAAGTAAAATTATTTTTTGAGTCTTTGGGACAACTCAGCAGGAGAACATAATGACTTGAACATGAAGAGCTGGGCACAACTCCAAGGCTACCTGCAGCCAAGTGAGAGGAGGAGAGTCCCTGGTGCCTGTGGGGAACAGAGAGCTCTGAGGGGTACCAGAAGCTCTAAGGTGGCATCCCACAAGCTGGATAAGGCACCCACTTAGTGCCACATGCCCCTAAGTAACAACTCCAGGCCCTGGAGCTGTAAAAAGGTCCAGAATAGAGGGATCAGCATTACAACCAGGAGTAAATTCACAATATGAGTAATAAATTCATCCATTTTAATTTATTAAACACAGATCAGATAGAAGTCAGCACAATTTACAGCTGACCCAGAGTGATTAAATCTTGTATCAATCTCTGCAGGAAGACCACAAGCTTTTATTTTAATTAATAGAATAGCACTTCCCCTTCATTATTCCCAAAAAACCTGCTCTAAAACTTCAGTATTTTATAAGCTTAAATGCACTCAGCTACTCTAACACCTGCTGGGTTTGCTTTTGTTTATTTTCCCCAAAATGAAGGTGGTGGGTTTCAGGTGTTACTTGCAGCCCATCCCTTGCCTGGTCATGTCATTGCCATTTCCAGGAGCTTTGCATCACCCAGCTCTGCAGAACTGATGATTTCGGCAGAGTTTTGTCTGTACACACGTGGGAGCATCAGTGCACATGGAGACACTGCATTACATAGGAAGGGCTGTGTGAAAAGCAGGGGTGGGAGTGGGACTTGGAGCAGGAGGGTTTGCCCTTTGCTTCACTATTCCTGGCTGCCTAAAGGACTGTTTTTCTTTTGGGTGGGATTGTTCGATTGCCCTCAGCCAGTGCCATTGTCCACAGGCTCTGCTGGTTTGTCGAGGTTCAGGTTTCACCCATTCAGGCCTCTCTTCCTGCTTTTGGTGGCTCCTGCCATGGGAATCAGATTGGAATGTGTGCAGTGCTTGCTGCCTGATGAAAGGGGCTATTTCTGTCCCTCTGTCTGTCAAGGCAGATTTTCTTAATTCTCCTTCCCTTGTCCCCAAATTTTCTGTCTCCTCTAGCATTTTCTTCCCTTTTCCCATTCACCTCCTTCTGTCTTATTCTGTTACTTCAATATTCTCTCATTTCTTTCTCTCTCCTTATATGTTGATTTAGCTTTTAGTATTCTTTATGTATAAAAACTACACACAGAACAACATTTAATACACTGTCACAGTACAAAAAACCTTTTTTTTAAAGTCTCCTTAATACCAAGTAGTTTTTCAGTGAACTGAAAAATTACAGCACCAAACGTGTTGCTTACCTGTATATCCCATGTTATAGAACTTCCCAGATATTCTTTTCTACATTTAGTACATAGACAATGCACGATTGGCTGTGCACAGCAAATGCAAAACCCAGAAAGCTTGGCTGAAGAAGGCACGTGTGGCTATATCTAGACTGAAGTACAGTATGGGCTTTAAAACATGATTTGGGGTATTTTCCTGAATCTGAGTTCATATTTTCCTGAGTTTTAGATTCTTGTTAACAGGATTTCATCCTGCTCCCACAGCAGAAGGCAAAGGGATTTGGTGAAAGAGAGGGAAAAGCTATAATCAAATCATACAGCTTTCAAATCAAGGAAAAGTAGAATATAAAACAGAGGAAGAAAAGGAAGAGATAAGACAGAATATTAGGTATTATTGGCTATGATGCACAACAAAACAAAACATCAGCTTCATCTTCTGTGTGCCTTATTGTGATTTTCCAAGAGAATAGCTGAAAGATACATTTTTTGAAGTGCAGGTCTGATGCAGAGTTACAGTAAGACAAGGAGCCAGGAATCTCATTACAGAATTTATAGAGTCACCGTTCAGAGCACAGTCACTATTAAAGTTTATTATCACTCATTCGTAACCACGAGAATGTCAAAAGCAACTCAAAGTTAACAGAAAGAGAATCATTTCTTAGGCACCAACAAATCTAAAAGCCTCAAAAGGAATCATTTTCATGAAGTTACAAGCAAATGAAAATGGGAGCCTCTAATAAAACGTGTCGATACTCTGTGCTGTGATAGTGTATCCTGCAAAAGGTGTAATTACTCGTCTAAGGTAGTGCAAAAGCTAAATCCTTATGACCTTTTCCATTTGCTGCTGAAACCAGCAAAAAGAGAAGTGTGAATGACTGATGGAGCAGAAATATATTCAGTTCATTCAGGTAAAGCTCCTTGTGAAAGATCAAAATAATTTTTTTCCAGCAATGTGATATTTAGAGTCTTTTCCCAGCTCTGCTTTATGTAGAATTTATGTAGCACAACATGAAGTGGGGGATGCAAGTTGGGCTTCGCATTTAAGCACGTTCTTCCCCCTCTGCCTTGAGCCATCTGTGTTCGGTCAGCCTCCTGTTCGGGGTAAAGCAGTGTGAGGTTTCCTACGAAGCCTTAACTGCAGGAGGAGCTTGCCAGGGAAGTGGAAGTCCTATAGAGCTTATCTTTTCCCTAACCAAAGCCCATATGGCAACCGTAGAGTGAAATAAGCCAACAAGAGGGTGGCCAGGCCCTCTCAAGCTGTTTCACACCCGTAAGGAACAGAGTTCATTTCCCAGGGAAGGGCCATTGCTGCATTTCCCAGGGTCAGGCTGCCCAAACACAGGGACATGAGGTTACCCGTGTTCCTGGCTGGTGAAGGTGTGATCACAGATCTGCTGAGGCTGGTGTTTACACCAGGTACCCCTTCCATCCTGTAGGGAAGCCAAGGTCCCTGCACACAACCACCATCGCTAGTAAAGGCACCCCTCACCTTTGGCAAACAAAGACAGCTTTGGGCTGTAAAGCAGGATGAAGCTTCCCAAACTTTAGCAAATATCTTTGAAATGTAAACCTGCTTTATCCTTTTTATGCAAGGAAGACCTTTCTGAATGGTACGGTACCAATTACCAAATAACAGGCTGTTTTCCCTCAAAGTTTCCATACAATCCACTGATTTACTATCACATCTGGAGATATTTATCCTTTTGTAACCTCAAGATAATCAGAAGGATTCAATCTGACCACACTTCAGATCGATCAACATCATGAAAGGTGGATTTTCTTAAATACTGGGTTGAGGGGAAAGTGAATTTGTGCAAGGACACACATACCTTGAGATATATGAGCCAATCGGCTTAAAATGTTGTTTTGCCCTGACCTGACAAGACTTGCTGTCTGGCAGCGCATAATCTCTTTTAATGTACTGCCAGGAAGGTGATGGCTGTTTGAAAACCCTTCTGAACTGCAGTTTATCTTGATGGCTGACACCTGAATAGAAACTACACAGCTCTGTGGAAGCCCTGGGACAAGCAGGTATTAATAGGAGTCCATGTTGATTCAGGAGACAAAGGGATAAGGACAGACTCTGAATCAACTTGTTACAGGTTTTGTGCAGAAGTTTAAAAAATTGCATGTCGAGGATTTTGAAGCAGACACTGCCAGTGGAGACACCTATTTCACTGGATAAAGCCACAAGGCTTTGTCCTGCACATCAGGATGTTTTCCTAAGAGTGTGCTGCTCTTATTCATCTCCGTCAGAGTGATTTCAAGTTGTGCATTTAAGACTCAAGTAAGCTCCTTTGCAAACACTCTTGAGAATAGGATCAAAATGGGAAGAGATTACATGTAATCTAATTATGTTAGGTTCCATTTGAAATCCTTCAGTGTAAAAATTAAAAGAATACGACACAGCTTTGCAATATGCTGTAGTTCACATGGAAGTGACGTGAGCATGTGGAACTGAGGCAACGTGAGAAAATATCATGTGTTGGGTATACAGCAATGCTTGCTTTAAACAATCTAAACCTCAGGACTAGAATGGTTTGGTGAACTAAAAATAAATTCTAAGAACTTTATGCCCTCTGTCATTAATGTGACACTGGTCTTTGCCTTTTATTGTCTGGCCACAGCTTATATGAAAAAGCTGGTGATGAAGAGATCTATATCAAAAGATCAACACCAAGCATGACACTGGTCAGCAAGGTTGTGCCTGGAGCAGCACTGACCCTGAGGATTGGCACCTGCTCCTGGGACAGACAGTGAATCTCTGTGCTGAGTGCTCTGTACATTCACACCATAACATTCACATTCCAATAGGAGCTGAAAGAACATTTCTAGTCACTAGAGACTGTTTTAAGTAATTCTTCATTTTCACAGTCTTTCAAAATCGCACAAGTGAATTACATTAACTTCGGCTGTAGGATAAGAAGAAGTAGTTTCACTGAAATTGCACCACCTTGTGATCCACACTGAATCACGCTTCAAATTATGTATTGAAAGTGATACTCATGAGTGCTTCAAATGTGCTTAGAGGGAGGATCTAGAAACCCTGAGGTCTCACCTCATGCATTGAGTGCTGCAGGTGGTCTGGGGGAGGCTCAGGTGTGGTACTTCCCCTCTGTATCACCACTGATGCTCCCAATCCATGTGTGACCAATTCAGAGCTGGACTATGTTTAGTTTATCAGTTAGGTTTGGAGATGAAGGCTGTCCTTCCTAGACGTGGGTCTAGAGCACCACTCAACTTCATGAACTGTTCTGTGAGATTCCTCAAAACTGGGATTGTAAAAAGTTTTTCAAAAGTGACTTGTCCAGTTCTATTTCCATTATTCTGAGTTACATCAAAACTGGATTCAGAAAACAGGTTCCTTTCTCCTTTTAAATTCAGTCTATGAGCTTAAGAAGTTTCTATAAAATCCTCCTAAGAAGGAGAAAGTCAGCTTTCTCTTCAGTTTTTGTCTGATTTTAGAAAATGTATCAAGCTGGAAAATTCAGACCTGTGTTTTGTCCTCCACCACAGGACTCACGTTCTAATTCAATGTAAGACTACAGATCATTTGCCAAGGCTATTTCTTAGCCCAGTTCCAGCCATTTGGGCACATCTTGATCTCATGTTGTACTCTGGATGTGTCTGATCACAGAACAGCAGCGGGGGAATCTTCATGTTATGTGCTCTACAACCAAAAGAAACAAATACAGTTAAAACAATGAAATAAGTTCTGTACCAGTTGCTGGCCAGATGGTATTGTGAATTGTTATAATTCATCAGCAAAACAGAGGAAGGAAGTGTTTTAAAGCAAGATTATATTATTTTCCTTAAGTTCTTATTATGAAATCTTCCTGAGGTGAACTTCCAAAACTCGAAAACTCTTCCAGAGGGAATGAATGGAACAGAGCAAACCGGAGACTTGCTGGGGAGTAGTTAAATACAAGGGAAAAGAAAAGTATGCCAGTGAAATAAATGAAGAATTCATTACCAAGCTTCCAGTTTGGGAAGACAAATGAAGAAACAGGAAGAAAAAAAAAAATTTAAAAGTACATTAAAATATATGGTGTTTCTGTCCTCTTAATAATTCTAGATTGGAAAGCACCCAGGATCTTCCCTCCCACTGGAGGGAAATAAGCCTGAAAGCTGAGAAAGTAGATAAAGCCAGGCCAGCAGTGTGACATATTCACTATATAGAGAGGCTGCAAGATTTAGCAAATTACTGCCAGCAAAGTGCCTTGAGATCCTTAAGAAAAAACGCTGAGAAAAATGCATTTTATTCTTACTGTCATTTAAGAAATAAAATACATTTGAAAACCATGAGAAAAAAGTGTCTTAAATGAAAACGACCCCTGACCATTTCACTTCAGTCAAATAAAACACATCCTGTTTTTGTAACTTTTTTATACACAGCAGATTCTGGTCTGTATAGACTCGTTCTAGCCAAGGATTTGACCCATAGTTGAATTTTTATTAGAAGCAGGGGAGGAAGTAATGGAAAATACATGCTGCTGCTGCTGCTTCAGTTAAGATAAAGGGTGAAATCTGAATTTGGGAAAATGCAGAAAATGGCGTAAGTTCATTGTACTGTCTCCCAACTAAAATTAGTTGGTACAAAGAGTTTGGAAATCCTCTGGCAGGGCAAACATAGCCACAGTATCAGTTAATTAAATGACACAAAATGCGTCACCTAAAATACACCTTGGACTTTCCATACAGTCAGGAGAATCTGTCACACAGGCTGCAACAGCCTTTTCTTGATAATTTTGTTCTGAAACATCTGCATTGTTGATAGAAAAGGACAAGCGTGTTGTGTCCTGCATCAGTCACCCCCAGGTCTTTTCCATGGGAAGAAGGAATCGTTGGTCACACCCCCCACACCCTTATTGTCCATAAAGAATTTTTTTTTCCTTATTGTCTAGACTTTGTGGGAGAGCTGGGGAAAGCCTGGTATGTGCAGAGGCGTTTCCTGCACGAAGTCAGCTGAGAGGATCCCTTCATCTGGTACCCACTTGGGGTGGGATGGATCTCACTTAGGCTAAGGTCCTTAGGTGCACAGTGTATGTGCCCGTGTGCAAACCAGGGAGGGCACTCCAAGGGCTCGAGGGCATGAGGCAGCTCATTATACAACACTCACAGGTGACTGGATTGATGCCACCCTAAGCCCCACTGTCCAGACTTTCATTGATTACACTGGAAAATGACTCCATAAATACTTGCTCAGATCTGATCACCAGTGAGTGAGTCCTGAGCCCTCTCAAGCTAACGAGCCTCGGTGCCTCCTGGCCGTGCCAGAGCTCGCTCAGCTCACAGGTCAGCACCTACGTGCAGACACCTAAATTTAGATGTCTTAATCTGCGTGCTGAGTCTAACCTTTACATTAGGTAAATGAATCTGCTTCCAGACAACACAGTAGAAACACAGGTTTAAAATACAGATTTGAATGACTTTGATGAAGTAAAATGGAGAGCAGTAGTGTTTGGAAAATATAATCTGAACTGCATTAAGGACTGAATATAAATCAATACAAGAACCAAAGAGGAATCTGCTGTGTCTGTGTGGTATCTAGTCTTTAAATATACACTTACCTCCTACTCAGCTGTTCAGGTGCCAGAACAGGATATGCATTTGTAAAAAAAGATCAGGCTCATTAGTCCTTTTCATGATTATAAGGTCATTATCTATTTTCGAATAGAAAAAACAAACTTTGTCATTGTTCATCCGTATTGATAAGAAAAAGTTTACGTTAAAGATTCTTGAAGAATCTTAAAACTGAAAGATTCTTGGTATTTCTGTTGCAAATAAGAACCAAGGATTTTTAGGTTTTAGTGTTTTCAGGTGGCAGCATTGTGTGTCCATGTGTTAAACACTTGGCATTTATACAGAGCACAAAACATCAGTCAGTCTATTTTTGCCAGAGATGGTCCATGTAACTAATGCTTTCAATGTTTATTAAAGCATTTTCATACAATGACAATGAGTGTCAGACAAATACCTTGCAATCAGGCAGCACTCCAAATGTGCTCCTGTGTTCACACTGGATATTGCTGATAATTATCCTCGTCCCAACCATATTATCATAGAAGACATAACCGGAAGGGACACTGAGATGTGCTCATCCATGCATTCTCCTACCCCCAGCTGGATCAGCTACACCTAAAGTTTTAAAGTAAGTACACTTTTAAAAAATGTATTAAAACAATATCTTACTCATTATCGTTTTTGTTGCAGTATTGGACATCGCTTGATTTCCTTTTGGGGGATGGGAATTGAATCAAAGAAATGGGTCCAAAAAAACTCCACATTTTTTGGTTTATTTGTAATCTTGGACAGAATGCAACTACAAATTACCTGCACATACAAAGCAAGGAGACTGGGTTTTTTGTTCCAGCTGTCATGTTTGGACATATCTGGAAAGGGAACAGTAGAACTTGAAGATATGGAAAGAAGAATTATTTTTCATATAAAGCCTGCCTCTTCCTACAAAGAGTAATAAAGTCATCCAATGATAATAACAGGTGTCCAAAAACCAGAAACTATTTCTGAGTAATATCAAGTCATGCAGGTCTAATAACAGGAACAGAACCAAATTACCCTCTTGGATGCATGTTGGTCTTTTTTTACAAATGAGTGGAAGCTGTAGGTGTGCAGCTGAGCAGGATGTAGCTCAGAGCCTGCAGCATTCCTCCTATCTGAACCCCTTCCCATGGTGAATCAGTGTGAAGCTATAAAAAGAAAATGGGGATTCCTCGAGACAAATTCTAATCCCTGCCCAAGCAGATGGAAGGAACTGACAAGGGAGCTCAGTGTGTTACAGGAGAATCCCTCAGCAAAGGTCAGATGGCTTAGAGCTGATGGAGTGAAGAAACAACGGGCATCATCAATGAGGCTGTGAGCAGCCAGATTTCATTTAAAACTGGCATTAGAGTTGCTCCAGTTTAGCATGATACACCTTTAGCTCCTAAACTTGAGATCTGCAGCAATGAACATAATATTGCAAATGTCCCTTTGTGTATTCTGTGTTTCACTCATTAAATCTGCTCTAAAAGGAAGTTCAGAAAAAAAAAAACCAAAACTATAGATGCTCTGGCTCACACCTATACTGAGAGCAGTCCCCATTTCTGGGGGAGCCAGGTCTCAGATGGGGAAGAAGCAAGCCATGAGAGCAGCTGTCACGGCAGGAGTGACAGCCACCCCCAGAGGCACTCTGAAGTGCTAGCTCAACATTCACCCACGTTCACTGGTTGTTTGTTCCAGCCCCTGTGCTCAAAATCTCTTACATCAGCTTCATTCCACTCCTGGGACTGTTACTCCAACAATCCTCTTTTCAGTGTCTCTTCTCCTTTCTCTCTTCTTTCTGTTTGTATTTTCAAACTGACTCTTACATTACCAGGGTACTACATAACCTATGTGCTTGCTCTCAAATTAGAACCTTCACTTTACAAACACATTCAGCTGCTTTTCTTCAGCTCTGCGCTTTTTTGGAGCAGAGAATACAATGTCATCTGGGGAGAGCCTCATACCTTCTCAGCCTTAGGCACTGGTGTAATAAACACGATTTAACTTCCTAATGTCTCTGTAATTTCACTTCTATAGATTGGTCCAGATCTAGACAACTGATTAGTGCTAATGTGCACTGAAGAAAAGTAGTTGGTCTTCCAGTATCAAAAAGTTGTGCAATTATGTACCTCTGTAATTTTGGGAGCACTGGGGATTCAAGGTGCTGTCTGAATTCCTTTTTGTACTTTTGTGGCTCCGAGACTGCACAGACGTTATTAACACAGAATCACAGAATGGGTTGGGTGGAAAGGACCTTAAAGATCATCTAGTTCCAATCCAGTTTGGATGGCACTGCATATCCAGAAGCTGAAAGTAGGCCTTTGTGAACTGTCATGAACTGCCACTAGCGTCAACGCTTGAGAATTGCTGTGCCAGGTCCACAAAACCGCAGATGGAAACCGATGGCAGTGAAATCCGTAAGAATCCAGCCACCAGCTCCAGACAGAACTGGGATTCAGCTGCCTTGCAAAGTCAGAAACTCTTCCGTCCTCAGCAATTCAAATGAAACGTTGTGCCACTGTCAACCACCAAATCTGTATGTTCATGAAAAACATGAAGAACTTGAAAAACTTCACATCCACAATTAATTCATATAATCATATTTCATGTGTCTCAGATGTCCAAATACATGCTGTTCATCTCCCTGAAGGTTTCCTGCTGGGAATAGGAGTGTCAGCTGAGGCGCCAAAGTTCCTAGAGCTGAACAGACCAAGCACAAAAGGTACTCTCGAAACAAGAAGAAATTTTAAAAAATCATAGAATCATAGAACATCCTGAGTTGGAAGGGACCCACAAGGATCACTGAAGTCCAAATTTAAATAAATTTACTACTTAGGAATGGTCTTCTTTTGCCTCCTCCAGAACTGCGCATATAAACACTGATGAAGGAGAAACACAGGTGGCCATGTTTAAAAATAAGTGATAAATTAAACTATATTATTTCAAAGAGACCTAGCCAAACCCTCGTATTTTGCATACTGTACAGATCTAATTGAACAAATCATGTACCCAGATTTAAGTAAATTAATGTCAGTGGGATTAAGCAGGATGTAAATCGAGGAAGCATTTGATTTCCTTGCCTCTGATGAGAAGAGAGGGAGAAATCAGCATGTACATCTCTCCTGCTGTCTTGTGAAGCCTGAGCCCAAATTTCTCAGACAAGTGGAATGAAAAAGTGAAAATAAAAATAAACTACTCAGTCAGCTGTTTAAAATAAATGCAACTCTAAAAATTCGCTAATGGGATTAGTTCATTAAAATGTTCATTGATAATTGGTAAGTCTGTTGCCATATTAAGAACCTTTCCAGTACTAATTGGTTCAGTTCTCAATAAAACAGATGGATAATGATGAAAATCTCTAGTTCACTGTAGTGTTGCTGTTGCGCAGGAGGCTGTTCATGACAACAATGGTGTAATTTTAAATGTAGGAGTTTAACATGATCATGAAGGTTATTTTAGCCTGGTTTCCTGTGGAAATATGATCAGACTGTCTGTCTCCTGCTACATTTAACAGCAGGCTGGGGTTCTCAGTCTTCTTAAGCATCCACCTCTCCTAAGAACACCAATGGCTGGGCAAAGAGCGGAGATCCAAATTACCACCTCAAATTTGAGAAGAGCCACAGAGGTCAGTGGGCACTGCTGTGTTCGACCTGCCAAAACCGTGCACTCTTCCCAGCACAGCACATCTGCTCAGAGAATGGTCAGCAGGACTGAAGGAACGGGGGCGAAGTGGGAGGGCAGGCGACACAGAGTTTTAGGGATGGAGCAACTCGGGTTCTTTCTTCAACTACAGAGCTAGTGAACACTGTTTACAGCTAATTTTAATTCTGTCATGCATTATCACAGTATGCCACCACAGTTCCCACATATGTGAGCCCTCTCTCTCATACACAAGCACCCCATGTCTCAGCTCCTTTGCACAGCCTGTAGCTCCTGGCTGGGTGAGAGCAGGGCTGGCTCTAAGTGCCGTGTATTGATGGGCACACCCATGGATTGGTCAGGAGGTCACACCAGAGAGATCATCACTGAGCTTGTGCTGCAGCCTTTTCCTTAGCGCAAGTATTCATTCCTGTCTTTTTGTTCTCCTCAGCAATCATTTCCCTGCAACTTTTAACATCTCTTCCAATCTCCTTGACAGATCCAGGGGACTGACATATATAATTTCCTGAAGCTTATTCTTTTTCCTTCAAAACACAAATAATTCTTTATTATAAAAATGTCCCTTTTAATGTGTGGGTTAGTATTTCCTAAATACAGAATAATTTTCTTTGCTCATTATGTATTACTGTTTCCTCTGCTTGGAAACAGGAACCACGAGCACTTTGACACAGAGAGTTACAGGATGTTTCTCCACAATATCAGACAGCTGTGTTGGATCAGGCCATCGCCCCTTCCTTTGTGCCAACACACTGTGAATTTAACATGTGTGGCCTTGATAAGATAATAGTGTGCAGTGAGAGCATCGGGGCCAGCTGGATGGTCTGAGCCCAACCTGCTGCCCAGCATTGCCTTCCATAAAGAAAATGCACACGAGGACTTGGCAGCTTCCCTGGTGGCTCCTTGTCCTGCCTCATGGTTGCCACATCTGACACAGCACAGGGCAGATAAGACGTAAAGATAAGGTAAAATAGACACCATTATGATACACAAGTCACCACCAACCCATTAATGAGCAGTGTTCTGTGTCAAGCCTCTTGCAAGAAATGTTGCAAGGACACAAAAACCCTCTTCCTCCTCCTCATACTCCTCATCCTCCTCCTGCCCCAGTCTGGTGTGGACATGACTGGCTTCAGCTCCTGACTGAACTAATTTTTTCAGGGACTTTGTAAACTTTTCTACCCAAGGTGGATGTTGTCTGTGTTATCCCTGGGCACCTTCTGATGTTGGTGGTGCCAAGGAGTGATTAACTATTAGGATTCTGTCATTGTCATGCTCATTTGTAAGATTCTGGTATTATTGGATAAAAAACCAATTTAATTGAATAATTTCCCTGGTTCTAATATGATGGTTCTAATGAGATGAAAAGGATTGAAAGAAAATGAAATGAGCTGAAAATTGGCTGAGGGGCAGGAAACAGGTGAACTGGAGGAGTCCAGAAACTTCAATGTATTTTGCTACAGTAAAGTAGTTCTAGCAGAGGCAGGGACAAGCTGGGTAGAGGGTGCAATTTTGTGGTGAGAACTGTCATTTGCAGAAGGGGCTTGGAGCAAAGCAAAGCCAGGGACAATAGTGGCTTTTCCCATGTATGGACAACTTCAGGCAGACTTTTGCTCTTGGCCCCAAACAGTTGCTACAATTTCCCTCTTCACTCACAGCAATGTTTTTGTCTGTAACCACAGCAGAGAGACACTGATGTCTGGAAGTGAATCCTAAGATACAGTTAAGAGAATCATCATGCTGAGATGATTCTGGTTCTCCCTTCTCATAGTGAGGCCCCTGTGTATTTGCACCTTTCATGTTGGTGAGGGGAAAGTTCACATCACCTGCAAGAAGCGTCAGACCAGTTTGCCGTGGTTGCCGACAGCGCTGATTTGGGCTGGGACAGAGCTGGTTTTGTTCACAGTACCCTGTATGGGCTGTTTTGCATTTGTGTGGAATCAGTGTTGACAGATGATGTTTCTTCTTGTTATTGCTGCGCAGGGCTTACACGTTTGTGCTCCTCACCCCACCCCAACAGTGAGGAGGCTGGGGGTGCACGAGGAGTTGGGAGGGAACACAGCCAGGACAGCTGACCGTAACTGACCCCAGGGATATCCCAGACCAGAGAGGGTTATAATCAGCACATAAATCTGTGGGAAGAAGGAAGCGGGGCACATTTTGAGTGAGGGCATTTGCCTTCCCAAGTCCCTGTTATGTGTGATGGAGCCCTGCTGTCCTGGGGATAGCTGAACACCTGACTGCCCATGGAAAGTGGAGAATGAATTCCCTGTTTGGCTTTGCCTGTTTGCACCATTTTTGCTTTACCCATTGAACCGTCTTTATGTCAACCCATGACTTTCCTCACTTTTACTCTTCTGACTCTCTCCCTAATCCTGTTGGGGGAGGTGACTGAGCGCAGTCAGCTGGGGTTAAACCCCGACACTGGTGCAATGAATGGAGAGCAGGAGGAGCCTGGAGAGGCACTGAGAGCAGGCAGCCAATTTAGACACTGACCAGCCCTGCGGGGGACAGAATGTGTCTAATGATTGCGTAGGGAGCCTTGCAGGATTAAGTATCTAAATTGCGGACCTAAGGTTAGATCCTCTGAGGGCAGGAGTGAATATCACATTATTTCCAAGCCTGTTATAGCCTCACATATTTTATAATTGTGGTCATTGTTCACATCTTAAGAATCTCACAATTGGAAGGCACATACAGAAAATCTAATGTTAACGCCAGGAAAATATACATCACTTTAAAAGTGAGGACAATGCAAGATAAAAGATGAATGTGGGAGGATAAGAGAAAGACAGCAAATGAAGAGGAGCAGGGATACGTGCAGTGACAAAAGGGCTTTGGTCGATCACCTGGTTCACAAGTAGAAAGGAAAATGAGCAGCGCCCATTGCACGGAGCAGTGCTGCCACACAGTGTCTGGAGAACGCTCTGAGCAGAAACTGCAGAACACTGCAGCAGAGGTGACACTGGGAGCTGTATGTTTAATGTCGAAATCAAACAGGACACTGGATTGTTTGCTGAAGGAACGCTAAATGTAAAGGCAGGAGGCAGCAGTACTGCCAGGTAAGGAGCTGATGTGAGCCTGAATGGCAGGCGATTAGCGTGGTTCACAGGTTGCTGCAAATTCTCAGTAGCAGTCATGGAGGTAAAATTTGATTCAAAGCCTTTCTTTCAGCAGAAGAATCAATTTTTTTTTTTTTTTAAAGAACTTTCTCTTAAAGTACACACTAAAATTTCTGATACATTAATCCTGTAACTGATTTTAATTACTACTTTAAGTAATTAGAGCCTCTATGAAGAGAAGGCTGATATATAATTTACCTTTCTCTGACTTTTCAAGGAAAAGAACCCAGGGCTAGGACTCAAAGGAGGTTTGGTAGCAAAGTCATGTGAATTCCAGGTGTGGACAGAGAAAAGAGGCTTCATGTCCTTAGAAAATCCCAGCACAATTAAGTATTGTCCTGAAGCTTCTGTGCTATTTCTATCCTAATAGCAATATAGAAAACATGAGTTGTCTAAGGACACCGGAAGAATGTTACACAGACAGCACCCATCCTGTGGTGCTGGGACTCAGCTCAGAATCCTGGCTAAATGGGAACAAAAATGCAGAATCTTTTTTCATCTTTTCTTTAGTCAGTCCTGGAGGGTTCCACATCAGAGAAACCATCACTAGTCTATCTCTCTGCTAGCAGAATTCACAAAGCAGGGAAATAAATGATTTTCCTTGGCCTGGGTGCAAGAACAGGGCCCTGCTCTCCCTGTTATCCTGGAATTTCTACACACCTGACTAGAATTAAGCAGTCTTTGAGTTCTAAAGGTGCCAAACCCCTCTGGCTCCCAGTGGGATCTGAATGCCTTCAGCGGTGTTGAAAATCAGGTCACTAGCTCCTCTGGGAATGCCAACGTTTGACAAGAGATAATTTGCATGAAGCTCTGCTAAGGATATGTCTGCCTCATGTTCCATAAAATAGTCCCAAGTTTTCAACATAGCACTCCAATTAATAGGTAGAAATGTCTTTATGGATATATTTACTAATTTACAGATGTGGATGTGTTTTCCATTTCAGCTGCATCCCAACATGGTCTGCCTTTGCCCTGGGCTGACCTGCTATTTATAGCAGCAGGTGCTCCTGCAAGATACATATCCCATCTGGGCTCATTGAAAGCCAAGGAAATAAAGACCCAAATAAATGCCTGTGCTCCATATAGGAAGGGATCCTGTATCCTTATTGTCCATGCATGCTATCTAGCAACATTACAATGGAGACCACAAAGGGCTTTACAGCAGCTAAGAACACTTGAATCTCAAAACATCTTTTCCTGCACAGTGTGATACCCTGGAAGTTTCTGTAATGATCTAAGGATGAAGTTGCATTATGTTCTTTGTCACTTCCTTTTTTTTCCTTTTTTTAAAGGATCAATACAGCTAAAGGTTAGGAAAGTCCCGTCTGGTACTTACAATCATGGCTCCTGGCTGTCTCCAGTTCAAAGTGTGAGCTCAGCCATAGCCACAATGCTGCTGGCAAATGCTATAAAAAGGAAATCTGCCTGAAATCAGAAAGTTTTTTCAGTACTTTCTCAGAGAACGCAGCAGCAGGCCTGCTAAATGCATTGGGGAAGCTGCAGCCAAAAACCAGTCTGTAATGGGGGTGGGTGTGAAAGGAAACATGAGGTTGTCAATCAAATTTCCAGGGAGCTGGAAACACTATATAAGAAATAAGCTTTTCAGAGAAGACCACAAAAAAATTCTTTCCTTGGAGATGGACAGAAAAAGAACAAGCAGATGGAGAAAGAGAAGGAACTGGAAGAAAAAAAAAACCAGGTTGTATTCACAAGCTTGAAAGAGGTCAGTGGTCAGAGTTTCAGGGGCTTGGGAACTCCCCCAGAGCAAGCACACATGTTGTGTTCTCGGTATGCTACCCTTTGCCACACCAAGCAGGGACTCTGAAAACTGATGAGATCTGTATAAGGTGATCTCATTTGCTTCTAGATTTTTCTCTTTTTTTTTTTTTTTTTTTTTTTTTTGGCTACAGATTCCCACCACGTATTAGAAGTACATTTTGGAAGAGCTTTTCAGTGACTTGACCGTGAGGTACAAACAACCATGAGAAAAAGAAAATGGTCAAGTGGGGAAAGCCCAGAGCAGAATTAGCTCTCAGATCTAACAGTGAAAAATGTACATAAATGTACATAAACACACTGTTGCTCTTACAGCAGAGCCACAAAGCTCAGTGATCTGAGGGGTCATTGTGTTAGGCAATATAAAATCAGTCAGCAGGAAATGCATCCCCACACTAAGTTGTTACTATCTGTACAAGTAAATATATTAGTAATCACAAAATTCAAGTGGATCTTTTATGAGACTGATCCTCACAAGTGAGAAGCCTCGATTGCCACTACAGTCAAAAAAGCTGCAGGGCTTCAACAGACACTGATGGAAACTGGAGACACATCTGGGAGCCTACAAGCATTTTGCCACAACTCACAAGAACAGGGAGATCAGGAAGCAGGAGCACAGATTTACATTTACAAGGAACATATCCTGGACATAAATCTACTCCATTTTAGGGTACCTGTATCTTGTGGAAGAAGGCTGCTTGGTCTTTGGGTCTGTCAGCATCTTCTGGCAATGAGATTGTTCACCAGCTGCCTCATCCACTTGTCTGCCCCTCTTTCAGCTTGACTTCTGGGACACAGGTGACCAGAAGCATAAGCAATAGTCAAAACAATAATCAAGGCTGTGAATGTACCTGTATGTCCCCAAAACACTGAATTTTGAAATCACATTTGAAGTCTAAAATCACCAAATCATGCCTTAAAATCGCATTTGCCTTTTTTTTTTTTAATGCATCATATGGACTACAGACTGACTCTGTAGAACCAATTAGAACACACAAGGCCTTTCCCATGACAATTTCCAGATTATGAGCTCCCAGTGAATAAATTATGATCTTCCTCGTTCTCAAGCAGCCCTGCAGAACTGAATTTCATCTCATGCCAGTTACTCTCAGCTTCAAAGCGATGTCATTTCTCTGCATGACACTGCTGTCCTCTCTGTCATGATAGATCCCACCTCAGCGCCACTAACAAGTTGGCTCAGCACAGTCCTAATCTCCATCCCATGGCCACAAATGCAAATGCCTGGTGGAATCTGAAGAAATTATCACAAAAGTCAACACTTCCGAGTGCTCTCCAACACCACAACTACTTACTAATGATACCACTGCCCACCCACGCCTTCCAGTGCAAGAGTCAGGTCTGAGAGCAGGACCAAGGGAAGCTCTGTGCATATGTCCGTACCAGGAATAGTGTGTCCTGCAGCACCAGGGAAATGATTCTTCACCAGGGAAATGCGCTGGGCATTGGTGAGGCCACACTGCAAGTGCTGTCTCCAGTGCTGAGCCCCTCAGCTCAGGAAGGACATTGAGGTGCTGGAGCATGTCCAGAGCAGGGCAAAGAGCTGCGGTTTGGAGCATGAGTCCTGTGAGGAGCAGCTGGGGGGCTCAGCCTGGACAAAAGGAGGCTCAGGGGGGACCTAAAGGTTCTCTAAACTCCCTGACAGGAGAGTGCAGCCAGGTGGGGGTCAGGCTCTGCTCCCAGACAAACAGCGACAGGACGAGAGGACACGATCTTAAGCTGTGACAGGAGAGGCTGGGGTTGGACATTGGGAAGAATTTCTTCATAGAAAGAGTGACTGGACATTGGAACGGGCTGTGCAGGGAGGTGATGGAGTCACGGTCCCTGGAGGTGTTTTAGGAAAGCCTGGACGTGGCGCTCAGTGCCATGGTCTGGTTGACAGGGTGCTGTTCGGTCATAGGTTGGACTGCATGATCTCAGCGGTCCTTTCGAGCCGAAC
>VZRL01004835.1:1150286-1267792 GCA_013397895.1 Origma solitaria
TGACGGAGCGGCGGCAGGCGGGAGGCGTGCGGTGAGCGAGGGCGCCGGGGGCTCCGAGCCGCCGGGACGCGGCCGCGCTCGGAGCGCGGTGACCGTAACCCCGCTGTGTTTCACGGGTTTTGCAGCACCATCGTCCTGAACAACCCGCGGCGGCGGAACGCGCTGTCGCTGCCCATGCTGCAGAGCCTGCGGCGGGACCTGCTGCACGACGTGAAGAGCCGGGAGCTGCGCGTCATCGTCATCGCGGGTACCGCGGCACCGGCCCGGGGCGAGGGGCGCTGGGGGACGCGGAGCTGAGACCCAGAGCCGAAACCCAGAGCTCGCTGGGAATTAGAGGAAACGGGGCGGGAAGGGAGCTGCGTGTTGTTCCCCTGCCGCTGCCCTGCCGTCCCGCGGCTGCCTGCGCCCGTCTGACCTCCCTGTCACGCTGCTCTGTATACTCGCCCCAGTCTGCCCTCTCCTCTCCTTAATTCCTCATTCCTAACGCAGCATTAACGACTGATGTGCGGTTTGTTACACTTTCGGGTTTAGCCAACGTGTCTAAACACTAACACGTTTCAAAATGTCAGCATTTCAGTCGGGCTGTGAGCGTGTTTACACGTCGGTCAGTCGCTTCCTTTTGTAAAAACAATCGGCAGTTCAGGGTTAGGGTTGATTGGTTTTAAGACTGTATGGAAAGAATAAACAGAACAAAAGCCAGACAAAACAAGAGTTCTAAGAGTTACCAAAGTAAAACATTAACATTCCCGGATAGTGGTTTTGGGCAGCAACAGGCAGAGCTGGGATGACACTTGTTGCCTTCTCTGGCCTGTACAGACTGTAGTAAAACACAGGGTTTCTGCAAATCGGGTGTTCTGCTTCCATGCTCTGAGCCAGGATCAGCGTCTTTATCGTTGCCAGTGGTTTGTCAGAACTATTTTTAAAAACTCCAGGGAAGGAGGGACTGTAATATCAATGCCACAGACACCCATAACCCACAGATGTAAAACGGCCTCTTTCTGAGCCTGTTACAGTTTCCTTCCGTTTACTTCCTAACCTGTTGATTTCTTAATGAAACTAGAGCCATACTTAAGCCATCTTTTTTCCCTGTGCTATTCTAAGATAACTTTCCTCTACCCCCCTTCCAAACCAGATAAACTGGTTTATTAATTTAGGATTATGCTGTTTCCTATACGTAGGGGAAAACTCTGTGTGTTAGGACACACACACGAGAGTGGAAGTGAGCTGATTTCACAGGGCTGAGTTTAGATATACAAACTCAGCATTTCAAACAGTACTTACAAAATTTGTGAAACACTGAAGATTCTTCTTTGGGAGTACAGTGCTCTGGGAAGTTTGTGAGCACAGTTGCATTTGGTTTCTTTAGAAGTTGCATATTCCTGTTGATTTCTAATTCCCCTGCTGAATAAAATACAAAAGAAGAATTTTCAAGAAAATAAAATATTCCTTAGGGAATGCTTTGGGCCTTTAACACAGACTTTGCAGCAGATTCGTCAGGCTCAAATGCAGATGTAATTAATTTCCAGATATATATATATTCCCAACCTCATGAGCTGACTGACAGTTGTGTGGTTATTTCTGGATAGATCATGTCTCAATAATGTGATCCATAAGAAACCAGTCCATAGGTAAGGTTTGGTCTGCATAGGTGTAGCTGGAAATGTCATATTCATACAAATACCTGAGAAGTTTTGAAGGGTTGAAAAGCATCACATTGGTTTATTCTAATGGCAGATGTTTTCATGACAAAGGAAAACTGTTGTAAAGATTATGTGCATGGATAGGGTGTTTTGATCTTTGCAAATCCAAAGCTTAGTGCCACAGAAACCTCTGCTTTTGCTGCCCAAATTGTGGACATGCTTCAGGGGGACAACCCTTCTGGTTCTCCTGCAGCAGAATAACCTTTTTTCTTTCTTTTTCTGTTGTGACCTTCAACACCATGACAGAAAAAATATTGATGCTTATTTAGCAAAAGTTATTAATTAATTCTGGGCACAATAAATAGGAACTAACTGTATTTATCAGTCTGAGAGCAGAGCACTCCAGCCTTGCTGCAGCTGATAAGTTTGCGTTGTACCAAGGAGCTGTTTTGAACGTCCTTACACAAAACTGGGCTCAGAGGTGTGAAGTGCCTTATTTCTAACTGAGTTAAGTGGAATGGAAGTAAAACTGGCCCTTGAAAAGTTGATAATGGGCATTACTGTGCTTAAATGTCGCATTGCAACAATTTAAAGTTATCACAAAACCCAGAAGGCAATATTTTGGAACTCCCTCCCCAAACTCCTTTTTGAATATGTCATTGACATTCCTTTAGCTGGGACATTGATTTCCCTGGTTTCTTTATTAATTCAGACTGACTTTTCCTGAAATTCTTTGCAGCTGAAGGACCTGTATTTTGTTCCGGCCATGATTTAAAGGAACTGTCAAGTGAAGATGACGTGAAGCATCATTCCCAAGTATTTGAATTATGTGCAGAGGTAAGCAGTTCTTCTTGAGTGCCTCTGCTTTCGCCTGGTATTAAGAGCAAGCATTGGTTTAAGGAGGAACAGCATTGGTCATGTGCTTGCTAAAGCACAGACTGTTCCTTCAGATTCCTTCAGGTTCCTTGATTTTTTTTCTGCTCTGCTATTCTAATGCCTGATCCTGGTAAAATTATGTTTTCCCTGGATTTCCCTACATGTAAATAAAAGGGCTAGAATGCCAATGTGCATGTCTCCAACAATGGGCACAGTCAGAGTGTGTTTCTTCCTTTAGCCAGTGTTCCTTGCAGCTGACTGTTTGGGCAATGTCCTTCCTTAGAAATCTTGGGATAACCACCTTCAAATCACTTGTGATCAAATGTTCTTTCCCAGCATCTAGTTAAAAAGCTCAGGATCAGCTTAATCATCAAGTAAACAATGTGAAAGTAAGATCTGACTGGTTGTCCAAGTTCTTGTTAAAGGCACAGGTCAGGGATGTGGGGAAATTAAAGTGAATCCTGGAGCCTGTGGAGAGAATGGCAAAATCCGCTTTGATTGTGACGGTGCTAGAATTTTACCCCTAGTCCTGTTCAGTGTGACAACAGAAAGTACTTTGAAACTTTTTGTTCTGGTTCCTCCAGTACTAATCATCTCTAAGGCATTGCCAAACCCATATTTAAGGAATGCTGTAAAATCTATGTGTGAAAGCTAAAGCTGAAGGGCTCTTCATCATCCTTTGATCTGAAAGGAGCCAAGATCAGCAGCTTGGGGGTTTTTGGTAAATAGAGAGGAAGGTGCTTTTGAGGGCTTTCAAAACAGGATCATGTCTTCCTAGATTTCCATACTGACCACTGTCTTTTTTGCATGCAGGTTATGACTTTAATCCAGAAAATTCCAGTGCCAGTGATTGCCAAAGTAAATGGCTTGGCTACAGCAGCCGGCTGCCAGCTCGTGGCAAGCTGTGACATCGCGGTGGCAAGTGAGAAATCTCAGTTTGCTACTCCTGGAGTAAACATTGGGCTGTTCTGCTCCACACCAGCTGTGGCCTTGGGCAGATCTCTTCCAAGAAAGGTCGGCTTCCTTCCCAGATACTCTTTGTAATTTTGCAAAAAGTTGATTCCTCTGTTAGGAGTTTTAATTCCATTGCCTGAACTTTATTTTCCTGCGGTACAACATTTAAAATACTTCCTTTCAAAAGGCATCTCTATAACTCTTTGGACTGGGAAAAATTATAAAGGGTGAACTCTGTTGAAGGAAGGCAGCTTCCTACTGATGTGATTCCAACCAGCACGAGCTCATCCCAGCTGCCCACCAGCTCAGCAATCCCTTTCCTTTCCAACAGACAGCTCTGGGCTTTAGCCAATGATGTTCTCCCCTGAGGAGGAAACCCCTGCAAGTTCAGGATAACAATCCCACCGAGGCATCAATTCTTGCCAGGCAGTGACATTTCACTGCCAGCAGGATCTGCCTGGCTGTAGATCAAGATGCTTTAAATAGTATCTAAAACCCTCCTGTACTGTCTCCCTGGTTTATGTCCTACTGATTGTGGCTGCACATCTCTCACTGCATAAAAAATAGTACAATCTGTAAAGCTTCCGTAACTGGGAATAGAAATTTTAAGTTCTAATCCAATTGGATTCACACAGACAGACGGTCCAAGCCCAGCAGGGCTCTGCTGAGAGGCAGTGGCTGAAGTGCACATATCCCATCGCTGGATAAGAGCTTCTGCCTGAAATTTCCCATCTGCAGGGCCATCCTTTTCAAATATAGTCCATGGGGGATTTTTCCAAGCCTGCTCTTGTGTGCAGTTATAGCTGTTTCTGAGCTAGTATTTCTGGGCTGTAGGATTACCTTTTTTAAATATGTGGGATATATTTTTCTCTGTGCCACTTTTCAAAGCAGCAACAACATTCCCTACAGTTCCCAGGACTGCTGATTTTTACCATTTAACAAAAGAAGTATTGCCATTGTTTGTAGCTACCAGAGTAAAGATGTTAATGAGGATAATCAGCTCTTATGATTCAGGCATTGGGCAGTTGCATCAGGAGTCTTGGAAAACAATCTTTGTAGATGCATAACATTGAATAGTCACTGAGTATTTGGGGGATTTTTTAGTTTCAAACCTCAAGCACCAGATGCTGAAAGCAGCAGGAGACTGAAGTAATGTGGCTATAGAAAGTCCATATTTAAAACCACTCCTACTAAACTTAAAACTAGGACAGGTGTTTTCAAAAACTGCACATATGCCCAGCTTAAAATACCAAGGTCAGTCATTTGACATTGTAGATGATCCACCTCTCTCTTAATTTCTGCAGCAATCACTAGAGATTGAGGGCTTTTGAAGAGAAACTCAGAGGTGTCCTAGGACAGCTGGAATCAGTGGGCAGGTTTGAAGTGACCAGCTTTAGACCCAGTCCTCTTTGCTGAGACCTCTTAACAGGTCCTTGGCAGTTTAAATCATTTGTCAGAAGAGTTACTTGTACTTGAAGGAGGAGGCTGAAATTCCCCAAAAGCAAAGCAAAGCAAAGCAAAGCAATGAAGCAGTTGGGTTGACTTAATACAGTATTTTTCTTTGCTCAGGTGGCACTAGAGATGCTCTTCACGGGTGAACCTCTCTCTGCCCAAGAAGCGTTAATGCACGGGCTCGTCAGCAAGGTGGTACCAGAAGACAAGCTGGAAGAAGAGACCATGAAAATCTCTCAGAAGATATGCGAAAGCAGCAAATCTGTCTTGGCCTTGGGGAAAGCCACCTTTTACAGACAGATAACCCAGGACCTTGACACTGCTTACAAAATGACTACTAAGGTCATGGTAGATAATTTGACTTTGAGAGATGGGCAGGAAGGTATCGAAGCCTTTATTCAGAAGCGTAAGCCTGTCTGGTCACACTCTCAGGAGGAGAAGAAATGAGTCCTGTCTCTAAACAAACCTTAGCTGTGCCTTATGATTCTTCACGCAGTTGCCTTTGGAAACTACATTATTGTTCTTACTTGAAGTTAAATTTCTCTTCTTATATATGCCAGACACAATAAATTTACTCTTAAGTATGCAATAAATGTTAAGAAAAATCAAAGAAAATTGGTTTCCTGAGCAGTGAATTTAATCTGTGGTTTTCAAAGTAACTCTGTGCTGCAAAAATCAGTTTAACATGTCTCAGGTTACTTAGAGAGTCACAGGGACGGAGAGAGAGCTCAGGTCGCCCTGTTCAGACCCTGTGCCCCATAGCTCTGGATGAGATTTTCCATTTATTATTAATACAGAATTGAAGGGCTTGGACACATTCCAGAGATGATGGTAGTACATATTATAATGGATTCCAGGACTGTTTGGGTTTTACGGACAGAAGCCTGTAACAGTCGTCCATTGCTCCTTATAAATATCTCTTCTGTGAACTGCATATGTCAGCAGTTTGTCCCCCACAACAAATCCTGGTTTTCCACCATCAATTCAAGCACTTGTCCCAGCCCTAGGGAATTTTGCTGTTGACTCCAAGGAAAATGAACATGGCTTGGGGTTAAAGGCACCCTGTGGGCCTCAGCACAGATTCTCAGCTGGCAGTGTCTTGCCCCAGCTGTACTTTTCAGGCTGGTGTGTTAGTTGGGAAGTCCATCCTTGTGCTCAAAGCTGGGCAGCTCAGCCATGGATTTACGGACTGGACAACCTCCAACAAAAGAGATTCAGCAGCTCCTCTGGGTAATCTGTTGCAATCCTCCAGGTGAAACATTTTTTATTAATGTCCAATCTGAGCCTCGAAGCAGCATTTTTTGGCCATTAACCCTTGTTACAGTATCTGACATTATTGAGAAAATGCAGCTCCATTATCAGTGTAACTCTTCAAGCAGTCACAGGCTGTAGACCATCCTTAGACTCCCCTGTGCCAGACTGAACAAGCCCTGCTTCCTCCACCCTCCCTGCAGGTCATGTTCACTGGGTAACCAGTTTGGCAGCCCTCCAGTGGACCAGTTCCAGTTTCTCCACATCCCTTTTGTACTGATTGTGCCAAAACTGGGCTGTAGCCTAACATGGCCTCACCAGAGCTGAGCAGAGAAGAGTGAAATACACCCTCCATGTGCTGGCCAGGGAGTGGTGCTCAGTGTGTGTTTTGTCTGCCCTGTGATGAGAGTGCACTGCTGGCTTGGATTCAGGCAGGCATCCCCTGTGAGCCTGTTTCCAGCAGAACTGTGCCCTGCCAGTCCACTCCTCACCTGTACTGGTGTCCTGTATGGGTTATTCTTCCCAGGTGGAAGATCGTGGTTGCTTTGGATTGAAGTGTCATCATTTGCAGATTTGCTGAGGATGTGTTATTGATGACAATAGTGAATTATACAAGGCTTGGTATTAATCCATGGTGATCAACGTGGGATGACCTCCCAATAAACACATTTTTTTCTGAAGTTCCACATAGCCAGATCATGAGGGCTCATCTATCTCATCCTTAAATACACATCTAAGCAAGACCACATGAATCACAGTATGGATGGGCCTTTTTTCTTCGCTGACAGTGGAAACAGCCTAAAGTGCTTGATGCAGACTTGGATGTCTTAAGTTAGATCAAATTAATCCTACATATGGCTACTAAAACTCCAAATGTGGAAGTATCATTTATACTTACACAGCCCCAAAGAGCAAGTCCCTTTTCCATCTAGAGGTTCAAAAGAACAAAATTTTCATTTCTGCTGCAAGTTTTAATTTTAGGAATGGAAACTTAAATTTTAATTCACCAATAACTGTTTTCATAGAAATGTGAAAAATGTTGGCACTAGTTGTTTTAAAAATATAAACATTTATTGTCACTACCAGGAAAGATGGGTAAGTTTTTTACAAACTCACATAGTTCATATACGTTAGGAACTGTTATGAGCAGTTAAGAGAGAGAAGAGTTAAATCTGGAGCCCAATAACCTTCATCATGTCCTTTTCAATGCAGGAAGATGCTGCACTTAGACGCTGTTCCCACATGCTGCTCTAAAAGCATTAGGAAAGAGTAAATTGTTTTAAAAAATATTTATATTTAATGGCTATCTTGCAACTACTCAGCAAATCTCAACTGGCTCTTTTGTTCCAGGCTTTTAGAAATAAGTACATTATCTGATTTTTGCAGAACAGTGCCCTTTCCAGCTAACTGCAGTAATAAAATGGTTTCACTGGCCATCTTAAAGTGTGAGTAACAGTTTAGATGAGCGCATTTTTTCAGATATTTAGAAATTCTTCTGCAGTTGATAGTCATCTACACAAGATAGCTTTTGGCATTATTAATTCCATTCAGATCTTGAAGAGAAATAATATTTATGTTTTAACTCAGTTTTCACAGGATTCGTACTGGTTCATGCAATGAAGTAATTACACAATCATAGAATCATAAAGTCATCCTAGAATGGTTTGGGTTGGAAGGGAACTTAAAGACCATCTAATTCCAACCCCATGGCAGAGATACCTTCCATTAGACCAGGCTGCTCAGAGCCCCATCCAGGCTGGCCTTGAACACTTCCAGGGATGGGGCATCCACAGCTGCTCTGGGAAACCTATTCTAGTGCCTCACCGCCCCCAAATTAAAGAATTTCTTCATACTAGCCAGTCTAAACCTACCCTCTTTCAGTTTCAAACTGTTCTGCCCTGTCCTGTCACTAGTGCTTTTGTAATTAGCAATCATCAGTTCTAAAAATGTTGGCATCCATAGGAACATTTCCCTCCTGCTTGAACCACTAGACAGAAAAGCTTCAGAAGGTTTTGTAACATTCCCACACTGGCCCCTGAAGACTGACAAAACAACTTAATTTTTCATTTCTGACTTGCATGGGCTTTTTATTTTTGCCCACATCTGCCCTTATTGTTTAATTTAATGGATTTACAGGCTATTCCTGGGAAACAGAGCAGTTCCAGATTTGTTAATTAAATACTACAGCCAAGAAACAGCAAACCAAATGATAGATGGGCAGCCTTACCACCATGGTTATCTGCTGCCTGAGGGAAGAGTTTGTCCCAAAATAGCAAGGAGCCTATCCCTTGTCACCCCATCCATTTTTATTAAACAATCTTTCTGCAGCAAAGTCTGCCAGGTAATTAGCCTAGTTTCAAGTCACTCTAATAGCATGTGGCTCTGTAAACTAAGTACAACTCCATCTGCATACAGCCTCTAGGATGCAGCTGATCCTTGGAAATGACCACCAGGGACACATTTTCTATCCATATATACAGGAAGAGCTGGAATGAAGACCAGTCAGGATATGCAAGCAAGGAATTGCCAGTATGAATGGAATGAACTGCCTCAGCAGTGTCCATGGAGGCCTTAGAATGGCTGTGAGCCTTTACCTGGAAGTTTTAGAAAAGGTACATAGGCAGAATCTAGAGGATATGATCATTATCACTTAATGGTGTAGCTTCAGGCTGCTCTCATGAACAAGGCAAATGAAAAGCCAGGGAGCAGTGACAAATAACACATGGCACAAGGTTATTCCTAATTCATGGGCCAGGCAACGACCTGCCTCACCACATCACTTGGGGAATATGTACTGAAGGTAGAGTTAAACAGAGAAGTTGGGTAATGGGCAAGGCATTTATACCCTCTGTGCTTCACAGAGCCCAAGAACAGTTTATA
This sequence comes from Origma solitaria, assembly GCA_013397895.1. NCBI lineage: Eukaryota > Metazoa > Chordata > Aves > Passeriformes > Acanthizidae > Origma > Origma solitaria. Next base: position 1,159,340 of record VZRL01004835.1, read on the forward strand.
TAAGCTTTTATATAAACTTCATGCAGTTTCCTTAAGGCTACCCAACCCAGAATTCAGCAGCCTGGGTAAGAATTAGTTTTGGGTTGGTTTGAAGTGATCTCCTGTAGCTGTGGAGGAGAGAGCTTGAAAATATGTCCTACAAAGGCCCAAAAAGCTGGACGTAGTTAACATTAAAAATACATGACTACCTCATTGTCAGGAGTCAGTGTAAGAGTTTTTACCATCTAGCTCATGATTTCTGAGCATTTGGATGGCAGCACCGTGTCCTTCACAGAATTGCCTCTGGGTAATTCCTGTATTGTCATTCCTGTATTGTCATTCCTGTATTGCAGATGGGGAAATTGAGGCCAAATGTGCCGTGCCTGAGGTCTCACGGTGAGCCCGTGGCACTGTAGCAGTGGCACTTGGAATGCTGACACCTGCTCCTTGTATTTCTTCAGCAACAAAGTTTTCGGTAAAATCAGCAGAAATGCAGGATGATGGCATGCCCTGAAGTGACTGCAAAGGCTTCTGAACAGGAATTATGAGCTACTGCATCAAAGGCCTCTTGCTTGACATTTATTGGCTTTTTGATGAATGTTGGGGTAATTCTACTGTCAACAGTTTCTCATTAGGAGCCTGGCAATGTACTTTCTGACCATTATCTTTCTCAATATCACACTGGGTTGCTACAAAGAGCAGGGGTTTTATGTAAAAATCATCTATCTCTGTAGCTGCAAACTTTTCTAATAATTCTACATTTAAATAATCTCATGGAAATGCTGGTTGCCTTATCTGAACAATAAGGAGACTAGACAAATGGTTAAATTTCCATGAAGACCTAAAGCTATAGGACAAATCTCATACTGCAACTAGTAGGATTCATTTGTCTTGATTCCACTGGCACTGCATCTCAGTTATACTAATTCTGAATTTCACTGCTGAATAATGCATTCCCATCCTGCTTTACACTTGCAAAGGAAGGAAAAAACCATCAGAGCTGTACTTTTCTCACTCTCCATAGTATGACGTACCATCTTCTGGCTGCTTGTGGTCAGTGTTAGGAATTATTTTTGTCAAACCCATATGTTTTCTAAAAAGAAAATAGTAGAAATATACCCTTAATACCATTGTGTATTTGGAAAGGCGAAAAGAGTTCATTCAACTTTGATGTGCCCAACCATAGTAATTTTCATGCTATGAGTTTTAAGACATTAACACTTATTTTAAATGTTTGTATCCTGGACGCATGATAATGGGAGCATCACAGGGTTATTGTATATTTTATTATGTTTATTATAAGCAAAGAAATTTAAAAAGAACCAGATCATAAAATAACTAATGGAATTTGCACTACCAAAATGGGTTTGATTCATGACTATTGTTCATAACTACTTAATATGAGAGACTTTAATTTTCCCTCCTAGAGGCAGGATGGCGTTTTCAGCCTGCCAAAACCAAGACTTGTAATGCTGTGGGAGTTAACCGAAAATAAACTTTCCCACCAGCTCTTTAACCTAACTTTAATGGCAGTGCAGATTAACCTGTTGGATTGAACACGGCTTTAGGTATCAATCTCATCCAGCAGCTGTGCTGGAGGAATGTCCCCTCCCGGGAAGGCAGCCCAGGTGTGGGTGGCAGTGTCTGAGTCTGTCATTGGGCTCGTTAGAACCCTGTCAGGAGCTCTGATGTAATGGGCCATGTCTGAGGGAGCAGAAGCAGCTCTGCTTTCTGAAGGAGCAGCTAAGGACACATTCCCTGCAATAAGGGAATGTTGACATTCAGGCTGCCTCAGCTGCTGATGACAGAGAAGGCGTGAGGTCTTCCAAAGTGGCACTCAGGTTTTATTCCAGACCTGTCCTATAAACAATTACAGTGGATGAAATCATGTTTGGAAAGATGAGTGATGTTTTCCCTGTCAACTCTGCCCTGTCAGCATCAAGGATAATGTGATATATATACCTGCTTTTGTCTTCTCCACTTCCTGGCCCAAAATCATTCTCAGTGTAGACAGTGAGTGATGCTTCTGGAAAGAAACAATAAAGAATTAGTAAATCATACATAGAACACAGGGGAAAGGAAGAAGGAAATGAACACATGAAGTCATTCTCCTAATGTGGTCTTCAGTCTAGATATTGATATTTTGGTTTTTGTGCCTGTTTAATGAAATACATCCCTCATGCCAATAAAACTTTATAACCTGTTTTTAAGCGAGTTAATCCTATAACAAAAATCTCTATTCTGAGTGTTAGGCTATTGTACAAATATAGACATGGCGAATAATTATGAGTTAATCTCCCTTCTCTTTCAGGACCTCACTAGTTTGTTTGTTGGTTTGTTTTTGAGACCTCAGTGTGAAGTCAGAACTCTTATTCTGGGGTTCTTTTCCCCCCTTGGGGGTTAATTTTGTTTTGATGAATGCTAAGATTGTTACATGACTAAATTACTCATTCTTACATGAGTCCACAAATCTGAGACATAACAGATGAAAGAGTAGGGTAATAAGAGAATTTGTCTCTCTCAAAGAAGGCTCTGCAGGAGAATCACTGAGGTGCTCTACAGAACATCCATGCAAAGGAAACTTACCTAATTTACCCCTTTTTCATTGGGACCAGCAAGAATATTCATGCAAGGACAATCGGTCCCTTATTCATTAGCCTGAGATTATTATTAATTATCAATACTATTACTTATTTTTATAGTTCCTATAATTCATGCTATAATCTGTTTAATAAAATCACAGCACTAGAGTTCAGGAATTTAGATTTTAATATCTCCTCCCCATGACTGGGCTTGGAAGCTGGTCTTAATCACTGAAATCAGAAGCCTTTGCTGCTTGAAATGAGAATAGTATTTGTCTGTCAGTAAGAGAAGATTTTATCCTTTTACAGAGCCTACGAAAAAGCACTTAGTCCCTACCATGTACTCATCACGGTAAAATGGAAGTTGCTGAAGATAAAAGTCCTTTTTCTTTGCTGTCTGTGGATATTCCTGTAAGCTTTTAGTCTTTTTCCACATGAGCATTTATTCAGAGCAAGCAACCCAAGAATATTTCCATTGACAGCCTGAAGTCTTTATGAGGCACTGGACGGTTGAAATGCAACACCAATTTACTCAGCACTCATAATGAACCCAAACAGTGAACTTACCACAGGAAAAGTCTTGGTAAAGAGCTCAGTGGTAGTTCATAGGCTAAAAAAACCCTGTTAAAATGTCCTAGACCTTTCTGTCCCATTCACTATAATATTTAAATATATTTCTGTAAGTAACTTCTTAGATAATTCCGAAACATAAATAACAGGAATAAAAGATTTTAAAGCCCTGGACAAAAACAAAACAAAACCAAAAAAACCCAACAAAAACAAAACAGACAAATCAAATAAAAAACCCTGATTCACTTCCTGGCTTTCTCACAAAACTCCATTATGACCTTGGGCAAACTGACAGAGGCAGAAAAGAAATGTGACTGTCCAGTCCAACCTCCTGTTTATCACAGGTCATTGCTTCTGCCTGCTTTACCCCCAAACAACATTTGGATTGGAGCTTTGGTTGAACTAAGGATTTATCTAACCTTGTGATGGGGGGAAAAAAAAAAAAAAAAAAAGAAGATGCTAACACTGTGATCCATTCTCCTTGCTTGCAGTCAGGACTTGTGGTTTATTTCTGCTTTGACTTCCAGGCAGGGTACCGGAGCTGCCTTTTTGTGGGCTCAGGTAGACCTTTCAGTATCTCAGTGACTTACAGGTAATATGGGTCTGATCATTGGGTTTTTCACTATGTTTTATTTGTGTTGTCTCTGTACACCACAAGCTCTACAGGGAAAATTTGGCTCTCACTCCCCTTGCACAACAGCTTTACTGGATGTGTCTTTGATGCACGATGATTGATATGGGATTGATTGATTGATGGGCAGCATCTAAGTTCCAAGAGTGAGAAAGGACATAAAATAATTTTTTTTTATTTAAAAAAAAGGGCAATAAACCCCAAAAATCTCTGTCTGAGGGAGGATCCTTCAGTTTTCTCTTTGCCGTGAGGGCACCGTGCACCGAGCTGTCGGCAGAGGGCAATGGCAGCTCACAGCTTGAAGCGGCTCCCGGCAACTGCGCCAGGCCGCTGCTGCCAGCCTTGTTTTCCCCCTGGGCTGCTCCCAAGGAATGAGCCCTTGGTTTATTCCGAGTAGCACGGAGAGAAAGTACCCCCGGGAGCCCCGCAAGCCAGGGGTCTGAGCTCTCTTCTAACTTGCCCTGCCTTTGCATCCTCGCTGATTACCTTGGAGGACCTTGGAGTTGCAATCTGATTCAAGACAGACAACTTGGTACCAAATTCCAGGGAGATCTTTGGAAGCAAGAGGAGACCCTGTTCTGCTGTAAGGAATACAGCTGTGAGAAATACAGGTGTGTCTGAGGAGCTGGACCATTGAGCTGAGCCGAGTTTGGGAAAGCCTGGCTGTTCTGGCTTTCCTGGGGAGTCTTAATTTTAGATCCAAATGTGTAGATTGTGTAAGAGGTCCTGGAGGGAACACGTGATTCAGAAAGACCTTCCAAGGAGACTGTGTCAGCAAGCCACAGCGAAGTGAAGTGTGAGTCAAGTGTGACAATCGTGCCTTCATGCCTCAGGTTTTCAAAAATAGGATCCAGAGGATCTATCTCTGGTCTCCCCACCAGAGTTCAGCCCGCCAGAATCTCAGTGCTGCCTATCCCACCCACCTTAAAAAGTGAACTAAGTGGCATCATCTCTCCGTGACTCAGTTTCCCCAGCTGAAAAGGAAGTTCTAAAGTTCTGCGTGACACACTAAAAGCAGTGGATGATATGAATTAATCAACTGTGCTACTCACAGCTTGATGATGAATTAATGTGCTTGTCACTGCTGGCCCAGAGTCTGCTGGGCAGAGAAAAAACTGCTGAAGGTGTTAGTCCAGATGGACTGTAAATGCTAAGGCATAGCAGGAGCTCTTGAAAAATAAAAATATTCTCTCAAGTCCTCTCCCAGCAGGAACAATATTCCAATTGTAATGCAGATATCCTACCGAGTCATTCCATCCCTCAGGCCAGGTGAGCACTCTGCAAGAGTCTGTGAAGGTAATCATTACAGTGTTGTAAATATGAACGAATACAAATGCCAGGTGTCTCTATCTGAGCTTCAGTTTTACTCCTGGCTTCATGAAAAATAAGAGAGAATGACCACCTATCATGATAATTTTAATAGTATTTGGCATTTCAGGGAACACTGGGTATCAGCTGATTCTCCCCAAATTCCCATGCTGTAGAAGAAGGATGGGGAGCACAGCCATTGTTCAAAGCCACCACAGTGAGGGAAATCTACAACTTCAAACACCAAAAGATCCAGTATAGTGGGCTGTGCTGGAGCAGCAGAGGAATTCAAACAAACAACATTGAGCGGCCAGCTCTGGAATGCAGTGACCGTGGCCAGGTCAACAAGAACATCGATAAGGTGCCAAGTGGGGTCCAGCCCAGGCCAGACCTGCAGAGCCCGTGGCAATGGGGCACAGGTTTTGTCAGCTTTGTGCCCGGCAGCTTCTGGACAACTCTCACCAGTGGACTGAGCGGAAGATGTAATTTAACTGCTTTGCCAGTTTTCACTACAGAGGCTCCACTCAGACCAGTCAGTCGTGATTCAACACCTTTTCCACCAGACAGCCTCAATCCTGCTGTGCAGGTGTGCTCCCACAGAGCTGGGACAGAGGTGACCTGTGCTCTTGGCTTTGTTTTCCTCTCTGCCACTTCTGAGCTTTCTCTGACTGGGAGAAGCTGGTTCAGGCAGGAGCCATTTCAGACTATGGCCATCTGTAACCACAGATATTGAGCCACCACCAGTAATATCCCTAAAAGCAAACAACTGAAACTTTGGAACAAAAAGCAAATGTTACCTCAGAGCGATAAGTAGCAAAAATAACAGACCTGGCAAGACAGTATTTTAAGCCAAAAATGTGCAAAATAAATACTTTTGCAGCCTGTTCTGAATCTGTTCTTCAAAGAAGTTAGTGTTGCTTTTAGGAAAAAACGTACAGAACATCAGTTTTAAGCAAAGTTATCTTTTTCTTCTTAATTACAAGCAAATTTTAAAAGGTTTAAATGAAAGTTTATGCAAGCATTTCCATATAAATTAAAAAAAAATCCAAAACAAAGCAGTCTTTCATGTGGACAGAAAGTTCCTGTTAAGGTGGTGGCTAGTTGCATGGAGGATACAAAAATAGCCGGTAATATGAGTGTGTATGGGATGCCATTAAGAAATCAAGTGCTAATGAGACTGCTCAGGACTGAATCACGACAGCCTGTGGCTATTCCATGACAGCTCTTCCAGGAGGTGTCTCCAGCAGCCATGAGTCAGATCCCTGCCTCTGCAGGAAACTCCCTACAGAGAAGCTGGCAGGAATGTCCTTAAAGGCAAAGGAACCAGGGTCTTCCCAGGCTTCAGCTCTTCCAACTGCAAGAACAGGTCACAGAGGCAGCTTGGAGTGAGCACGGAGTGAGTGAGCAGCCTGAGAGGTCTCTGTGCACTGGCACAAGCAGGAACGAGCAGCATTGTAAAGGTACAACAGATGGCTGTGAGCCAGGTGTGTTCCTGTTGGTCCTTGAACTGATGCTGGCTCTGACACTCTTGTGATCTTGAACACAGGCCTAGAGGACAGACTCTCACTGCCTGAATTAAAATCTTGCCCTCGGTTACCCTAGGCAAGGTTAATGACTATAATTTATTAAAAGGTCTATAATGACTTGTTAAATGATGTTGAAAATGGTAGTCGCATGAAAACAAGTTACAAAGTGTCCTGACAAACAAAAGGTTTGCACTGTACTTGCTTTCAAATGGAACATAGCAGTTAAAAGTCATCCATTTGTCACTTTTGGGGGGCCAAGAACAATGTATTAACTATTTACATTTGCATCTACCGTACACATACAGGTGCCCTGTACAGTTCTGATTGTTGGTACCTCAAATGCAACTGTGTGATGGTTTTGTTCCCATGATCTGCGTTCCACAAACTTCACAAGACAGCACCTACAGCAGAGTCTGCATGGGAAGCACCAAGTGAACCCACTGTGAACCACCTCTCTCACGGCTGTGTCCCTCTAGCAATGTGCTCCCAGTGAAGCAGCACCCTTCCTTGTGAGAGCCAGGAAAGTATCCATAGGCAGTACCTCCCAAGAGGCAGGGCTGGCAAGAGAGGAAGGGATTAATGTACAGGTGACCTCACCTCTTCTGTCTGTACTGATGTTATTCATAAAACACCTTCATAGCTATTAAAAAAAACCCTTGGTATTACAGACTGGAAATGTTTCTTTGGTATTTAGCATTTGCAAGAGACCCTGCATGGCTGGAACTGAAAAAAGCCTCCAACGTTCAAACTATTTTCTCCTGTTCCCAGGGTCATTCTCTCTCACGACTCTGTTGCAAATCTCCTGATATCCAGTGTCTGAAGCTCAGGTCGCCAGCCAAAAATGATATCCAAGCCCAGAGCTAATTGTCTAAGCTCCTTCTATAGTTATAAAGAGGAAGAAAAGCTTCAAAAGATCAAAACCCCTGAAATGCTGGGAGGTACAGAGCTGCCTACCCATAGCTGGCAGGGAACGGATGTCTCAGAGTACTTGACCTTCATCAGGAAACTACTCAGGAGCTGGAGCCTGACACGTTGTCCTGAGCATAGGAATATTTTCAAGAGTAGAACCAGGAGACTGTTAAAATCCACAGAAGTTTTTAGAATAATTTTTTTCATGTTATTGGCACTTTTATGTAGTGACTTTGCACTTATTTAAGGGCCTGAGTATTGCTCTTATCTTTGATATAAGACTCATTTGGATACTTTTTATTTCCCCTAAGTTGGGAAGGTCTCTCCTATTCCAGTTTGAGAGGTGCACACATTAGCGGTGTCCTGACCTCAGAACAGACCTGTTAGTGCAAGATCTGTTACTGGTTGTCCCACTACCTCTTCCATCTGTCTTTGCAGAGCATCAAGGAGGAAAAGGGAAAAAAAAACAGCACTAAAAAATGTGCTCTCATTCCTCACTTTCAAGGGTGAGATTTCCTTTTTATGGAGTGATCTCTCAAGTTTTTTACTATTGGACCCTGATATTTTTAATGGTACTTTATTCCACCAAAAGAACAAGTTATTCTGTAAAAAAGCCAGTTCTTTGCCTCTGCCAGCTGCATGCAAGTACAAAATTACAAAGCACTCACTTAGATGAAGTGAATACTTCATTAAACAATTAAGCAATAAGGCACAACAAAGGCTGTGGTTTCCAGGCCTCGTTCTGTAATTGTATCCTGGAGCATTAGGAGAACCAGTGCTCAAACACAGGGTTGCCATTTAGGTTAGGATTATCCTCTAATAGCCTTGTCCTGTGGGATTAGGGGATTGCCACTATGGGGAATTATTTTATCCATCGATGGCGATGTAAAATACATTATTTGTCCCTGAAGATCTGGAGGTGAAGACTTCCATCCCTCTTTCCTCCTTTCATCTTCTTGTTGTCACACCTTGAGTAAAAGCTTTTATCTCTGCTTTCACTTTCTGACCCAGTGAAGGGTATCCCCCAGTCCAGGTTTTATGGAGGTACAGTCATAGAACCCAAGTTCTCAAATAAATGCACCTGAGTGTCTCCAAATACACTGTGGACACTCTGAGCCTGAGGGACACTGGGGATGGAAAAGGTGTGAGCCACTCTGTTGGACAAGGTTAAATCTGAGCTGAAATTTTCTGTTCACCTCATACAGCACATGCAGCTCCTGAACTTCCATGGAAAACTGGGAGGCTCCTGAAGAGATAAGGCACAAGCAGGTTTTGATGGCTGATAAGCAGAGACTGTTTGGATTGCAGATGAAATTTAAATGTCTAAAGTCCATCTGCATTCTGCTACAGAAGTCTAAACCCCTTTCGTGATCTAGTAAAGGCCTGATTCAGCTCCTAATGAAATTACTGGGATTTGTTCCACTGACTTGAAGTTGACCCTGGGCAGAGCCCACAGCCCCTTTCCAGAATATCCTGGATGACAATGGCAAGTCCTTCCCTCAGACATGATCTATGGGGAATCCCTCCATCCTGCTCTCCTCCTCCAGAAACCATTCAGTCCTGCTGAAACTGTAAATACAGCTCAAATGCAAAATACAGCTTGCTGTATCACAGGACACCCTGTCCTTGGGAACTGGAATTAAGATCATCCAGGCACACATCATGGGCCAATGAAATACCATTAGAAGAATGAACTTTCAGTTCTTAGAGAAATCAAACCAGAAATTTAAGAAAAAAGAAAAAAGAAAGAAAAAGAAAAAAATTTTTTAAAAAAGAAAAACAAAGGGGAAAAAAAGGAAAAGAAAAAAACACAAACCACAAAACCCCATAGCAATTTAAAAAGACAGGTTTATTTCCAAGTACATGTATTTTATGCTCTCTTGGAATAAATAATCTATATTTCTTTGATTCTAGTTGCACTTCTCCCCTTTGGAAACAATACGATTAATATTTAATTCAATTCAGCGACATATGTCTCCATTCCCCACAGGGAAATAAGTTGCATTAATTTCAAACTCACTGACACTGGAAAATAACCAGTTGTTTATACTCACTGGGATGTATGGGAGAACAAGTTGATCATTAAATGTCAGAAAACATATGTTTTAAATAGCAGAAGCCAAGGAACAGCTACTAAAATCAGGCCACTTTTACCCAGATACTGCAACACCAGTAGAAAGCTGTCCCACCCCACTCTAAACAAAACACAGGAAAAGAGAAGTATTTGCTCTCAGAGTAGGATCTGCTGAAGGAAAAGATGAAAGATTAGATCTAATGGAGGATTTACGAGCTGAAACTAGAATTTTAATGAAAGTGAGGTACTGAGTGCCGAAAATACACCCCAGCTCCCCTTTCTCTCCCCCCAGGTGAACTGCAGACAAAGCCTGAAGGCAGCACAACTCATTAGGGAACTACTTCTTCCTCTGCAGCCTTCTCCTTGTACCTGCAAATCTTGTCTCACCAGTGAGGTGCACAAAGACCAAAGTAAGGAGAGGAGAGAAATTAGGTCTGACTTCCTAGACAACTCACTAGTATGCCTATGAGATCAGGCAAGGAAGAGGGACATGGCTTCATGGAGAGAGAAGGCAGGAGGAAACCACAAAGTCAGTAGGGAGAGTTCTGGGGAAAGAGGTCCCAAAGCACGGGCGGGGTGGGGGTGATGGCAGAGGGACTGGGGACAGCGAGCTGAAGAGGGAAGGGGCAGCAAGGAATCTGGGTATCCAGAGGGCAAAAGGAAGACTGTGAAGGTTGGCTGGAGAGAAGTTAATAACAACAGCTCGCAATGCCTCCAGCTCTGCTTCTGTACAGGGAAGGAACTGCGCTGCCCACAGCAGCCTCAGGGCCATTTCTCAATTAATTTATAACATAACCTGGAAATTAGATATTCTCTTGGCTTAATCACAAATAGGGCTCTTTAGGTGTTCCAAAAGAGTACCAAATAAATACTGTCTCTGCTTTCCACAGATCCTATCTCAACCATTTTTTAAAGTAAGTGATGGTACTTGTCAAGTACTTGTCTAGGAAGTGTCCATCTACGAGACTCTATTGTCTCTGAACCACCAGACTGTTCAAACTCATCTCTCACTTTCCACATGTGTACCCCGATCACCCAGGGGAGGGATGGAAGTTGCTCTCTGCATCTCAGAGATATTCCTGTCCCTGCAGCAGTGGATCTGGTTTCTGATCTCTGTCTCCCTCAACCTAAAGACTGGTTTTGTCCCACACCAGTCCAAACCAAATGCAAAAATATCTGGGTGGAAAAAAAAAAAGATACAAGCACCTTCCCAAAATGATCACTGAATCATAGAACAGGCCGGGTTGGAAGTGACCTCAAAATATTATCTGGTCCAGTCTTTCATGGAGAAGGCAGCCTTGATGGGATTATCTAGCAGCCTGTCCAGTCCTCCAGCTCTACCTGATTCCTTGGGGAGGTTGTCCTGGTGAGTGACTGCTCTGATCATAAAAAATATATTTTATATAAAGATGAAACCTCTCCTTGAGCAATTTGTACCCACTGCCACTTGTCTTCTCCATGTGGCTCCTTGAGAAGAGAGAGCCTCCACTCTTTGTAGTAACCCTTTAAGGACTGGAATACTGTGATAAGGACCCCCCAAAATCTTCTCTAGGGAGAAATGACCTAATCTATTCTATCTTTCCTCACAGGGCAGGTTTGATCATGTTGGTGGCCCTTCTTTGAACCCACTCCAGTCTGACTGTGTCTTGAATTCCATAGACCAGGACCAAACACAGTACTCCAGGTGTGGCCTGGCCTCTAATGGGTTCTTGGGTTATGTTGTCCTAGGTGCAAGACTTTGTCTCTTGTCTTATTAAATAAACCTCCTACAGTTCTTGCTAGTCCACTCTTCCAGCCCATCCAGGTGTCTCTGGAAGATCACTGTCACTTCTCACATGTCCACCTCACCACCCAGTTTAGTGTCATCAGCAAACTTGGGGAAGAAGTTTTCAATCTTGTCTTGTTTGTTTTAAGCTGTTTCACTATGCAAACCTGCCTGACCACAAAACAAAAACCACAGAGTTGGCAGGAGGGAGGCAGCAATGGCATCTGGGTCAGGATATCTGACTGCTGCTGAGTCACAGGCAAAGCCCCAAGTTTTGGTTACTGTAAGTTTATCTCATTGCTTGGAAATGCATTCTGCCAGCTGGGCACTGAAAAGCAAAGAGTGCTGCAACACTGAAGCCTTCCTTTGGCTCTGGCTTTGAGTGCCCTGCCAAAAAAAGGATGTGGTCAATCACAAGGAAAAGATGTATGAATCAGCCCCGAAGCACATTTCATGTGGGATTACTGACTGTAAACAGTAACAGCAACTGTGCACTGCCTGCACTACTGTTGGTACAGTACTTTGTACAATAGGCCATGCTCTTGTCTGGAGGTTTCCTATGGCCACTCTTATGCGAATAATAAGTCATGATAATACCATGTTTATCACAACACTAAGTCAACCATAATGACTGTAAATGTAACCCAACCTTCACTTTGGCTAAGCCCTGTTTCTTTCATGGTTATCTCATATCTCAGTGCATATTTATTCCCCTATTTTTTCTGTTGCCTGTTCTTTTACTTTACATACAGTGCCTCGCACAAGGGGCTCTGAACTTTAACTGTGGAGCTTTCTAAGCCTACTGAAATTCAAGTAAATAACAGATAGCTTCCCATCAGTCTATGTTTTCTTTCTGACTGCTCAGTTCTACCAATTCTTATCAATTCCAGGCCACATACAGAGCAAAAGAAAAGACAGACCCAAAGTGAAAACTATTTGTGGAAAAAGTCCAAAACAGGTGAATAAGATCCTCTTTGATCACAGCTGCTTAGTTCAGTGTGTCTACACTCAGCTATTTGCAGTAGCAAATACAATAAGCACATTCTGTGAGAAGAAACATGAATTTTGGCCTGTAACACAAGGCAAAGGACTCTGATTGGCAAGAGGAGTATTATAAACATGGGCTTGTTGTCGTGGCTCTGTTTTGGGCAGCATTACCAGTGTACTGACACTGACAGCTGGATGTGTCACCCTCCACTGATGCTGGAGTATGATAGAAGAAATTAGAAACGCACATAAAATACTGTTTTGCTACATTAAGTAGCTACCAGAAATGTCAGTATCACATGTTAATTAATGATTAATGCTGGAGGAAGGAGATGCATACCTCACATATTTTTAAACTGGTATAACAAGTTTTCACCGAGCAGAGGAGGGAAGTTCTCTATAATACATAGTAATGTGCTGTGTACTTGGAACTGTGTTCCATAAATTTCCCCACCTTCAGGACAGAATGTGTCAACACACAGTTGATCTCCTAGAATAAACTCGGTGCTAGGATTAGCAATCAGTAATGTTGAAGAACAAGGAAAGAGGGGAAAAACATATGATGATCAAAAGGACAAAAAACTCTTCTGGAGACACCTGAGGTAGAAAAATGTCGACAGGGCACATTTTTAATGTAAGACTACATCTGATATTACAAGGTGATGAGAGTAAATCAAGAAATAAAGAAAATAATACCATGGAGCTGATAAAGCCCTGGACTGTAAAATCTTCCTCAGTGTGATGTCCTACTTAGTAAGAACTTTAGCTCAGGCAGGGTGAGTTAGCATATAATACACTGTAAAAATATTACACTGAAGTTACCTAACATTCCACCATGTTGAATCTCAAAGCACTCTGCATCTGTGTATTGATGTTCCCACACTGGAAATTGGTAAAGTGCACACTTGCCTTTAAGTATATTCTTGAATTAAATGTTCCCAGAACAGAGATGCTGTCCTTAGCCAGGATGGCCATGCTGCATAAATCCAGCAGACACCACTCCCACTTCGTTCCTTGATGAAATAAGGCACTTTCCTCTCCTGTGCTGTTGTGTAACAGTTGTTACACAGGACAGGCATATGATCCTGTACCAAGTTGTTGCCAGAGCCAAGAATAAAAGAGAAAGGTGGTATTCATTTGGCCTGACATCAGCAAGCTCCAAACTGGGTCCCCAGTCAAGAAAGAGAGACACATAGGACTCTGGTCAGGCTTCACCACTACAACCACTAGAGATGTTTCCTCACAATGTGATTCGTCCAGCCTGTCTTAAGCTGGTGGAAATGCCCTCTCTCTCTTGGCTACTGAATGACCAAACATCTTAGATTAGGCACCAGCTTTAACATAACCAGAAATTACGTGAGGTAAATTTCTTTTTAGAATCTCAATCATTCACTTTCCTCCTTGACACAACTCCTGTAGCTTTGGAGAATGCTCAAAAGTTACAGACTGGAAATGGTCTTATCTTGTCCATCCCTCACTAATGCACATTGCACATCTCCCCCTTCTCTGTTCTGTTACACCATTTATTTGGGTAGGGTCACATTTTTTCGAAACATTTCCATCTTCCATACTTCGAGATACTTCTTGCTTTAGGAATATTTTAGCCACCACAGCATGGGTGAAAAATAATGATTTCTGAGAGCAGCTTGAAATTTTTACAGTGCCATATAAGTCAAACTGTAAATTTGCTCGCGGCCATGGCCTTGCACAATGAAGAAGGTCACGATCACCTGATAAATACTTGCGAGTATGACGATATATTAGCAATAAATAAGAGTACAAATAGGCAATATTTGTTATTGAGCTGCTAAGTATATGGGTGGCACAGATTAACAAGGCATGGAAACCTTTTCCCCACTGAGGAAGCCGACGCAGGTAGTTGCGTCAGTCTTTTTCTCTCTTCTTTTACCCTCACCATTTCCCAGTAGTTTAGTAGAGGGACAAGCCCCTCAGACACCAGATCCAACACGATTTATGCCTCAGAATCACAGAATCATAGAACAGTCTAGGTTGGAAGGGGGTCTTGAAGATCATCCGGTTCCAACCCCCTGCGATGGGTAGGAAAGGCCACCTTCAACTAGACGAGGTTGCTCACTAGGTTGGAAGGGGGTCTTGAAGATCATCCGGTTCCAACCCCCTGCGATGGGTAGGAAAGGCCACCTTCAACTAGACGAGGTTGCTCAGAGCCCCATGCAGCCTGGCCTTGAACACTTTCGGGGATGGGGCAGCCACAAATTCCCAGGACATGATTGGGGCAGGTTTTACCTCAGGATTCTCTGAGGCAGCCAAAGGTGTCACTGTCCCCTCACCCACTGGGCCCACCATGGCACCCAGCTCTCTGCCCTCACAGGGTGGCTGTGAGGCTGTGGCACGCCCCGCACACAGCGGGGGGACACAAAATCACAGAATAAGCCAGGTTGGAAGGGAGCACAGTGGTCAAGCAGGGCCATCCCAGAGCACACACAGGACTGTGTCCACATGGTTCTGGAGTATCTCCGATGAGGGAGACTCCATACCCTCTCTAGGCAACCTATTCCAGGGCTCAGTCTCTGCACAGGCCAGAAATTCTTCCTCATGTTTAGGTGGAACTTGCATCAGTTTCTGCCCTTTGCCTCTTGTCCTAGTGGGTGGCACCACCGAGCAGAGCCTGGGCCATCCTCTGACACCCTCCCTTTAGATACTCATAGACATTAATGACGTCCCCTCTCAGTCACCTCTTCCCGAGGCTCATCAGGCCCAACTCTCTCAGCCTTTCCTCGCAAGTGAGATTCTCCAGACCCTTGACAAACTTCGTAGCTCCAACCCAACAGGCTCCGCTCCTCGGGCGACGCAGCCCCTCAGCCCCAGCCGCGCCGCAGCTGCGGCTCAGGAGGGAGCACCCCCTCCCTCACGCCCTGCCCCGAGCGCCGGGACAAAGGCGGCGGTCCCGCCCGGGCGAGGCGGAGCCGGGCCGGGCTGAGCCACCGCCCGGCCGCTTTATCCGCCCGCCGTGGGTGGCGGCCGGCGCAGTGCGCATGAGTTCGGGGTGGCTGCTCGGAGGAGACCGCGGCGCTGCTCCGGCCACCTGCCCGCTCTCAGCCCGGGTTCGTTCCGCCCTCGGCCGGGAGAGGCGCGGACCCCAAAGCCGGTGAGTGCCGCCCCCTGCTCGGGGGGCTCTCCTCGCTCTGAGCGGGACCCCGGCTCAGGGGGTCTTCGCTGCCGCCGGGATTGGGTCCGCCGGCGTGAGGGGACGAGCCCGCGCCGCTCCGCCTGCCCCCGGCTCGGTGTCGCTGCGGGGAGAGGCCGCGGAGCTGCGCGTCCCTGTGAGCCCGCCACGGGAAGGGTTCGGCGTTGCTCTTATTACTCACTAATGGATTTTTAATTATTCTTCCCTCCTGTTCCGAGAGCAGCGGCGGGCGGGACGGCGGTGCTCCATGCGCTGCGCGGGCTCTGGGTGGCGGGCGGGACCGGGGACGGGGACCGGCACAGCCCCGCGGAGCAGTTTTGGGCTTGGGTTAGTTTTGATACACAGGCGGGGACGAGAAAAACTGTCCGCAGACTGCTGCCCTGCCGTGTGTGAGGCTTGGCTTCTCACTGTTGAGCTGTTAAGAACCTTTTTCCCCTGCGGATTTCTTGTTCTTCCCTATCACAACCTAAAATTTACTTCTGCTAATCGTCAACTTTAAGAAAATGTATTTAAGTAAAGGTTTCATACCCGTAAAACTTTGATGTTCCTGCCTGTTCCTGCCTGCCTAAGGGTGATGGAGAGCAGCTGCCTTGTGACTCCGCTTTCCGACTGTCTGCAAATTAAGGTTTCCATTGGGAAAGCTGTTGGTGTAAACAGTAGAAGATTCTAGTTCAGGATACTTTTTTCCCCTTCCCCCTGTCAGGTGCCTTTTCCATCTGGAGGTGGTAAGCATGAGATGGCTGGTGCTTCTTAAGATCTTAATCTTAGGTGGTTCGGGCGAGGTTTAGTGCGTGTAAAGAGAAAGCACAGCCTTAAAACCACTCGGGATTTTCAGTAATCCGGGATCTCAAGTGCATGTTTCCTGAATAGTTTTTGTTTCAGTGTGGCAGCGAGAGGAGGTTGCTGGAAGTGGAGCTCTGTTGTGCTTGGTCCTGTGCATGGGTGTAGGAAGAGATGATTCCTGTGGTAACAAGCGTGAGGATGAAATAGGAAAGAGATAAGACAGCCTCATCAGAATCTTTATAAACATTTTGCAAGGATTTTAAACTCTAACAAGTATCAGAAATGTAACAGTTATTTCCTTTCCCCTCCCTTTTATGATGAGCACAGAAGGAATGACTTCTTTCCAAACCCTAAAGCGTAAGTCTCAGCTTTAAAAGCTTTTGCAATTTCTGACTTATGCTAATAAAAAGATATTATTTTAAGACTTTGCCACAGATCCTTGACTAATGCAGCATTGCAGATGGCCTTCCTTGTACAGGTTCTGCTTTAAAGAATAATGATTGTGGCTTTTCTCCTTCCTTTGCAGGAATTACTATTGTATAAGGGGGGAGCTGATGTTTAAAAAATAAAAGGGGGGGTGGAATGTTACTTGCTTGGATCTCCAAGAAATGAAGATACTACTTATTTTTCAGAAATTGATTAGATTTTCCCAGCAGTGTCTTTCTTATCAAGGATTTTTTTGGGGGCTTGACTATAGAGAGCGAATGAGTAAAACCAAGTTTTATGACTAGAAGTGCAAGTAATGCCTGGCATTAGAAAGGAACAGGGCGATTTTATATTGCATCTCTGTTTTGTCAGTAGTAAAACTCTTCTCCTGTTAGTCATAGTTGCTTTTTCTCTGCATGCCTCTGAGAGAAATATTAACCAAGAATGTTGGCAGACGGATTGCTGGTTGGATATAGTAACTGGAACAACTTAACTCCTGAGCAGTTGACAAGTCTCAGGCTGACTGACCTTCTGAAATACTGGAGCATGAAAATAAATGAGCATGTGAATGTGGCTTTCAAAGCCAGCCAGACAGGCTGTTACTGTTACCATGTCCTCCCTCCTCCTTTTTTTTAATTAAAATATAAAAGCAAGTAATTTTAATTTCCAGTATAAGTAACTGCTTAAATATATTCTTTTCAATTGGGTGTGTATGGATTATCTCTGTACCAAGTAAAGTCCAGGGCCAAGACTCTACTGCTTTGTTTTGCCACTGCTCTTTTCGGCTCCGTTTACCTTGGGCAGGCAGACCTTTATGTTCTTACATAGGAATGAAATGTCCATAAATTAGTTAATTTTTAAAGTAAACACCTCTGCTTTGTGCTTCAGATGTCCTCTGCTTTCTTCCCTATGCCAGCACAGCAGTCATAAAAAGAAACATAGGAGAGCAGCCTAAAAGCCAGTTGTGAGACTGTGACACAGCTGTACTGGGGCTGAAAATTGTCTTGCTATCCTGAATACTCTGTAAAACAGGATTTGTCTCACCATTGCTATGACTGCAGCAGTAGTTACATAATGAAACCCTAAACCCCAGCAATGCTGCACCTGTAACAAGACAGAAGTTGACTAATTACAGAGGCGTCTGTGCCTGAAATTGTTTATGTACACTTCATGGTTCTAAAGTGTTGGCTGTCACAGATAGCACCACCCTGATGTTATCAGGGGAGATTTAAAAAGAGTAACTTGAAAAGAATGGGATGCTTTCCTTGTTGAAATTTGCATAAGGACATTTGAAGTTGGAGGAGAGCTCAGCCATCACCTGGATGTATTTAAAGCACCATATAGGACTGGACTAGGCAGCTCTGGGCATCACACAGTTCTCCCACTGAGCAGCTACTGGTCATCAAATCTCAGCTGGAGTGTACCAGTGTGAGCCTTATTATCCTTAGGTAAGACCTTAATCTAAAGAAAAGTAACTACTTGTCACTGGCTGTAGTTTTATTTTTAGTTGAGGCAGGAAGGGATTCTGTCACTCTAAACGCGTGGGAAATGTGAGCACTTCAGGGATCTTTGATGGTTTAATCCACGATGTTGTATAGGGGCCTCTGCCACTGGCCTTCATTTCAGGCAACAAGATTCAGCTGATGCTGTTGCTGATGTAGTGAACTGGGAACAAAGTTTATTTGCAAGGGAGAAGGCAAAGATATATGGGTGCATGCTTCACAGATGCCTTTTTTTACCCCAATAAATTCTGTCCTGAGGGTGGACCAATGTGCTTAGCATCATCAAATCCTGCACTGGTGTTCCGCTGTCTGCAGTAAAAGAAGGAGCATTTCCCAAACACTGCAGAGAGGAGTATGTGGTACTGATCTTGTGCTGGCTTGGTTGTAGGTAACAAAGCCTATCTAAAGTATAGGGTCTCAAAACAGTAAAAAGGATGTTCTTGAAAATCTAGAAAGACCAGTTAAGAATGAAGCACAGTATGGAATCCTTATTTTCTGGTATCTTGAGGCTTGGTTTAATGTGGTCAAAGGTGTGACCTTAGGCATTGTTTCTGAGCAAAGCATGATTTGGAGAATTCAGTGTAGTAATTGAATTATTACTTAGGCGATGAAAATATTGGTTTGTGATTGTTTCCTTTCTTTTTAAGTGGCTGCTGCATTTAATTTGGGATCCAATTCACCGAACCATTTAAGCGTGTGATGCAATGTCCTAGTGAAGTCAGATTTAAGTTTTACTGAATTGCTGCCTTTCCCATCTATTTCTTTCAAAAACATATGTACACAAGATTAGTTATTTCACTGTTGGCAGCTCTCACAAATTCTAGTGTGAGTTGTATGAATGACATTCAGTGTGTTTCTTGAGGCTCCAGCTTCCAGATTTAGAGGACTGAGAGAATCTTTGTTTTTAGCTTTAAAACTAATGGATTTTGTAGCTCCCCAGCCAGTAGAGGAAAGTTTGAATTGTCACAAGTGCACCACAGAAATCAGAAATATCCAAATAAACCAAATATCGAGGTTGCATACATTGAATTCTGGGAGTCTGGCGTGGTTGTTGGCACTCTGTAATTACTTTGATGTAGTTGCATATCTGTCATGGGCTGACATGAGAGCCCCCCGAGTTCACACTTGGCTAAATGTCATTCAGTTCTACCTGTCACCTGTTTTGCAAGTCAACACTGATGTCCAAGAAAGTGTCCGTACCAATCTGTTGGTCTGGCTCTCATTTAGCATACGTTACTGTCATAGATTTTATGGCTGTGTATTTTTTCAGGTTTTCTTTGACATTTATGGTCAGCATTTCTGTTTTTCTGGCCATACTGTGGTGACAGTCCCTCTCTAAACAAGGGCAGGAATGTTTCCGGGTTACTGGATGTTAAATAGCTGTGACTATTTCAAACAGACAGGATTTTTCATGAGCAGATAAAGAATGTGAATCATACCAAATGTTATCATAAGCTTCTACACTTACGACATGGAGAAGAAAAGTCAGAATTTAACCATGCTGGTTTACCTTGCTTCCTAAACATCAGCTGTTCCCTGTTGTTACTTGAGTTTTGGTTTGATTCTTTCCGTAAGAACAGCTTATAAATTTACTGTCTGATTCTCTGGGGGTTTTACGTGCTCAGCAAAACCTCTTCAGCCATCCTGTGTGCTCCTAGAATTAGTCAACTTGCCTGTGAAGTTTGGCCTTTGTAGGCAGTACTATTAATTAGTCTACTCTCTTACCAGAAAGCTTAAATCTGAGTGTACATCACAAGAGTAGGGTTACCCCTAAAGCTCAAGGGTCTACTCAGTATTTCGCATATTGAAGGAGGTAAGAAGAAATCAGTTGCCAATAGCCCTGTTCAGAAGGAGGAAATGTGTCCACCATAACTAACCATCAGTTAGTTTTAAGGAGTTTGGAACAGCAGTGGCTCAGTGAAGATATGTCATGGGCCAGCTGGTTTTGTTTAGCTCTGGTCTTGTACAGCTGGTTCAAAGGTATGTTGCAGGAGCACTTAATACAAAGAAAACTTCATGAGGTTATTAGACACAAATACCTGGCCTGTTTTGGGAAGCCCTGTGGTCTTCTGACCACAGCACACAGGAATCTGAATGAATTCCTACTCTCCTTTGCCTTGTTTTGTGTGCTCTGCTGCCAGCTGTCAGAGGCTGATAGAGATACAGGTCTCTAGTATGTCCCTGTACTATCATTTTTGTAAAAACCATCTTACGGTAACACTTCCAATGACCACAGAGTATTTACAGATTTTTTTTCTAGATGCCCAACTCTCCAAACTCAACCCACCAGCATGGAGTGCAAGGTGGCTGACAGTGTGTTCATTGGTATGTCTGTACACAGCTGACATCAAACCAACCTTGAAGTTCACTGGGCACTTCTGTTTCAGTTGAATCACTGAGAAAGAGCTGGTTAAGAACAAAGCCAAAGTGTGTGTGATGCTAGGAGTACACTCGAGGCTTAGAAATCTATCTTGAGAAATGTTTCATGCAAAGTGTTCTAGAAATTGTATGTATAAAGAAAGGGACAGACTGATCTTGTGCCCTTTTAAAAATGTATGATAGTTTTCTAAAAATTGTCAACTCACCTTAAGTATATTGTGCAGTTAATGGCCTGGTGCTGTCTGCTGACTTTTGGCTCCTGGCTTACATAGCAGTTGATTTTTAGCATTTAAATGTCTTGCACTTTGGTGGGATTGATCTTTTTGCCTATTAAGCTAGTCTTCAAACAGGATTGTTAATAAAAAATTCTTTCAATCTCCTGCCACTGTAGAAACAGTCCCTTGTAAATGCTAACATTGAGCTTCAGTGAAGTAACCTTAGTCAGCAAAACTATAAAAATATCCTTTTTGAAAGGACCCACCGCACCTTATCTTTGATGGCAACTTAATACATTCTCTCTGAATTATTTGCCTCTGTCAAAGCAAAATTAAATCTTTGGAGGTGAAATTCAGTGCTGACTTTAGAATCTTTCAATTTCCTCCTTCTACCCTCTGATAAACATGCATGATATGTTATTTGTATTGTTTTAAATATCTCATGAAGGCTCTCTCTAGTGTAACCAAGAAGTGATGACTTCAGCTGATAGAATCACATCTGCCCTAAGATGCCTTTCTGGTTTAATATCTGGGATCCTCTCTCCAAATAGTACTGTTCCTGTCACACTTCTGCACTCCTGTGTCATGGTGTGATATTTTTTTATTATTAATCCCTAATGGTATGGGCATGCATTTCTTAAACCAAGCTAAAAAATACCCACGACAATGACTGAACAACAAATCCCGTTGCGAGCAACTTTCATATTTAATGCATCTCTGAAGGTCAGGAGGAACAGCTGCCTGTCGTCCTGCTGTTCCTGCTCTCTCTGAGCAAGGTTACCTTATTTTTGAACCCTGCTTGTTACCTTGGCAATCCTACTGAAACAGACAGTGGGATCTGGAAATTCGTCAGATTCTTGTCTATTTCTGTATTAAATCTATAAAGTCCATTGCGTAATAGAGATGACATAAAAAGGGTGAAGGGATTTTAGTGTTAGCCATGGTTAGGAGGGGAATTTGTAAAACATGCTGTATGTATTGCAGCAGTGCCAGGCAGCCTCAGCTGTAGCTACTCTAGACACTGTACAAAGGTGTAGGAGTTTCTCAAAGCATGAAAAACACAGCAAAGACAAGAAGAAATAATGTATATGAATGGATTATGATTTTATTGACATGTTCCCTTGATGTGTTAAAGATGATGTAAAAGATAGAAGGGGAAAAAATCTTCCCCCGCACCTTTTCTGCAGGCTCACAGGCTGTTGCACCGCTCCCAAGCTTTTCTGAAATGAGTAAAACTTCCAAAGAAGCCCCAGCTTCCAACACAAAAGCAGGACTGATGCTGTAATGTTTGATACTGGCTCTTGTGTGGGTGGCTCTCTGAACTAGTCGCACTCACTGCCTTTAGTCATTGTTCAGGAGCTTTGTGAAACATCTGAACTGGAGCTCCAGAATGAGTAATGGGAGCTTGCTAGGAGCAGAGTTGTTTGTTGTTATTTAGAATTTGTGGCTTTAATGGTTTTTGCTGCTGAATCTTGGTGTTTCTGCTGTCCTGTATGCAGATAGCCCACCATGAAACTCAGTCCTGGTTATACTAAGATACTGCTGTTGCAGAAGGCAGAAGAATACCCTAAATACTTCTGCCTCAAACTTTGGGCCTCTTGATTGGTTTCTTGCTAACTTGGATTAGTATCTTGACCTAGTTAGTCCTTAAATTTGGGTCTTATTTATGATACCTGTTGTAATCTGCAGCTATCACTTCCCATAATACAGTCCATCAAATGTTAGTTTTGAGTATAATTATAGAAATCTTGTAGTTGTCTATAGCATCACTGAGGGACTGAACAAACATGGTGTGTTCAGTTTATATTGGGACCACCTGGATAAAAATTTCATGCTGCAGCTTAAAAGTGCTGGTGAGAAATAATATTTACATTGTGTTGGATGTCAGTAGGAGTACTCACCTCTTGCTAGTCCTTTTTTTCCATCTGAACATCACCTTGGATGAAATCTGAAGTCAGTAGGAGTTTTCTGTGAATTCCAGAGGTATCAAGATTTTCTCTGATAGTGTTCCAAAAATTATATATGTATTTGTGTTTGTTCATGTGTAGGATTTCAGAGGAGTCAAGATTTTCACTGATAATGTTGGCTTCTAAAAACTGCATAGATTTTCCTGTGGGGGTGTGTTTGTGTGTGGCTTTCAGCACCACAGGGTTTGTTGCAGACGGAGCTGCTGTTGCAGGGTATGTTCCATGCTTGGGCTGCTCTTTTCCTGTTTAGCTTTCCGCAGCACCCAGAGGTACAGCTGCTGCCTCAATGCTCCCGTGCCTGTCTGCCCTGTGAGTTCAAAAACAAGGACGATGAGCATGTTTCTACCTCTGTGGCATCACTTAAAGTCCATTATCCTGAGGACACACTGTATCATTTATTACTGAAGTTTTTAATAGAAAAAAGGAAGAATGTTCTTGTGTTAAAGCAAGGCTAAATCTTGATTGTTAGACCTAATGTTCATAAGAAGGGCTATGAGATGTTTTTGTTGTGGCAGCCCAGTGCTCTGGATTGTGGATGTGCTTCCAAGACTTGCTGGACGGCAGCCTAGCTACATTGTGTGGGAGCTTTCCCACAGGACACACTGGTGCTGCGGCACAGGCGACGCACCTCTGGTAATGTCATAGCCTCTCCTGGGATGAGAGATCAGCGGGATGGAATTGTTGCTCAGTATTGGCAGATGTTATCTCACTGCTATGAAACACTAATCAGCTTACCAGAAGGCTCTGGTTTCTCAGCCCTCAGCCCACAGCCGTGGGGAGCAAGGAGAAGTAATCCGATTGAATTGGAAATGCAGGCTTCACTTTGCTTCTCGTGTCGCCTCTTGAACCGTAATAAAGGGAGAAGCACTTGGGAAGCAGGCCCATCTCATTTAATTTGTGCAGTGTCAGGGGAATGGTGTCCAGTTCCCAGCTGGTTGCATATAACATGGCACCTCAGAACCAGCTGTTTTGAGGAATGTGTCACTGCTGTTCACGGGTCACAGGCAGGGTGGGTGAAAAGATGGACTGTTAGCAAACAAGGCAATTTCTCATTGCAAAGGGTGGTTTAACGTATTGGAGCGAGAAATGAGCTAGGTTCTACTTTTTGCCTACCCCCTGTTCATGCTGTTTAGTGCACTGAGATGACTTTTGTGTTTGTGTCCTTGAGAATAAAAGTTCTGCCAGTGTGTTTTGGGAGATGACGACAATTCAGAGAGGTTTTACAGAACTGGGCATTGGGAAAGCTTATAAAACTGGGGGCTTTTGCTCCAGTGAGTGCTGGTGCATACGTCTGCTTCAGTAAGTGTCTTCCAAATGTACAAGTACTGTTTTTTCATGGCTGAGTGAAATAAAAGCTCTTGAAGCTTTAAAATGCAATTTGTAATGCACTGGTGCAAAAATGGCACCAAGTTCTGCTCATGGATCTTTCACCAGAAGCAGGTGGCACAGAGCTGCTTCAGTAACACGAGTTAACTGTGGCGGTGTTAGGAAATGAACGGGGTTCTGTTTCCCTCATATGATCCCATAAATAGAATTCTTGTTTAAAACCAAATAAAGATAAAGGTACTTGAACTGGGCCAGCTGCTATCTCAGCCAGTGGGATTTTATTGCTGTTAATGATGTGTCATAATGGAAAACACAAACTGAATCTATAGGATAAGGATATATGCAGGGTCCTTGCTTCTAACTGTCTGTAGACGTCTGGTTTGAAAGCATGAGAGATGTGGTACAGAACCTTTCAATGCTGGATTTTCAGTCAGCTTTTCAAATAATTTTTTTTTTAAAAGATGCCCATGAAGTGGTAGATGTGTTCCAGAGCATACAGATATGCCGTTTATGAACTCGTGTGAGGTCGTCTTTTGGCATTTTTTTTCCATTCCTTTTCAAGTATTTGAACAAGCGGATTTAACCATACCACGTTGTTCTCTGTTTCCAGACATGAATAAAGTGAACAGCCCCACGTAACACGCTGATGGCATTCTGTGCTGCATCGGGATCAGTAAGTCAAGAAAGTGTGATGCCTAGCAATCTCCTGTCAGATTCTCCTGAAATGGCATCCGAAGTCTCTCTAGAGCACATGCATGGGAGCATGGAGAGTGCTGGCAGTGTGGAGAATCGTGGCAGCCAAGCTAGGTGCAGAAATCTTGCCTTGGTAAGTGTTTAATGAGCCTTGTGCTTAGTGATACAGATTACATTAATAGCTCTGTCCACATCACGCGATTTTTGTTTTATTAAGATTGATATTTGCCATTTCTAATCCTAAGTGGTTGCTGGTGTTGTCTCGGTTGTTAAACTCAAAGGACAGAAATATCTTCTCTGCTTTGGTACAACAGCTTGTTTTTCTGGTCTGATTGTCTCTGAGAGCTTGTAGAGTGCTTCTCTGCAGCCCGTCCTTCCAGAGAGTCAGAAATGGCAGTAAGGACTGTTCTGCCCTTGCTTTTTTAAATAGCTCATAAACGAATTTAAGGATAGTGGTTGTTCTACGCACTGCTTTTTGCTTAATCTCTTTGTTGACACTCCTGAATAAAGGTCTCATCTTATTCCACCTTAATTAGATGAGTAACAAACATGTCACTGTAAACAAAGCCGTCCTCACATTTGTGAGTATGAGTGTGTGGCCATTTAAATCGTGAGTGAGTAAGTGAGGGAGTAGGATGCACTTCTGCATTTTTCCCAATTAGCAGGGTGAATCAGGCAGTGAACGCAGCAGTACACTTTGTACTGTGACAGGCTGAGCCTAGAAAGCAGGTATAGTTCCTTCTGTATTTTTTTATCATCACAACCATTTGAAAAGCATCCATTTTTAATTGGGAAAAGAGCACTCTGGTAAACCTGCTTGCCCTAAATGGAAATCTAAATCTCTGTCTTGCCTTAAACATGGAATTAGGCTTTCTGTCTCTTTCCCTCTGCTCTCCCTGATAGTTTCCTTTTAATGTGGTAGTTTTTTGTGAAAGAGTAAGTGGCAAAACCTGTATTTATCTATATACCTCAGACACACTCATGGTTTTGAGCTACTTTGTGAGCTTTCTGGCACCTGGAGGCAATTCTAAAGCTGTTCCTTTTTTTTTTGTTGTTTCTACTGAAAATACTTACTGTTAATATGACTCTGTATCCTTCAGCTTGTGTTACTAGTTAAAACACAAAACAAGTGTTACGAAATTTAGTTCTTTAACTGTTTCTGATCTGTTCTAGAAAAACATTGTAATGGATAAGGAAGGGGAAGGTTAAGCACACCATTTGGACTCAGGAAGTTAGTGTATGTTGTTTATTTTATGAAAACTGGTTGGATTTTAGAGAACTACAGAGGAAATGGTTCTTTACTAGAGTATTACAACTTAATTTTACACAGAACTGCAAGTTAATTTTGCTCACCATTCTACCACTTGTTTCCCAGGTTATCACAGTAGTAGTCAATCATGTTTCCTTGGGTTTTATTCTTAGCTGCAGTATCGGGCGTGAGACTAGACATTTGAAATAATCAGAATTGAAGAACGAAGCTATGTATAAATCAGCCTGTTTGTACAGTCTCATCTTGGGTCTGCTGTGTCAGAAAATGACATCGATTCCCTTAGTCCAACTGGATCCTGCCATGTGCTAACCCCCGTATGATGATGCATCAGCTAGAATTGGAATCCCTTCCTTCTCTGTAATGCAGTAATTTGTAGATGGAGTAAAAGTCAGCTGCAGGCTTAGGCAGTTCCAATCAGACCTGTGAATCAGCACAAGTTCTCAGAGGCTTTATCTTGTATTGTTTGAGTTTGTTCATGGCTAGAGTGAAGTGTGTACCAACAAGTTTAATTGTGGTGCCACAGATCCCCTTCCGTGGTTGTTCTTCAGCAGTGTAGTAGGTGGCATGTCCAATAAGGCTGACAGCTTGCCTGTGTGGAGTAACAGGTTGGGCAAGTAAAAACTCTTCTCAATACAGGCATAATTTCAGTTTCTGAATTTGAGAAGGGATCTGTGTTAAACTGAATATAAAGGAAAATCTGCCTATTCTGCCTAATTGCTGGAATGCTCCTAGATACATTATCTCCTTGCTTTAGCAGTTTTATCATAAAAGTTCAGAAGATGCAGAAGCTTTGATGGCCTAATGAGGAGAAAGGAATAGGCAACTTTGTGTCGACAAAGAATTTCAGGCACACTGGACCTTAGTAGCCCTGAAACAGAAGCAACTTAACTGCCTCTTCATTTATCACTTTCCTGGGTCTGTTCCCCTAGAGACATGACAAGGAAGGTCAGGGTTAGCTTTGATTTTTGAGGGGTGTTTTTGCAATGACCTTGCAAAGGAAAGAAGTGTAACAGTTCTGCTTATGACAGGCCTGTACTGCTGCAGGTTTCTTCCTACTTGATTGTAAAAAAGACAGGCTCTTAAGCTTTTCGGTGTCAAACTGCATTAGTCACTAAATACAACCTTTGTATTGCATCTGTGGAATTTAGACAAACCCAGGGATGTGATAATGGGGACAAACACTTGGACTGGCTTTAGCCTTCACTGACTGCTCAGAGCTAGTTTGCCTGACTCCTGGCTGGCCCTGCATCCTGTGTGTCTATGCTGGCATCACTTGCTGGGAAACTGGTTGTCAATTTAGGAATGCCTAGGAGATGGACATCAACTGCCACGTGCTAAAAAATGTGTTAAAATTCTGTATGGGGGATTTTCCCAGTCAGCTGCTGTCACTTCAGTTTAATTTTGCCAGATTCCTCAGCTTCTCTTACCTACACAACGATGTTTTCAGTTAATCTTTGACAACTTCATACCTCCAAGCCAAATTTCTTTTTTTTTAAATGGAAAGCAAGGTGCTGCCTTGATTTTAGGAGAATTTCCATAAAAATTAAAGATGTTTGGGTCTGTATTTATTCTGCCAAATCTATCACAGCAGGTTGAGTTGAGATGGGAGGAATGTATGCCTTGATACCTTCATCTCACATATATACCAGCTATTATGGTTACAAACATTCATGAGGACATGAATTTGTGTGTATATTTTGATTTCTTTTTAGCAAAGAGGGTATCCATACATCTGCTTGAGAGAAGTGTATTTTCTTGATGCATGGAATCAGTTGCACTTATCCAGGAGTGAGGACAAACAAAAACACTCTGTTCTTGGCAATTCTAGATTCCAAAACCCAGTCTGGAATGACACTCCCAGACATGTGGTATAAGAATTAACTTGCCATGAAATACAGTTGCAGCAATTTGAGGACACTTAATTTGAAGACAAAACTAGGTCTTGGGGTTTTTTTAAAGCCATTTGTCTTGTTCCATTGACTGAATAGGCACAGACCAGCTTCTTAGAGCCAATCCTTCTTTTTCAGTGCTTCTCTCTGGTAATTGGACTGAGTATCTATTCTCAGCCATGAGTGACTGCTTTAGCTTCTAAGTGTGAATAATGTGCTAGGACAATAATGTTTCCTATGAAAATCATGGCAGAGGTGTTCGTACCTAAAGTGAGCTGTGCTAATTGGAACTGCACTAATAATAAGCTGTGTCAATGCCTTGGATCTGTTGCTACAATTTCAGTACTGTATCTGAACGTCTTATTGAGTAAAAGCTTTGAGGGATAGTGAGTTCTTGTTATTCTTGGTGGATCACACTGTGGTTTTTATTTTATTTTTTGCCTTTGGATCAGACAGATCCTTGATTAATGCCTGAGCTCACCACCACTCTTTTTGGGGAAGTGGTGACCTCCAGAATTTGTTCAAGTGACTATTTAATTTGATCACTAATCAAATGTGTTAAATTGGGAGAGGCCATGACTTTAAAAACGGTATTTTTCTGGTTCTGATTGTTATTTCTTCAAACAAGCTTCCTCTCTGGCTCTAACAAGACTTGGTAGCCAGTCACCGAAGATGATTCGTCACCCCTGGATCCCTTGTATAGTACATATAACATTCTGAACATTTGTTGCATAGACATGAAGAGCAAGTATCCCATGAATAGTCTGAGCTGGTTCAGTGTTTTGTTTTACACAGCCATTTAACTCAGGGGTGACCTGGTAGTTTTGTAGTTACTGTGTCTCTCATTGCCTAAAAGTTCATTGTTATGATCCTTATCCTTTTTTGGGTCAGTACAGATAATTCAGGTGCATCAGACCTGGCATTCTAAGGGCACCATGTTAGTATCCCCTTTGGAGTAAAGGGATACTAACATGGTGCCCTTAGAATGCCAGGTCTGATGCACCTGAATTATCTGTACTGACCCAAAAAAGGATAAGGATCATAACAATGAATCCAGTGTGGATTTAGGGGTTGTGGAAGAGGACAAATTGTGTGTCTGTTAGCCCACTGCCACCTTTTTTTCTCGCAATTTGAAAGAGTCTTGTGATGCTGAGCTGCACTTCAGGTACATTCAAGGGAAAGTCCTGAGAAAGATGCCTTTCATAAAATCAATGTGCTTTTCCACTTGACACTGATACTCCACAGGCTTTACTGTATTACAAGACCTTTCACTGTGTCCAAAAACTTTGCCAAATAGCCGTACACAAAAAAATGAGAAGAATTTTTGACTGTTTGCTTTGTATGGATACAGCTGCCTTGGGACAGGTGGAAGCCATTCCTGACAGGGTGTGGAGAGAGCTGTGCTGTTTTATCCACTTTAAACTGTTGTTAATATGACCTGGAAGCAGTATGCCTTGGAAAAGAAGAACCTGCATTCCTAGCAAGGAATGACCTTGCTGTAAAGTGTGCTAGTGGTAATATAGATCCTGAAGGCAGTTTGGGCTCTGTGCACAAACTGCATCATTCTGCTTCAAAGCAGGATCTGGTAGATAGAGATTATTCCAGCAGGTGGGCAGGTCTGCTCTCTAAACCACACTGATAGACATTCCTGAACTTCCAGAGTGTTTTCTTTGTGTACTCTACTACTTTCCTCAGAATACTTGCATTAAAGTTTCTGTAATGTGAAAGCCAACTTCTACTTGTCTCAGCTTCAGTGCATGTAGAGAAGATTTGTTGTGATTGTATGGGTGGTCAGCATTTTATATATTAAAATACACACAGGGCTGCATCTGCCCACCACCCATTCCTTCTCCCCTGTTTTAAATATGTGTTCCATTATTTGAGTCTTCCTGTGCAGCTAAACTCACAGCACTCCTTGCTTTGTTCTGGACCCTGTCCAGCATGGCTGCATCCTTTCCAAAGTTCAGCAACTGAATCTGAACTCTGTGTTCTGAATGAGGATGTGCTGTCATGTCATCACCCTGGTTAATATATCCCAGAATAAGATCTACATCCCTGAACAGCAGATTTTTTCCCTCTTTATGGCACTTAAACTGACAGAATCACAGATTATGCAGGTATCTTGCACTAACTTCATCTCAGTATCATTTTTTTGTTCATCTGTGAGTGTACTTTGGGGGGCCGTGCCATAAAGGCTTCAAATCAAGTTATGTGACATCTTGTGCTTGCACCTATTGGCCAGGTCAATGACACTCTCATGAGAAATGAGCTTGGTGTGAAATTATTTGATTTTTTTGGTGAAAATTATTTAGTGACTTTTGCCTGAAATGTCTCCCCATTTTTCTCAGTGTTATTCTAACACAATTTCTTTTTCCCTTAATTTCTATAAACTGATCAGCCTAACTTTGTTTATCAAAGAGGTGTCTTCAGAGTTTACGTAGATATTCAGCTTGCTTTCTTTAAAAGTAGATTAGGAGTAATTTAGTCAGTTTATGACTTTAGCTCATCTAGTTTATCTTTTAAGTACTTGCAGATAATTTGTTTCCTCACTTGCAACCTATTGATTATATGCTTTGCTACCTATTATGAAGCACATGGGTACAATTATGCTCATAAACTGAAGAAAACAACATTCAATATTATAGTCTTCTTCACCAAATGAAATGGTATTATCAAAACCATCAGATAGTGGGTTGTAGAGGAAGCACTTTTTGACACAGCACACAATTACACTCTGGAACTCCCTGCCACAGAATGCTGTGAATGCCAGTCATTTCCATGGCTCGAACAATACAACGAATTCATGCTAGAAAAGCTCATTAAGGGCTATTAAATACACAGATGCATCTGGGAAGTCCTTAAGCTGTGTATTGCTGGAAACTGGAAGGATTTAGGGGAGAAAAATATATATCCATCCAATATACAGCAACATCCCCCCAGCCTCTCTCCCTTGTCCTGTGTGTTCATAGTTGCTGAAGGCTACTGAACTAAATGGGCTTTTTGGTCTGATCCTGTCTAGTAATTCATGTTCCTAGCTGTAATTCACTTGCTTCCAGCTTCAGTAATGCAGCAGTACAATCCATTCTGTTTCCCTTTTCTGTAAATCTACTCAGAGGTACTTGACTTCTTCTGTGCTAAAGCTTTTATACCTGTTCTGATACAGTTCCTGCACACAGGGCTTTCCTTTTCACCTCTTCTAACAAGTAGGACTGCCTTGGTTTTAACAGACTGTGGCCCAAGTGGTGCTACACTGGCCTTTGTACTACATATTAGAATAGTTTGCTCCCTTCATGGTTCTTTTGAGAAACATCCAGTCACTTCTCTCCCATGGAATTGTGCCTATTAATTCTTGGGCACTGTCAAGTGAAAATCAGCTGAATCTGGTGTTCTCCTGGTATTTTGCTAATTGAGGTTTGGTTCCTTAGCAGTTTTTAGGTTTGGTTTTTGGGTTTTTTTTAAGCTCTGCAGATGTTTTGGGATTTCCTGTGCTGTTCTGTTTCTGTCAAAGCTGTGCTGGTCTTAGGATTTTAGATCTGGATGTGATGTTCAGAATTTCTTCAGATGCATATGAAAAATTATGGGCCTCTGGATATTAAGTAATTATCTTGAACAGGTAGGAAAGGAATCAAGGAGTCTTTTCTGTGAAACAGATTCTATTCTTTTCTTTCTATTATTTCTTTTTTCTTTCCTCTTTTATACCAAACACTGTTATAACAGACTCTTTCCTGTTTGGCGTAAGCAGGAAATGTTTGGCTGCACAGAGATCTAAAATATTAATGCCAGCTGAGCATACTCAGCTATTTCAGCTGTTTGCATCCCAAATTTTTTCTGTCCAAGCAGTCTTTTAAATCCTCCTAATTGAATTTTAAACTGAGGCACAATTTTCAAGTTTCAAATTCAGGTGGTCTTTTAACAGTAGTTTTAAAGTCTGTAATTTTAGGTGTATGTGGAATTTAGTTTTGGGAGGTGTGTTTGCATATCAAGAGTAGGGAGTAGATGGAAACTATGAGGTGAATAACTCAAGTAGCTGAAAATACTTTTCTTTGACTATTTAAAAAAATCCAAATTCTTAACTCAAGAAGAAAGGAGGCCTGGAAAACCAGCCTGGAAAGAATATGAACGGTTCCAGTACTTGGAATATATGGAAAATGAACTAATTGTGAATAGACTTGGTAACCTTAGTTAAAACTGGCACCTGTTAGTTACAAAAAATTCCATCTTTCTGAAGGCTTTACTATAACACAAGTAATACAGGTGGGAATAAAGCAAGTCACTGCTTGCTTTACATCTCTGAGCTCCTGTGGTTTGACCAGCCTGAGTGGGGTTTTTTTTCCACTGTGATTGTGTGTCTAAAATGGGATTGTTTCCTCGGCTGGCAAACTGAAACATGCCTTGCCTGAGGGAGTTTCTATCCAGACTGGATGCCTTGCATCTCAGCACAGCGCCCTGACCTAACACTGCCTATTCTCCAGAGCTGTTGGTTTTGGCTTTGGGTTTTTTTCTGATGAAATGTGACATTGATCATCTTGAAGGGAAACTGCATGAGAAAACAGATCGAAATGCTAACAGAGAAGAGGTTGGTCTTTCACATCTTGGTATGCTATTTATTACAAATGTGTTTACAAAGGGATGGTTACTCAATTTAGATCCTTCACGTAAAGGGAGGCTGCACATTTCAGCAAGATCCATGAGGGATGGTTAAATCAGGCAAAGCTCTCCTGCAAACCTTACCTAGCATGGAAAAGTGCTCAGTCTTACAGCACAGAAAGGGATGGAAGGAAGTGCTTCTGGAAGTCTTTGCTTCCTTGCTTTATTCTTTGCTCAGCCCTTGATCAAACAAGTTAAGCTCAGTGGGAGCAGTTTTTTTAGGTGTGTGGTGTGGTGCAGTAATTCCTGTACCATGCTCTGGATTTGCTGCCACTATGAACTTCTTAAACACAGCCCCCTCTTCTTTTCCTTCACCTGTGTAAGTCTGGCTCTTGCAATGAGCTCACCCTCAACAAAAGGCTCTCGGACTCCTGTTCAGCTCCAGCTCAGGGCTACCTAACAAGGGCTCTTTTCCTGTCATTCTCTCGCCTACTAGACATAGCAGCCCTATGAGTATTTGGGTGGGGAAGGAAGGAGATTGCAACATCCATTAAGGGAAGAAAAAAAAAAACCAACCAAAAAATAAAAAAGGAAGGCTTGTCTGTCTCTTGCTTTTCAAGTGCAGCTGTAAAACTTTCCTTGGCCTTTGAAACGGGTGGGTGCAAGCTGTGGAATACGTCAGCCTTTGAAGTTCATCTTTTAAACAGGCAATGGCAAACGGCATCCAAATTTTAGCTTTTGTAGCAATTTTGCTGCAAACTGGAATAAGTTACTTACTCTGACAGTACACTATAGATAGTAAGACTAAGTTAGAAATACCCACACCTCTGTATCTTTCCCACCCACTAAATGTTCTATTGGCCGCACAGGAGAAGGCAGCTAAGAGCCCCAAAGCATTTATTTTCTCATCTGTAACACTGAGTGCTTGGAGACTAACTGCCACTGGGTACAATGCAGCACATTATATTTCTTAATCTATAGGCATTACTTTCCTACAGAGCTACGTTGTTCTTATTTTTAATGCTGAGTATGGGGATAAAAGCTTTGTTTGTGCAAGGAGTTAACAGGTAGAGCTGCACACAGGTTTTTTTAGTCTAATCTAATGTAAGATGATCTGAACAGGCACGGTGAGTTTGAAGCAAGTTGTGCTGCCCTAGCAAGAATGTCGCTACTTCTTGGATATTTGTAGTGCATACCTTTTATGTATTTACCTAAATTCTCCCAGCGCTCTACTGAGAAGTAGCCTTTTTACCCTGTCTGCACGTGCAATGAGGTGTCCTTGCTGCTTCTTGTTGAGTTACGGACAGCAAAGTTTCCAGTATATGCTTGGCAGGGGAGAAATTCAATCCAGAAAAGGAAAAACCTCACTTGCTTTTCAACAATATATACTTATATTCCAGAACTTACACAGTTCTCTTGGGAAATGGCTTTCCTGTATCCATTGTCTTAATGTAGTGCCTTTCTTAATCATTCTTTGTCATATCCAAGCTTCTGGAAAAGTGAGTGTTTCCTGGGGTGGAGGGAAAAGAGTTAGTGCAATGCTGCCCAGCTTCTCATAGTGGTAATGTATTAATCAAGTTAATCAAGAGCAGTGACTCAGAGAAAATGAAGACTGGATAATCCAAGTGATTATTTATCACTTCTGTGGTCTACAGGATTGTTTCCTGCTGAAGAAAATAGCCTGAGGCACTAGACTGCTAGGGAACACATCTTCATATTTATTCTTGGGTTTGCCTTTCTATAACACAAAGGTAAAATCTTTAGAAACCCTCTCTCTCCTTACTATTACTATTTTGTAATCTCACAAGTAACTCTGGATCATAGTTTGTAGTGTCAGAGACACTTCTCAGCTTGAGCATTGCTTCTAGTAGCCAAGTCACCCTTCGGACTAGAGCAAAAAGGGAATCAACCCATTTCTGGAACTGTTCTGAATGCACTCTTTCTCTCCCCTGCTGCTCCCCAAGCCTTGCCCCTGAGGAAGCCATCCTAACCCCTGCAAAGGCAGAGGTGTTTGTGGGGATTGCTTCTTTTTTTTTTTCTTTCAGTTGCTTTTTTGATCTTGTAGTTGGTTTGTCCAATTCAAATGGAGTCTTGTCTGCTAAGCTAAAGTTGGGTACTTTAAAGGATATAATACCAGTTGCTGCTGTTTTGGTTTTTCAACTTTTTTTTTTTTTGTCCTCTTGCATTTTAGTGTCTGAATGTCTCTTTGGGAAGGCATTGATCTTTCTGTTTTGGTTTTTTTCCCCCCCCATAGGATGATGAAAGTTTGAAATACTTAACTCATGAAGAACAGGATGTTCTCATGTTCTTTGAGGAAACCATAGATGCCTTAGAAGATGACTTGGAGGAGATGGCCCTACGTGACAGTGGCATCCACTGTCAGTCCCCAAGGTCAACAGAAGAAAATGTGTCCAGTCATTCAGAGACTGAAGATATCATTGACTTAGTACAGTCAACACCTGAGAGCAGTGACCATGAAGGCCCTTCCAGCAGAGATACAGAACCAGGTAGTTGTGTTCCTTGCAAGTGTGGATTTTCCCTTTGATCTAGCCCTGACCTATTCCAATTCTCCTTAGAAACAGCTAAAGAAATTCTGCACCTTCCTTCCTACCTCAAAATAATTTTGTTACGCATCAGGAGCTCTAAGTACTGGGATTTTAATTTGGTTTGGGGTTTTTGAAAGTCATTCTGTTACTGTAACTTTTTTTCTAACTTTTTCTTTTCCCTCAAGGGGGTCATGCAGCTGATGAAGTTGTTGGTCTGCTATCTCAGTCCTCTGGCTGGAGACTGAGTTGTCACTGTTGTGCACAGTCATTGCAACAAGGCAGACAGTGTTCACCAGCCTGTTTATGCTCTGCTTTTTTCTCTGACTTCTTAAGATTTTCTCCAAGAGTTTTAAGATGGCAGATTGTTTTCAGTGTTACTTTGTGTGGGACTGAAAGACACACGATCCCCTCAGTGAGTTTGTGACAAGATAGCATACGGCATGTTGTTTTTGTCACCCTGTAGAGTGTGTTC
Source organism: Origma solitaria (assembly GCA_013397895.1). Lineage (NCBI taxonomy): Eukaryota > Metazoa > Chordata > Aves > Passeriformes > Acanthizidae > Origma > Origma solitaria. The sequence continues at coordinate 1,194,892 of VZRL01004835.1, forward strand.
TCTCTGTTTGGAGAATGAATCTACCAGCTAGTACACACAGTGGGATGTAATGTGTCCTCTCCTGGCTGTTTTAATAAAAAATAAGAACTGCAAAACTCTTATAAAAGAGCAGCCATTGAAGCACAGTGAAACGACATGCAGACTGAATGAGAGGCAGAGAGGGCTGTGATAGTGACCACACTGAACATGATTTGAGCTATAGCATTGCCTATGAGATGCCATTGCTGGGAGCTCAGTTATAGTTTCCTCTGGCTCTGTGGGCTGAGGTTGAGTTAGAAAGGCAGGGAGAGGGGAGGAATGCATTCTGCTTTCACGTTTTGCGCTCTGCTCAGCGTGAAGAGTTAATGACATGTCTGCTGCTTTGCCTTTCAGCAGTGGACGCCGCCCGGAGAGCCGAGAGCCCTCAGCCAGCTGTACCTGCTGACCTTCCCCCACACCCCCCTGCACCACCACCGACGGTGTCTGAGACACTTCCTCTTCCTCCTCCACCCCCTCCTCCAGTGCAGCATCCAAAGTTGCTCCGTTCCATCCCCACTCCTCTCATCCTGGCCCAGAAGATCTCGGAGCAGCAGGCGGAGAGCCGGGCGCGCTTCCCCGGCCTCAAGGAAGGGAACTCCGACAGGAAGAAAGCCCCGGTAGCCAACGGTGATTATTCTGCAGCACCCAAGCACCCTCCTGCCCCCGCCCCCAAACTGCACCGGTTCCCAAGCAACATCAACATAACAAATGTCAGCGGCAAGGAGTTCAGCGAGACGATTTCCAAAGCAGCGGTTAACGTCCAGGAGCGGCGGGCTCAGGTGCTGGCCAACATCAATGGGGGAGCTCTTCTGGCAGCTGAACTGGAGGAGAAGCTGCACAGAAATGATTTCTTGTCACGTAACAGAAGTTCTTCTTTGCGGGATCTCTCCTCTGAGCAAACACGCTATGAAGCCCTGACAAAACTTGGCCTAGTCAAGGGAAAGCCAGCTCAGGACCAAGTGGACCATGCCCCAAGCACTGAGCAGCCTGATGTGCAGCCCAAGCAGACAGACGCTGTTACCAATGGATATCAAAACATCCATGAGATTTTAAAAAGCGAGCCCAGCCCTTTCCTTCCTATGGGCAAAACTGTAACAATCAAACCAGAGGTGGCTCTTGCCACTAACAAAGTCAGCAGCGCACAGCAGAGCACAGAAAAAAGTTGTAATGATTATAAACAACCTGGTGTAAGCCTGGACATGAGGAGGAGGTCAGGTTCGCTGCCTAGACCTTCAGGATTTCGATCCCAAGGGATAACGGTGAAGTTTTCCGGCCGTGGCTCAACTGAAGAAGCCAGGAGAGAGGCACTCCGGAAACTGGGACTACTGAAAGAGACTGTGTAACTGGGATGGGAATGTTGTGGCAGTGGGGGGAAAGTCATAGAATGGTTTTGTGCCAGAATAGTCCCAACAGGATTGGGATCAAGCGAATTGGAAGAAAAAAGGGAAAGTTCTCTGCTTCAGCCAAGCCGGGGTGGTACTAGACACTGTGGAATGACCACTTGTGGTTTATCCCAGAAAGACTGCCACCGTGTAGGGTCATGTACAGCAGTGGGTTTTGGCTCTCCTTCCTGCAGAGATACTCATTTGTTGCTCTTTGCGACTAAGAGGAATTTTATTTAATTAATGCTGGACTGTAGCAGGCATCATGAAGTGTATGAAGTTAATGAAGTGTACAGTGCAGTATTGTTGTACATAGCAAAACTGAATGGCAAATCTTCCTTTTGCTCTTTCTGAAGCCAAAACCAAGAGCTCTGTCTGTCCTGCCCATGTGTCTGTCTGTCTGTGGGAGCTCAAGATGATGTCACAGCTGAAATTTCTGACAGTGTGACACCCTTCTGTGACTTTTTGTTGTCTGTGTCATCTGGCTTGGCTTTGTTCCCTGCCAATGGCGGAGTCTTCTGCTCACTCACTCTGCTCCTGACTCAGAACTGTGCACAGGGTGGCTTCTGCTTCAACCTTCTCCTGGGCAGAGCAGCCCAAGCTTTGAACGGGTGACTGCCTCACTCTGCTGCTGCCCCTGAAGTGTCCCCTCCCTTCCCAGCCACCTGTTCTTGGTCACGCCTGAGCAACCCACGTGTCCAGGGAAAGGCACCAGGAAATCCTCAAGGATATGCACCCAGCACCGGATTTCACACTGACAGCCAAAGAGTCTCCTGACAATCTGTGACCCCAACTGCTCTGTCCCAGGGAGGATCTCACAGCAGAGAAGCCATAGGAACAAGCTAACTTTGTACCAAAAGCAAGACCCATATGTCAAAAGTCTTGTCTTTCACATTGGGGTTCCTGGGAAGGAACTGTTACTTTTTGAACAGTAGCTGTACTACACGAATTATAAATTCTGTTACTTCTGAAACTGTCATTTGGTCTTCCTGTAGTTTGAGAGCCCTAATAACCCTCTGTTCACAGCCTTATTTGATTCTGCTCTGCCAATGCATAACAGAAATTACAGCCAAAATTCTTGCAGGCTAAGTGGAGTTTCAGGAGAGCTGCATGTAAGAGCACATCCTTCCTGAATGGTCCAAGTTGGTGGTATCTTGCCTTTGTTCAATAGACGAGCTGTTAAAGATGGTCCCAAAATAGATTTGTGTGTTAGTATTTTTTTTTTAATAAGGCAAAGCTGCCCTTCCACATTGAAGCACTTCCCCTTTTTGTATTACCTGAAAACATCAAGAATAGCCACTTTAAAATCAAATGCCAAACTCCAGACTCTCCATTTTTTTTGTTATTCCTCCATGTGTGATTTCTCAGTGTTTTGGATTTTTTTTCTAAAGGGAAAAACTGACTTATTCTCTGCACTTTCTAAAGCCTCGACCAACCCACTCCTTCTCCCAAGCAGCTAAGCAATAAACCTTGGAGAAGAGGAGGGGTGGCTACAGCAGAAACTGACACACCCTTTGGCGAGGAGCTCTGACATAACTGTGATAAACAAGTTTGTAGTTCTTGTGATAAAGTATTTCAAACTTGCTGAGCTGTAATTGGAAACAAAGCTGTCGTGAAGGAAAAACCTTTGTGTCATTCTCAACCTGCCTCATAAGTTAAGGGGTTTTTTTGTTTTGTTTTTTTTTTTAATTATCTGCTTGCTGCTTAAATTTTTAATTGTGTTATGGTATCTGGCTGGTTCTGTTATGTAGTTATTCTTTTCAGCCTTTTCACTGGGTAAGTGATCATGTTCCTCATTGTGACAGGCTTGCTATACATAAGCAATCAGTAATTAAAATATGTGGCCATTCCTGGGCTGGCAAAGCACTTGGGCATGCATAATCAAACGTGAGAGGTGCTGCTGAAACAAAAAAGGCTTCTTGTGTGCTGCAAGTAAAGCACAGGCTTGTTCTGCCCTGAGTCTGTAGTCCTAAATCAGAAAGACAAGGGAGCACATAAAATACACCCAAGCACGTGCTGCAGTGCAGGCTGGAATGGAGGCCGACATGTGGATGATGCATCATAATTTATTAACATAACCTGCTAAGTAAATTTAAATGTTTCATGACCTTTGTGCTTTTAAATCCTGGTGAAGCAAATTCTTCATTATGAATGTGAAGTGCATACGAAGCAATCTCCACATCTAATCATTTCTTGCCAGCTCTTCTTCGAGTTGTTTACAGCTGAGAGTCCACGCTAAGCAAACAGGGGGGAAAAACCCTGACACTGTTTCATTGAAATTCAGTCCAGTTCAATAACTCTGTAATGTCACTCTGCTTTTAAAAAACCAAATGAGATGTTTAATATCTAAAGTTGCTGTACGCTGAATTAGCTGGATCATGTTTTGTCATCCTTTTTGCAGGGCTCTGTCCTCAACTGATGGAAAGTGAGAGTTAGATCTTCATTAAGTAAATCAGTTTCTGCCCAGGGAGGACTTGGAACGAGGTATTCATTGTGGCCCTTCATCATAGCAGATAAATTCTTCTCTGTGCCTAAAACTGTAGTGAGTAAAGCCATGTACTAAATGAAGTTAAGTCTAGCTGCTAATAACCTGTATATAAATTTAGCTCTATTTTGTGTATCTTGTTTTGTGTGTATATGTTGCTGTGATTTTACTTTCTTCCCCATTGTGCTGGAGGTAGCTGTCTTGCACAAATCTGATAAATCATCTATTAAACTAGAATAAACCCAGTGAAATGATGGCTGATGGGAGGTGCCATTGTGTTCTTTGCCACCCAGTAGCATGACTTTCTTGGAGGAGGGAGGTGCCTTTCCTTAATGGCTAATATTGATTTAATAACCTTTGATTTTGCAACTGTGGATGTGTGTGAGCCAGAGCCCAACCCTCTCATGCCAGGTGACAGAGGAGGGACAAAAAAAAAGGTTATGTCTGACCAGAGATGAGTGTTCTCACTGCTGGGCAGCAGCAGCTGTGATCAGGGTACTTGCAGGAATGAAATTCATCCTGAGCAGTGTTTGAATTAGACAAAAGCCCCTCTCTCACAATGTTTTGCATTATTAAAATGACCTTTCCAAGAGGAATATTTTATATATGAAAGAAGAATAACATCTCTGTTTCCAAAGCTGTTTCCATAAGTGAGGGTGGAAATCTTCCTTGTTGCACAGGTCAAAGTTCCCTGCCAGAGAGCATTCGTACCCATCCCATCTGGGTACATGCATCTGTGTTTGCTGCCTTTCTGTCTTTTGAAGAAGGATTTCTTTATAAGTATTCAGGTGTTGTTGAGCATTTGTCCAAACATGATGTGTCATAAAAGAGAGAATAGAAATCAGTCTAGAAAAAAGAAATATTTCCTATTTGCTTGCACTACTTATTTTATCCTTGAGGCTGGACGTGGGGGTAGCCAAAAAGCATCAGCAGGTGCAGCAGCCTTGTGTCCGAGCTTTCCAGGGCTGCCTCAGGGCTCAGCTCTGTCCCAGCCAGGGCAGGGCAGGTGGCCTTTTGTAATTGTGTCCAGCTCCAGCCTGGAGCCACAGGGAGAGAATTTAAGTTGGCTTAATCTATAATGAAACTTAGAGGAGGTTCCAGGGCCTCACCTGTGCTGGAGGTGAAGCCTCACAGCTGCCCAGCACCTGCAGCCTTTCAAGTGGCTGCAGCTTGGGGAAGAAGCTTTTGATGGTTTGACTGCTGTTTTATACACACGCATGCACGGAATTTGGTTTCTCGCTTTAGAGAAGACAACTTCAGAAAGTGTTATCCACAGAGGGATCAGGGAAGGCACGAGGCTGAAGGGAGGGGGTAGTTTTAACCCAGCAACTTGGGCAGGTTTTCAGTCCTGTTTGGGCCTGAGCAGAGAGTAACTTACAGCTCTGCTGAACCAGCTCCAAGTGTTTTACCCACCAAGGTAAAAGTTACAACTTTTCCTTAGCTTGGCTGCTCCTTGCCATTGCTGGCAGAGGGGGAGCCAGGGAAGCACAGCAGGGCCTGCTCCAGGGATATTGCTCTGGAGCAGGAGGCAGCACCAGGAGTTCAGCTAAGCTTGTCCCCATCCCTGCTGGCACATTTTTCAACATGTGGGATCATCTGCTCCTGTGTCTTTAAAATTCCCTTCTTAAAAGCACATCCAGCCTTCCTGAACACCTTTGCCTTCCAGTGCTGCCTCCCAAGGGATTCTGACAACCTTTTCCCAGAGGAGGCCTTTAATTCATCACCCCTCCACCTGCTCTTGCTTTCAGAAAATTCCAGCATCCCATGGAGGTACAGGGAGAAAAGTCTTCATCCAAATTCTGACTCCCAAACTATAAATATCTTTTCCTCTGAGGTAAGGAGGGTCCTTAGTAGACTGGATGGAGCCAAACTGTTCCAGGGAACACACCCTTGTCTTGTGTGTTTTGTTTTTGTTTGGTCTTTTTTTTTTTCCCCCCCGAACGGGGTTTCTCTTCCCATGTGAGGTGACTCCTCCCAGATGAGGAAATGCCTTCCTTGAAAAGTCCTCGGTGCATCCCTGACTGCATCACCAAATGGTCAGATGTGTTGTTACCCCAAGGGAACTGCCAGGAAAGATTATTTTCCACTGGGCCATAACTACCTGCTGCTGCTTCCAACTGGCCAAAAAAAGAACACCAGGAGAGGCTTCAGTAACTCTGGGATTAAACTGAGCAGGCAGGAGGAGCAGTAGATAAACCAGCTGGCAGGCTTAAAGGAGCAACTCGGCTTCAGTTTCTCTTTTGTTCATGGATCTTTGCACCTGCCCCTGAGCTTTAATGAATGTTTCACAGAGCCCCAGGAACCACAAACTAATTCTGAGAGGTTCCCAAAGCTGCTGAGACACTCTTGCCCAGGACCATTATTTTCTTCTCGGAGGGGTGTCTGTGTGTCACAAAGAAACACAGCTGCTACAGTAGCCTCACCTGAAGGGCACGGTTTTTTGGGGTTTGGGTTTTTTCTCCCCCCGCCCCCCCCATTTTTTTTTTAAAGGTATGTTGAAGGTTTGAATGGAAAAGAAAATAAATACATAAAATCCTTTGCTTGACCACCAGAACAGGGAGCAGCTCCAATTCCCAAAGCCTTTGCTATAGGGACTCCTGAGCTGCTCCTCAAGGTCTGTGTGAGATTTTGGCTTTAGCCCTTCCCTGGTGCTTGCTGCACCCAGTTCAGTATCTGCACTGATCCCACAGTGGCATGGCCCTGTCCACCCTCTCCCTTTGTCCTTCTCACTTGCTCAGGCCCTGCCACGTGCCCCAGCAGCCACCTGAGCACTGAGCACAAGGAGAGGGCTGTCTCACCTTATCTCTTGCAGAGTTCTCCTGATTCGTTTGCTGTCAGTGCCGTGTGGAGCGCGAGGCACCTGGAGCAGGTGGGGGTGGGAAGTGCCTTTCCTCCCAGTGAGCAGTGAATTGCCTTCCCAGGGTGCTGCTGGAGCAGAGGAGCCAGGACATCCTTCCTCTCGCTTTCCTGCTTTGCAAATGGAAGATTACAGGAGTAACTGGAAAAGATCTGCCCCACAGACCAAGGCCATGAGGCCCAAACCTGGGGCAGGACTCGTTCAGTGGTTAGTGCTGAACATCACACTTCTCTTTGTGAGGTGATGCACAAAACCACATCCCTGCTCTCCCAGTAACTGCGGAGCCCCCTCCCAGTGTCCCTATGCTCCATGCCAAAGCCCCCCACAGACCTCCCATGTCCTTGAGCCACAGCTTGTTCAGCCTAGGATCGGCTCAGCAGCTCCACCCAGCTGTGTCAGCATCCTGAGAGTGTCCTCCCGGAGCCTGGAGAGGTGCACGGAGCTGCACCAAGCCCTGGAACCCCCAGTCCTTGCTGGGCACAGCCCAACTCATGCTCCATGGCAGCTGTCCCAGCGTCCCCCTCCCACTGCCGCCTGGGGCTTCCCGTGCAAGTCCCTTCCCTCTCTGATTCAGCCTCGGAGCTCTCTGATAGAACGGGATTGCTCATTTCCTCACAGGGTTGGGGAGGTCAACTTCACCCTCAAATGTTCATGATGTATTTTTTCCCATCATTTCAAAGGAAGCTCTTAACTCCCTGAGCTTCAGCATCAGAAAATTGTGTAATTTTTTAATCTGTTCTCTGCTTACTTATCCATTCCCACAAGGAAGGGCAAGGGCTGCGTTTCCCAGCTGGGAAACAAGAGCGATGACGTTAAACCAGGGAAAAAGAGCAGAGATGAGCTTGACCTTCGAGTTTCCAGGCTTATGGAGTAATCTTGAATCACCCTTCCTCTCCCACCACCACACCTGCCCCTTTGCTAGCATTCCCTTGCCGGCCCAGGAGAAAATCCAGCAGCCTGGAAGCTCAGACTCACATGTGCCAGGAGCTGTTCATACTCTGATTAATGAAGATAAGGCACCCATTGTCCTGATGCTCAGAGGGTGGAATGACACCAGAAGGAAAACAGTATTCCTACAAGCTGTTGTGGCAGGAGGGGAGATTATTTCTTCATACTTAAAACATTTATTAGGAAACAGTTGTCAGCACATTTCTATTTCCAATATCCAGCCCTGCATAAGAGCAGAGAATCCACAGCGTCTTCAGGCTTCACGACACAAACTTCATTACCGTGGAACATTTCCTGCCTCCTAAATGGATTTTAGTTTGCGTGATCAGGTTTAATTTTTATTTATGGCATGAGGTTTCCAGTGAGCTTGAGCCCAGGAAATGGGCACCGTGTGCCCAGCACGGCAGTTCCTGGGGCATCCTGTCACAAACCTCAAGCCATGCGAGAGCAGAGACTTTGCTCTGCGGTTTGTCACCCTGCAGCAGCAGTGAGGCCTTCTCTGACCCCAAAAGCTGCTCTGAGTTTATGTCAGCTAAGACTCACAACCCCTGGTTTTCATGAGTGTGGCATTTGGGACGAACCTGAAAAATAAACCACAGACAATTACACCTCAGGCATTACTGATGCTGCTGTGTCCATATTTCTACTGGAAGAGAAAGTCTGCCACAAGAGGGATGAGGAACGAGTGCCTGCCTGGAGCAGCTCAGCTGAATTCCCGGAGAGAAGGGGCCTGAAGCTGTGTCTTCCTCCCAGGAAAAGGTTCTTCCTGCCCTGAGCCCAAGGAGGAAGCCAGGGCTCCCCTCAGCACTCGAAAAGCTGCTGAGAGCAGAGATAAGAACAGCCAAAGCTGCCTCTCAGCTCCCTCTCACTGCTTGGTTATCTTCACTTCCATCACTCCAGGGATGCAACTTCCAGCAATTTGTAGCAATTTAATAACCATTTATGGGATTAATCTCCCTCCAGGTGGGTTCTGAAAGCTTCACTGACACATTCAAGTCTTGATTCCCAGGAGAGAACTGACCTTTAGCTCACTATGAGCAGATACATGTGTGTGCATATGTATATAATACATACAATGTAAATAATTTTAAAAAATTTTAAAACCACCCCCAAAACAATTAAGAGGTAAATACGCAAAGTTTTCAAGCTCTTGGGCTGTCAACTATGACTCATTCCCAGCAGCAAATGTCACTCCCCTTTATCCCCTGCACAACAGAAAGTTTTTTCCTGCAGGTAAATGTCACAGAACAAATAAATATCAGCAACAGCTAAATGTTTTCCTCCTTCTTAAGTGTCTCAACCACTTTTTTATTTGCCTGACGGCTTGGATCCAGGTAATGGAGGGAAGGAAGGAAGGATGGAGGGAGAGAGGCTTTTTTACAGAGCACTGTTTGCTCTTCTAACAAGGATCATAAATACGCAGTGCTTGAATGGCACAATCCCACCCCAACAATTATAACTTAAAAGCAAAGTTTATAGTTCAAACAATGCAAGTAAATATTTTGACATTTGCTCATTTGTTTGATTCCTGCTCAAATAGTTTCCTACTCCCAGTACACTGGGATTTCCTTAGGAGTAGCTGGAAAAACCTATTTATAGTGGAGTTCTGAGAAGAGACAGCAAAGTGCCACCTCAGAGGAGCACCTTCAGCAGGGCAGAGCAGCGTGTGGCTGAGGAAAACCTCAGCGTGGAGCAAATTAGTGATGAAGCTCAAAGAAAGGAAAAAATAAGGAAAAATTGATGTATTTATCAAGGGGCAACAGCAGGCTCCTGGCATCATTATTGATGGATTGATTTTGAAAATATTCAGTCACCTGGCAAGGACACACAGTCCTAATACTACAGCACCGCTTTTGGGGGACAACAGTAATTAGTTCATTTGTTAACTCATTTTTTCATTTATCCACCTTAATTTATACATCCCAACCCACCTGGTCCTGCCAGGTCAAACACACAGGGAGTGTCCATTGCTCATCCTTGGCACTGTGGGTCCCACATGGCTCTGCCAGCCTGGGAATGCCCATCCAGGGCTGTTCCCCACTTCTTTCTGCACAGCTCTGCATTTCCTGGAGTCAAACAGTCCCCACATAAAGCAGAGACAACAGCGTCAGCAAAGCGCCCGGGCCGGACACAGCAGCTCTTCACAGCTCATCCTGCAGCCCTGCCAAGCACACAGTGACTGATCTGCTGGAACAGGCAAAGGGAAAAATGCTGAGAGCTTGAGGAAATCGGGCAGACTCCACAATAGAGGTGGTTTTCTAAGCCTGAATATACACAAAATTATGTGTGCTGTGGCACATGTGCATCAATGTGCTTTGTATTTGTGCCTACAGAACAGAAACAGCCCAATGGATTTCTCTCACTGAAGTGGAAATTACAGCAAGTCTGCAAACTCAGCAATTCAAAAGGGAAGATTTATACCTTTTTTCTTTTATCACACTCTATCAGTGTGGGTAGAGAAAGATGCCTGATAGTGCCTGCTGGAGTTCACGGTGTTGCCTGTGAGTTCTGCCATTCCTGGGTCAGATTCCGATTTCAGAGCTTCCCAGCCACTGTGGCTCCATCCCAGGGCAAGGCCCAACACAGCACCTCAGCTCCACCAGGCTTTCAAGCGATGCACCTTAAATCATGGAATGGTTTGGGTCGGAAGGGACCTTAAAGCTCATCCAGTTCCATCCCTTGCCATGGGCAGGGACCCCTTCCACTAGGCCAGGTTGCTCAGAGCCCTCACTGGAGCCTGGGATGGCCTCAGACCCATCTTGTCAGGTGATGGGGACTCAGGCATGTTCAGGTTCCTCAGGGGGTCACAAACTTGTCTCCTATGATGGGAAGAACTTCATTCTCCCAAGTCCCTGCCTTGAGCTTTATGGGCTTGAGAGATGCAGGAAAAGAAATTACCACCAAAAACTGAGGCCCAATTGTTGAGTACAAACCTACAACACACTTGGCCAGCTCGAAGAGCCTGACATCAGTGAAGACAACTCCGAATGCCAAGGCCTGACTTTAGCCCAAATTCTTTCCATAGAACGATAAGATAACAGAAATCTTTTACATAATCAAGGACATGAAACAGTTTCTCCTCCATCTACTTGTTTCCTCAGACTTAACTCCTTCCTGGTAGGCTCAGGAACATTGCTGCACAAATGCTCTTTGCAAGGGCACCTTCCACCAGCATCCCCCGAGAAAGGCTCCCCAGAAAGGCTCCTCTGCCCCATCCAACAGTGCCACAGGTTGAATTTGGAATGACTTCCCCAGCAACCTGACACACCTGGGGGCCACTGCACTGCAGGGAAGGAGAAGCAATGACATTTATTATTACTTAAAATAAACATCCTGTAATCTGGATAGAGCAGCAATATTCACAGGTAACAGATACTGACCCAAACAGAGGCTGTTCCCCTGTTGCTGTATCAACCCCAGGCTGCACACCCAACCATTCTGAACACCCTTTAAAGGAAGGCAGAGGATTCTAATGACATGAGAGGGAGCCATGCAATCCCTGCAGCACAACCTGCACGTGGATCAGGTGGTGAAACTGCTGTGCAAGAAGCATCCAGCCACACGAGGCATGGGGTCAGCAAATGGGAAGGCAAAGAATAAAGAGGATGCAAATTTGGGTTTTTTCTGTATATCATGGAATGGTTTGGGTTGGAAAGGAAGGGACTTCTAAAAGTCACCCAATTCAATGCAATGAGCAGGGACAGCTTCAACTACATCAGGTTGAAATCTTGCATGTTTCCAGGCATGGGGCACCCACCGCCTCTCTGGGACATCTGTGCCAGTGTCTCATCACCCTCACTGACGAAATTTTCTTCCTTATATCTAATTTAAGTCAATCTTCTTTTAGTTTACAACCATCCCCCCTTGTCCTGCTGCAACAGGCCCTGCTAAAAAGTTTGTTCCTGTACACTGAACTTTGATTATTTCATTCACAATGATCTTTGAGTTTTTTATCCAGCACAGTGTTAGAATAATAAATTTTGAAATTAAACTTCAGAAGGTTTCACTGAACTGTTTTTTGATTTCAGCCTGAAGTCAGGAAAATCCCCAGGTGACCAAAACTATTTTTAGCAAATAATTTTATAAAGACATTTCCATTGATCCCAATTCCATTCAAGGCATTGGATTGACACATACAAAACAGAACTAATATTTTATTTTTATGCAGTTACTCAACCTGGATAAATTAAATGCTTTGGAAACTAAGCAGCATGTTGAGAAAAGGAAGCTGACTCTAGTCTGAACCACAATTAGATACTTAATTTGCTATTAGGAATTGCTAGACATTGTTCTTTGGGGAAGTGGGAATTACGTCTGACCAGTTGATATGGTGATATTGGTGTAAGAGACATTCCTGGAGGAGCTCAGAGTTACAAATGTGATTAATAAACGGACCCATGAATTTCATGTGGAAAGAAAACTATATGAAAAAAATCACGTAAGATTTTAATCAAAGACCTGGAATTCCTGTCCAAACTACAGCCCACAATATACCACAAACCCTTCAAAACATCATTTCCAAAGAACAAACTGAATGTCAAGAGGCAGACACCAACTCTAAATTACAACACTTTATTGCAGCATTGGCAAAGGTCAGATTTCTGAAGCTGGTGAAGATCGGGCGGCATTTCTGTATGAAATGTTACAATTTTACAAGTCTCTCTTCCTACATGCAGAAACCAAAACCAGTGGTAAAAAGGATTTTAAAAGAGCTAGAAAAAAGAATTAGTAGTAACATACAGATGGGATCCTTAACTCAATGAACTACCTCTACCTGAAAGCAAACAAAACCCTATGCTAATAAATAACAGATTGTCAGAAACAGACCAAGGAACCTCATTTCTACTTAGAAAAAAATAAAAATTCTACTTGTTTCCAGACTTAAATCTTTTTTTAAATTTTTTTTTAAACTTTTTGTTTGTTTCAATAGACATGGAGGCTTATCAACCCATGAAGATCAACAAAATATTTGGATCCACTCCTTGACATCCTCCTGTTATGCTGACTGGCACATTTTGGTTTTCAATGATACATACAATGGGCTCAACTATATCCCTGTCCTTAGGCTGGTGTCAGGCTGTTCCAAGCAGTACGAGTCAACACCCTGTGTTCATCAACTTCACTTTCTATTTTAAACCTTAACAGACATTTTACCTCCTTGGCTCTTCAGTATTTCACCCCTCCCCACCCCCTTTCTGGCACATCTGGCAGCAAAAGGCTCTTCCTTAACCAAGAACGTCCTCGCTGAGGAGTGTTTGAGAAGTTATCCTACTCGGCAGGGTTTTCTTCTGGATTTTGCCATTTGCTCTATGTTTCTCTACTGTAGATTTGCAGCCCCCAAAGAACATCCTTCCAACACCAAGCGCTCGAGTCGGAGACGACGTAACTTGCGGTGAGTTCAGAGCTTTGTTTCCCTCACGCTGCGCTGCCAAAGGCCATTCCCGTTCCAGTGGAATCGTCTGAACTCCAGGCTGATCCCGGCTCTCACCGAGCTGCTCGCCGGTCAAGTTCCCCATCTCGTTCGTTTGCTTCTGCTCCTATGAGAAGATTAACCCTCAACGCCGTTCCCATAACAAAAAGCTTTTTTTGGGGGGGTGGGGGGGGAGAGGGGAGGCTGCTCTTCATGCCCCACGGCCCCAGCCTGTCCCAGGTTTCGGTTCTGAACGCTCTAGACTGACATGCTGAGATGTGTCCACTGCTCTCGTTTAATCGCTGGAGGACTCCACAACACCAGAGATACAGGACCTAATGAAATGACACTGGCGGCTGGATCAACGTCTCCTGCGGGAAGAGAGAGTGGGGAATCAGTTCAGTCTGAGGTGCCCAAAACTCTGCGGGTGAGCAGCCCCTGAAAGCAGCTGCCACTCATTCTGATACTCTTTTACCGCCTAACAGAAAGTTACGTATTTCTGTTTTCTGCACAGACATTTCAAAAGGCCACATCAGACAAAAGGCAGATAATCTGCATCCTATTTTACCAGATGAGATGCTGAACTACTGAAGCACACTGCTGAGCTGTGAATTTGTTGAAAAAATGACTTATTGTAAACAGTTTTCATCTTTCTGTGCAGCTTCTTAATGCTTAGAAGTTCTGCAGAAATGTTACAAAGGCCTTTTTACAGGCAAATTATTGCTTAGAACCTCTTAGAGTCAAGAGTTGCATTAAAATCTTCCATCACCCTCTGCTCATGAAACATATCCTACCCAGAGAAAATCACATTTAATTCTCTTAAGAACAAACAAATGCACTGAAGAATGGCACGAGTTTGCAGGCAGGGGATTCAACAAGACCAGGGCAATCCAGAGTAATGCTACCCCAGTGCCACTAACTTCAGCACAACTGCAGTTACTGCATCTGGGCTTGTTTTCAGCTAATTATTAAGCTGCAAATTAAAATTAATAATACACAGCAAAATAAAACTTCAGTTTTTACAATTCCAAGAAAGCTCCAGGGCTACACACCCAGGTTTTTTACCATAAAAACACAACAGTTCATGTTTCTTCACATCAATGCATAAACCTCCAGTGTTTGTTGGAACAGTCATTTCATCTAAACTTGTTTTTTACTGAACATCTTGCAAGAAAAATGTTACAGACATATTAACTGGACATGGTAACTTCTGCATCTCTTGTACCAGATGAAGCTTTCACACTCATTTTGTATTTGTACGTATTGCTTTGTTTTGATATTTCTATTTCTGTGTTTTAAACATGCTGTGTTATTTCTGCCAGAAGTCCCAAGCTGATGCATCACTAGAACTCACTGCAGCACTGGTTTTAACCACCTTTTCGTGTTCCATAATGGAATATTCTAATTATTTGTGGCACACTTAAATCAGGAACACTGGCTATGTACTTTCAATAGAAAGGAACTTAAATTTTGATTTATTTAGTAGACTGACATCTCACTTGCAGAATGCTACAACTGAAGAGAGACATCACTGAATTGCAGGATCATGCTTTTATCTCTCCATCTTCCCTTAAAAATAATTCTACTGCTGATTGGGAAGGGAAGGAAAAAGGCTGGGACTGGCTGCAGATCTCTAATTTGGTCAAAATGACTCTCACCCAAACCAGCAGCTGCCAGGGCACACTGGTGGCAGATCCTTGTTTCAGGGGATTACAGCAAAGTGCTGCTGCCAGAAGGAGTAGTAACAGTTTTTCCCAAACCAGGCATTTCACACTTGTGTCCAAACTATTAAACTTGATCCAAACCTGTATTTGGCAAGGTCAAACTCAGTACACAGATGTAATTAAAGCCATCTTGAGCTCTATGTGTAAAATGGATCAATTCTTCGCAGTTTATTCCCACACTTCCCTTCCTGCCACTGACACAGTTATTAATTTGTGTAACATTCATAGTCAGCCACTGCTGAACATTAACACTGCCTACCTATGACAGGGAAATACACAGAACCTCTGCAGCCAAACCATGGCTGGAGTAGAAAACTGGAAGCCATGAAAACATCGAAACCTCGCACCATAGGCTGTGAAATAATTGCAGATCAGTGGCACTTGTGGAGAGCTCAGTCAGCAAGATAACATTTACAGCTTAAACTGAGAAGTGCCCAGGAGAATATCAATAATCAACTCCTTTCTGCATGTTGCTGACATCACAAGATCACAAAAATCACTTTATTTCTTAAACACGTGAGACCTCTGAAGTTGGATTTCACACTTCTTCCTAATCCCCTTGTGTCCTCCAAACCACAGCACTGCATTTCTGCAGTGCTGCCTTTCTTCATAAGTCTCACAAACTCCCAGCTCCAAACACCTCCTCTCCCAACTCACTCCCTGCTTTGCTTTTCTCAACCAATCGAAGCTTCGATGTTCTTTGTTCTCTCTCCCCCCAAATCACATTAACCAAACTAGGAACGTGGAACAGAAAACACCAAGGTGCCCATTAAAAACCTATCAAATCTGACTTACCACCTTCCATACTGTAAACATGACAAATTCAAATAAACCACAAAAGCTGAACTCACTTAAGTAAGAGAATTTTAACTTCTGCAAGTTGTTTTATATTCTCATTGATTCATCAAAAATAAAATGCTCTGACAAAGTGAAATCAAAGTCAGTGTGCAGAGTGGGCTGGGAGCAGGAGAGTGTTCTGGGGATTGATAGCTGGTTTCCAGAAGGCCATGAAGCCGCAGGGGTTTTTGGCAGGTAATTGTTATTATTTATATTAAAAAAAGTTTTTCAAACACAGGAGTCTTTCTAATTGAGCATGGCTAATAAATATAATTTTGCCTTCCCTCTGAACTAAACTGTGATCAGGTTTTCTCTCCAACTTTGCTGCCTGGGTTAGACTCACACCTAACTTGCAGAGCTTAGCAAGCACCATCCTGCCAAGGCAAACACCTGAGGATTTTCTTGTTTTCTGTTCAGCTCCAGTGCAGTCCCACCAGAAGCAGGTGCAGGATTTGGAGCCCCCCTCCCATATTTCTCCCTTTGCTTTCCTCCCATGAACAGCAGGAAAGGGGGGTTGGAATTTCTTAGCTGTGTTTCAAAGGCTCATTTCAGTAAGAAGTGAATTCAAAGCTTCATAAAACAGTATTGTCAAGGCATCAATTTCATGACAGGTGATGTATGAATTTTGTGGGTCCAGTAGCTGAAACAGGAAATCATGTTAAATTCACATTTCTCCTTATTATCCAAACTCTGATTTTTCAGCATTAAAGCAATACTCTTTATGATGAGAACATTTAGCTAATAAAATCCCAGCATCCTGTTATTACTGTTATGCTTCATTTTTCTTTATCAAATGGGTTAAAGAGAAAAAAGAGTCAGATGTAAACAGGAGACCTAAAATCATCATTTAACTTGAATATGATTTGGTTTGCCAGCCTATACCTGCATCCCCAGGGGAACTTTGGACACAGGCAGGCCCCTCTTTACTATACTTTTAAAACATCAATGAATTTTGAGGTTACTGCTTTTAATAAGGAGAGCTTTAACAAGATAAAATCGTTGGTAAGGCTCCGCTTCTCAACAGAAGAAATAATTACAGGGAGAAATTTGACTTTCTTCATAATCAATGTTTTTAAATAGATTTTATATAATGTGGTTGTTTTCATTTCACTTTTAAAACCGAGACATTTAATGGATTGCAATCCTCTTAAACAAAGGAAAACCACTTTAAGAAGCTGTTCATAACTGTAAAAGTCTATTTTTATGATAATCCCATCACAAAAAAAAAATTACTTTAGTAAATTTTGTGTTTCCTGAAGGTGGTACTTTATCAGCCTGAGAGCCAAAGGCCTCTCTTAACACACAAATGCTACAGAACTGGAGGCAAGAGAGAAAATTGTTTTCTTCCCAGTTCTGCTGAAGCAAATCAAGGAACCCTACTTTTAATGGAGTCACAGTAAATTATCTTTAAGGCCAGTCAGCCTTAAATGTATGAGTCCCAGAAAGAATCTCCTCCTTACAGGATCAGCAGGTCTCAAAACCTGAGGCAATACAAGCAGGCAATTCCAAACAAACAGGAATAAACTCCAATTTTTGACCCAGCATTTTGCACATACTAAACAATAAGAAATCTAGTAAAGCTTGTAAATCTCACTGCATTTACTTTAGTACAGAACAAGGACATTAAGAGAGGAGAAATAAAATAAAATCTGAAAAACTGCAAAGTATTTCTCTTTTTTAAAAAACATGTATAGGGCTAATTGCTTAGAGAGATCCAGTTGTTCAAGGCCAACAACATATGAAAGAACCCAATGCTGCCTTCACTAATTTCTGAAATGAACTGTTACAATAGGTAGATTTGGATTTAACTTCCTAAAAGGTGTCTGAAACACAGTGCCTAGGACATGTATAGCGACACAAAAGCAAAGGTAAAAACAACTGATCAATTTTTCTATTCTTAACACTACCTGAAATGTAAGAAAGGCCTCATCCCTACCTCAACTATCAGAACCTGTCACACTGCGCATTCCAGGGGAAAAAACCAGGAGATTTATTTCGTCCCATTATCCCTAATCTCAAGAAATTTAAAATAAAAAGTTGCATACCTTAGAGAAAGCAGCAAACTATTATTTCTAGTAAGTCTGAGTTATTTTGCAAGAAAATTACATATCAGTCATGTCCACGCACAAAGAAGCAGCAACACAACACAGTGTACTTCTGGAAGCGATAACATCTGTGTTACACACGTTGGTTCTGCTATGGAAGAATGTGAAACCTTCTCTAAACAGATATTAAATTTAGCAGCTCAGTTCCTATCTGCTCTCAGCAAGATACTCCAGTGTCCTCAGAATCCACTGGGTAATCTCTCAACAAAGCACAAGGGGGGTCTGGGCAGAGACTGCAGTGCACCCTTCAAAGTCACAAGACAGTTTTCAATATATCCTATAAATCAGAGGCTCTAAAAATGCAGGCAACAGACAATCTGTGCCAATGAGAAGCCACTGGTGAACCCATAGTCTCCAACAAAAAAATGGAGTTCAGAAAAATATTATTCCCTTACTGCAGGCTGAGATGGCTGAACTGATGCATGACTGCCAGGCAGAGCATTGCAGTACACAACAAATAAAATGCACCTGCTCAAACAAACTTCCTGCTCTCTGTTCCAAAAAGTTTATGGATTAAAAGGAACAAAGAGTAAATTTCATCACACAAAACTACATCAGAATTGCAAGTGCATGGCACTTAAACAAGCAAACAGTACTCAAGCTGTTTGCTGGACAATGTCTGGCCTACTTCACAATGAAGTCCTGCATTATATTTCCCCTACAACATCTGAATATAAAAGGTTTTCTAAAGAAATGAATTTAAAAGAAATCTACAGATATCACATCTACTGGTTTGGCTGCTGTATTTGAAGAATATCTGCAGCGTGCTCCTCATGCCTGGAAGAACAGAAGACTGCAGCTATTTATGAAACACCTGCAAGTGTTGTGGCAATTCAGTGTAACTGAACACTTTGTATTCCTAAAACAGCATTAGGTCACAGTGATATGAAAAAGGTAAATGGAAAGCACTGCTCATTTTATTGAGTTCTATCTGGTTCATTTAAAAAAAAAACACATTTATTTGAAATGGCTATCTTTGAAAAAAATTTTCAAGCAGTGTCTGTATAAGATCTCGTTGGAGTAAGTGATCATCAGGACATTATAAAATTATCATAAATATGTACCACGAAGAAGCTGGAAATGCCACTGGAACATAGCAATAGTACATTACATTAACTTATCTGCAGCATACAAAGACAGACCCATTAGGAGGTAAACTGTCCCTTCCCAGTTGCTGCTCCTATCAAACCACCTTCAAAATGAACTTGCAAAGAAGAGAGAAACATGGAAGCAAGTCTGCATTTCACCCGAAACTCTGTCTTGTCCAAATTTGTGCTGCAGGGCTAATTCAATGGTCTATTTGCCAGCTTACTCTGAGTGAGAAAAGAATACCTAAAGCCTCAGACCAACTATTAAGCAATGGGGAATGACTCTTTTCATGTTAATGCTGGTTTTGGTATGCTCTTGCATACCATAAATTGAAAGTTCTCCCCCTTCCCCACCTTTACTATATTTACTTTCCATTCAGGGCATAAAATACAGAGGAATAGCAGACAAATTCATGACACAGAAAGAGCATAATGGGAATTTCTGCAGATGCTAAAAAAAAAATCCTCTCCCCATCTCACTGAGAAAGCAGACTTGCATCTTTTCCCCTATAAAAAGGGGCTCAGATTCTAGCAGCCATTTCACAACTGAAAAATAACCTTTTGGCTACCAAACTATCAAGGAGGTACAGACACTTTGTGAGAAGCAAAAAACACTGCTTGGCATCTTAATAGAATGTTTTAAAATGAAAACCACTGCCCAATGCACTCACTAAAGAGATCATTATCTGTTTCCATTATGGAGGTAATTACTTGCCTAGAACCAGAACTACCACATTTAAAGGAAGATTGTCCTACCTCCCACCGGTTTTAAAGATTAGATCTGCATTAGGTGCTCCCTTCGGATGCTGGTAACGAGGCCGCCGCTCACGATTAGTATTTGCTGGAGCTGGACGCTGTGCCAGAGACTGCAACATTTCTGGGATTTTAGGGAAAAGAAAGTTAAATAGAAGGAAGTTAAATACATTTTCTATGCATCATTTTACATAGGAATTTACACAAGCACTTTTCACTGCCATTTACACTTACACGTAGCTACAGAGTTAACAATCCTCAAGTTATTCCACCAAGTTAATTACAAAAAGTTACTAAATTGCATCGACAGCTTTGATAAACCCAAATTACCACACAATATGAACTTGCATTTCCAGATGTTCCTGCAGAAGGAACTGCCAGCAATGGTTCCCATCATAGGTGCTCAAGAAAGGGCCTGTGACCTTTTCTTTTTGAACACATCAGCCACCACTTTCTTCATGAATGATCAGGAACAAAGACTCACAGCAGCATGAGGGGCTTCAATATTAAACCTCCCTGGAATAGGAACAACTGGACAATGCTGCTGCCAATTAAAGACTCAGCAAGAAACCGGATCTAAAATTAGGCATTGCCAGTCAGGTATTTAAGCCTAAGCTTGGCATAATTGGATCCTTTTCCAGGGAAGGCAGACACCTGAAGAAGGTGACTCAGCTGACCTACATTGCACCAGCTGTCCCGTGGATGGAGTTTTTCGCTTTATCATCAGTAGGAATAATTTGGTGAGTGCAGAAAGCAGCCCACACTACCTAGTTTAGCCCTGGGCAGCCAACTTTTGGGCAATTTAAGCTAGGATAGTACTGTATTTTGACATTTGGTAAAACTTAATTTCCAACATTTCATTTTTTTAATGATAAAAGTCTCTTTATCAGGCTATGTTAATGGTTATTAAGTAGCCAATATAATTACAGTAGCCAATATAATCACAGGAACTGCCAGGTAACCTCTGCCCATCTGTTAATACATCTAATGGAAAGTATTCCTGATGGTGCACCTGAGCAAGGATCTACATTACTCAGCAAACAGACATATGGGATAAACGAAGGGGAAAAGTAGAATAAGCTGTTAAACAGATTATGTTTGAAAGTCCGCTCTGTCTGGTTCTCTAATCTCTGCTAATCTCATTGGAGACACACACCCATCACCTGCTACACACACACTTCACTGCTCTCAGTGACTTGCACAGGGCAAAAACCTGAGACTCTAAGGAGGTTCCCTCACCATTTACAAAACGCAGGTGAAGCTTTCAGTAAAGTTATCCACCAGTCTTTGAGCAACTGGGAGACTGTGACTGATCTGTACACAGTATCTGTGTCAGTCAATAACCCCTGTATTGATGCTCTGTACACTCCCCATTCAGCCCCTGGCAAAGGCAGCCCCTGAACACACTGGCAACCCATGTTTGTAAACATCACAGAATATCATCCTTCCCAACAATCCCATGTGCCAAGAGAGACATCTGGGGCAATGAGGAGACCCAGGAGGAAAACCAGATTAGGTACACTGCCAGCCAGGTGTGAGTAGCAAGCACTGAATGAACAAGTACATGCACATCTGCCTCTTTTCCACACAGCAGGTGAAAGGAAATACAGGACTGGGAACTTCAGTACTGGAAAAGGAAACAGAAGGCAGAGATGGCAGGGGAGCACAATGTGTTTTCTAGGCTGAAGGCACACCACCAAACCTCCTCGGTTTCTTAGTGAAGAAAAAAACCAATCTGCACAGAAAAGTACCAGTCTAAACTAGAGAGCCGCCCAAGTTCCTAATAGTTCCTTAAATTAAAAAATGTTTGTAATATAATAAGGTCTGCTGAAACATTAAATCATTATCTGATACTACTTTGAAGTACATTGGTGAATTTCCATCTATTAGCTACTCTGTGCAGATGAAAAGAACAAGTACATGTGCAAACGTTGGGACAACCCTGAGGCATTCTTCCAGAAATTGAGAATTCTTCCTCCCTCGGTAACTTCAAAGCTTGAAACAGAAGTTTAAACCCAACACTTTTGTTCAATGGGTAGGTACCAACTTGTTACAGACAGGATGACTCTTCAAAAGTAACAATCAACTGCAGAAAATCTAAATAAAAAATAGTTCCAAAGGCAAATGTAATTTAGCCTGTTTAATTTAACCCGATTAAAAGGTCCTTTTTAGTTTGGTTTTACGTTGTGTATTACACAGGTTAATAAAATGGATCAACAGCTGTTTTAGAAAGGGATGTCAATTACAGAAAAATATTTTTCTTTTGTGTCCATTTCCTTCCTATATTAAAGCTTTATACACAGCAACTAAATAAAAATCTATGAGAAATTAGAGAGATTTTTTAAAAAGGCCTATTACCAGCTATCAATTGGTATCAGTTGTCCAATTTGGTCCAACAGAAATTAATCAATGTGATCCTTTTTTGGATAAAAAGCACAATTGCTCACAATAAAATCCTAGATTAAACGGGTTAATTTTAAAGATATCAGCAAAGTCTTACAAAATGGCATAAAACCCAAATGCCTTGACCAGGAGAAATATCAGAAGTATCTAATGAGGAAACACCCAGAAAAACTCTGAGACAATCACTAAAATGTCTAATTCAAGGGTCTACTCTTTCTCTTCCTTTTTTACCAGTGGGTTTTTTAAGAGCAGTGTCAGAGAAAAGAAGTTTTTGAGCTAACTTCTATGTTTAACACTAGGAATATATTGTGTTACCATTTCAGAGCTCTGCAGACACTCACTTTGGAAGATACTCCTTTTTACAATTACGAATTTAGTTCTGATACTATCAAAGTTCTGCAAGGAGTACTGGATTCCATAGTGTTTTAAAATTGAAACCGCTTTAATTTAATTATTTCCCACTTCTTGATGAACAATGACCTTTCACTAAATACCTTAAATGAGATTTCCTGCTAATTAACTACTTACACTGTGATTAGCACCAAACTACAACATCTTCACAAAAAAAAAAAAACCAGAGCAAAAACATTTGAGATGTTAAATGGGAACACTAACGTAACGCATTGGTTTTATTGGGCTGGCTTTGTTTACTATCTGAGTAAGCCAAGGGAAGTTAATTCTGAGAAAAACATGACCCAAACCAAACCATCCAACAACTAAACACCATCAAGTGCACCTGTTTGGGGACTCTAAGATCTGCTGTATTAACTGTTTGCTTCAATCTGTCCAGGTTCCAAAATGCCTGACTTGCATGTCTTCAAAAAACAAATTAATTATGTGATCTGCATGAAGCCTTCATTTTGTTAATATATGCTTATGTTCCAGATTTGAGGACTCCTAGAACCTTTAGAATATGAAGCTGGGGTAACATTTTGTATTTCAATGGTGAAGGTTACCTCAGTATTTGCAAGTCTTAGCAACACTAAAGAGCCTAAATACTATTCATATCTAAAACACCTATTAATAGCTTAAAAGCAGAGTTTAAATTGAACAGAATTCATCTCATATCCAACTCAACTGTCTAGCAGTAAACATCAGATTAATTTTGTATTACCTTAATTTTAGAAGAACAATCTCAGTTCTTCCCCTTTCCCAAAATAAATGGAAATGCTGAAATTTGAGACACACTTGAAAACTCCCTTTCATTTCTTCAAGTATGAAGACCAGGGAGTAAACAATGAATGATTAAAACCCAAAATATAGGTTTCCAATAAGTATTGCAAATTAATATTTAGAACTTCAGCTGTTAATTATCACAAATAATACCTTCAGCACATTTTCTTACCCTGATAGTCCTCTTGTTCTTGCCGTTCATTGATATCCAAAGTGAGCTTTTTCATCCTCATTCTCTCCTCCTGTTCCGCCTGCTGCTGGTTCCAATGGTTTGCAGCAAGTTGGGAAGACATCGGTACATTTAGGATCTTAAACTGCAAAAGAAAATAAGTTTTTAAGTGTCCATCAGAGAAAAAACCCCAACCAATACAAAACTACAGAAAAAATACAGAAATGCTATGGTTATCTCTAGGTATTTCAATGAGATGCTTTCTACAGAAGTTCCTACTGTGAAGTGTGGTGTTTGTTGGTTTGTTTTTAAGCTCTTTTTCACGTAAAGCAGCATGAGAAAATGCAAGACCTGCTAAAGACACAGAGAACACACAAAAAAGGCTGAGGCCAAAACCTATTACACACAGCATTCACGGGAACAAAACTGACTGACTTTCCCTAGGAAGGCACAGTCATATGCTTTACTTCTAATTGTCATACCAGCTGATATGCCCACAGAGAATTGCATGGGTCTTGAGATAAAAGCACCACAGCTGGTTCAGAAAGCTGCATCTCCCTCTTCAGGTCTCTTCCTTCCAAAGAGATGAAGCCCCCTGAGCAGAATTTCTACTATTATCCCTTGTGATAACAGAGGTAAAACATTTCAAGCTTTTCAGATATTCCCTGGCATTCCGTGGCCAGTACTCTTCAAGAATAATTCTGGCTTCCCAGTGCTTCTCATTAGTCTGGAGATAACTATGGTGTCAAATCGATCTTTTCCTCCTTCCCCACACGCAAACATGCCCACTACATATTCAATCCACTATCTGATTTGCCAGAATGTACACAAGGTAAGGTTGTCCCTCCTACAGAAGTACCCTCTCTCTGGAAATCCAGTTTATATTTTCAGGAAGGTGTAGGGAAGGTGATTTCTTTTCCCCCAGACTTAGAAAATCCAAGTTGCTACTTCTACATTTTTTTTTACAATTGTTTCAGAACAGAGAAGCAATTCTTAATCTTATCCACAACTGACACAATTGTTCTCAGAAAACTCTTAATGCTAAAGTTTGCAAACATTTAGAAAAATCTCACTTCCTCCTTCTACTCTACGTCCATTAGAAATAAGTATTCCTGTGCCTTAAGAAGGGTAATGTATTTAAGGATAATCACTCTCAATATTCCATGAAGTACTCTGAATCCTGCTGCTTGTTCTCATCATGGGAGTTCTATTTCCAAAGAAATAGAAGTAAATTTCTAAGTGTTCTTTTCTGTTACACTGTCAAAAGCTGCAGAGATAAATTATCAAAACCTCTATTGAGAAGGTTTAGAGTAAAAGCAAAATCCTCACCACCTGCAGTTAGTATTTAATGCAATAATCACTAAACAATCTCAAGGTATCTCAGACAGTAATGCCCCAGTAGCCACAGAGTGAGCAAAGTGAGAAGACTGAGTACTCAGAGGCAGCATTTGAAAATAAATTGTGTTTGAAACAGCTAAGACAGACACTTGAAAAGACCTGAGGAAAACCTGAGTACAGTAAATCCTTAAAGCCTACAAACTAGAAGATGTATTTAGGTGAGATCTTTTGGAGATGGGAGGGAGGGTAATAGCATATTATATTAATATAAATATGAGCTTGTTATTAAGGTATGCAGGGAAGAACAAAAATGGGAGTTGAAATTCTAAGAGCAAAGTACTTTCTGGTCACTTATTGCTGAGCAAGCTGCTCGTGTTCCCAGATACCATCAAATGAACTTCATGTAAACTACACAAATAACTAATCCATTAGGAGCATTTCAGGCTAAAAATCATTCCTCAGCTTCAGTATTAAGCTCCTTATCCATTTTAGTATGTCCTTTATATTTTTTCTGTTCTACGGATTTATCAGCTCAATGGGATTGTGTTTTCAGACAGGATGCTTAGAGTAGAAAAAGAAAACTGAACTCTAGAGGGGTATAAATGAGAGAAACAGATACAGAAAAACAACAGCCAGGCAATTAACAAAACATCACTGAGTCACTATCTCAAGGCACTCAGCTGCCACCTGAAATCAAGTCACTGACGACAATTATTACAGGATATGATGATTACTGAGCACCTGAAACATTTCCAATTTGTAAATAGTGAAGAGGTGCATCAAAAACCTCTTATCAAATCTGTGAGATGGGGCAGGACAGAGGATTTCACTTAAAAATGATAAACTGAAAAATGATTATTCAGAAGACTACAGATTTTATAAAAATACCATGAGATAAAGATATGACAATATAAACAATATACAGGATCTCACATTCAAGGAGAGATTTTACCATTCCATAGATATTATCATTCTTTTATGGAGCCTTGCTAAAAATCTTTTAAAGGAAAGGGAATCTTTTGTCTGAGGTATTAACTGAATTTCTTGACTGTCTTTTCACTATCTATATCTCATTTTAGTTCACACCTACCTGGCATAAAACTTCTTGGTTCAGAAACACCAAATGGTATTAGATACAGCTCAGCTCTGATCCCTTATGATGACAACATTATTTCCCCATGCCTTCTCATGGCTTATGAATAAACCACAAGGCCATCATCTAATTACAAATAACCATGTTAGGTTCTACTGCTACTAATTTTCTAAGTTTTGAGGATAAAATATGGTGTCCTTGTCACTATCAGCCTGCAATGACTATTAATTCAGGTATATGCAGCTGGTAAATACCAGTCAGTTGTTGTATTACTTCAAAAAACTACTTGTCAATGCTGCACTGAAGTCTGGGTGGACACTGACACATGAAAGAGTATTTGGCAACTGGACCTTCACTACCAAATGTTACCCTCAGGAAGGAAGCACAGCACGATCCATTTTTCTAACAGATTTCTTGTTTCAGCTGCACTGCTGACAAAGAACACAGAGACTGAAACCATTACTAACAGAGCAAGCAATTAGGCTGATGTCATTTATCACTCTGGTGACTGCGCAGATGAAGTTACTTACAGCCTCGCAGGCTGCTGCAAACTTCTTTTATCTGTTTTTAAAAGCTGAAAGTTTACAGCTATAACATAACAGTGAATATGCATCCATCACTTCAAACTCTGTGCGCATTCTGCTCACAATGATTTAAAATAAAGCACCGTAAGAAGGAATAATTATTTTCTTTTCAACTCCACCTCTTCTTTCCTGCTTATTTTGCTATTAAAACTGACTACTAAAACACATTTTTTTCTGAATACAGAACTATGGACAAAGAAGCCTTTCACTAACTGAAGAGCTGAAGTAGTCTATAAAGCAACTGTTTTCTACATTTCTAGAAACACCAAGAGGAGTTTTGGCAGGAAAAGCCTACTCCCAAAACCAAATATTGGGGGAGGAGCAGGGGAAACTCCTGAACAAGTTCTGCTTTCTTTTTAAGCCACATGTCTGCAATATTTTCCCCTTTACATGGAATACGAAGATCCCAAAATTCCTTGTAACTACAGATACTCCTAGCAGATTATCCTGAAAAAGCTGAACAACATTTTTTGAAAAATGGAGTTCTCTTAAATACTGTCTCAGACCAATGACCCTAGTTAAAAATCTCCCACTCAAAGCTTTTGTAGAACTTTGTATACCACATTCAAATTCCAGGAAAACAGAATAACCACTTCCTACATGGATTTTTGAAGTGTGTTTCATTTGAAGGAAAAGAGCCTACTTCAGGTTTATACACATCAACTGCTACACCACTGTCACAATTCAGGTAACAAATGTAAAAAAACAAGTAATGGCATAGATATAAACACTTGAAAGGCTCAGATACATGGCATTAAAAGACTCCTTTGTTTGTTTTCCATATAGATTCAGTGACATTTATTTTCATCACCAAATTGTACAACCAAAATGAATAGGTTTCTTTAAAAAACCTAATACATGACAAGAAATACATGTGGAATGTGTTAGGTACAGATTTGTGTACTATGCATTTGCTGAGCTAGGAAAATTCAAACATACACTGGAGAAAAGAGCCAAGACTTACAGCTTAGCTGCATGAAGCAAGGAGTTTGTTTGTTTTATCAACCTGATTTCCATTTAAGTTTCTCCAAGATACTCACTCAGTGCATTCTGGAATAGTCCCCTAAAAATATCTTCAGAGATAATGACTTTTTTTTTTTTTTTGCAAGTTGAATAAATTCAGCCAAGTGGCAGTTACTTAGGAAATGGAATTTAGCAATGACCATATATCTTTATTTGAAGCTGAAAGTGTTTTCAGAAAAACCTGTAGAATCTTGGAGATTCTGGAATATTCCTTCCTTTTTTTTTCTACTCCTTTCAATGTTCAGTGGAAGTCCACCAAACACATCTCTATCTTCCACAACTGTATCTAAAATACCTGCAAGAGATACCACTGTCCTACTGGTATCATCACCAAATGTAATTAGTAATGGTATAATCTGACCACAGAATTTTTCTACATCGTCTCTATTAGCAACCACGAATTTCAAGGAATTATAGATGGTATTTTCTATTTGTCAAAATTGAGTTGTCTGCATCCGATTTTGAGAAATGAAAGAAGAAATAAAAAAATTCTGTGTTGCTCTTTTTGAAGCGAAAGGCCTTTATTTATTCAAGCAGTATCTCTGCCTTACATAAACTCTTACCTGCTGTTTGTTGCCTTTTCTTGTTAACATGACAAATGGCATCGTGTCCCCAGACTCTGACTCTCCTTCCCCACCTCCAAGAGGGGGGCCCTTCTTCAGCTGACTTTTGAGATGTAGAGGAATAGCAACATCCAACTGATGCACTTTAACAGATTCACCACTCCGTTGCTGTTAAAAAAGTGAATTCTATAAATGATCAGATGCTGACACAGTCAGGCAGGCTGGCAACAATTAGATTTTTATGACAAAGAAAAGGTTTAACCTTGCAGGAAAATGAAGTAATATATAAATACATTTATTCGGCTTTATTACATTATCCTTTGGTTTTCCTTGCTTATGAAGAAGAAAGTTACAGGGACAGAACAATGCAAATTATAAAGGAATTTGGAAAACAATCTCTCTCAGAAAGAAATCTAGAGACCCAATGACACACTGTAGAATGTCCATTCTTAGTTCATGATTTTTTTGGTACATCTTATTAATATGTTTATTGAATATGGTTTGTTATACTCAATACTTAAATATTTACCAGATATAGCTCAAAAAAAAAGGTACTAAAAGGTTATGTAAATTTAAACACATCTCCATTTTAACCCTATTAAAACCTAGGATAAAGTCAGAAGCATTGCACAGTATCTGCTGCAGTTATTATTCATTCTGTAAAATATATGTCAGCATGTCATATATTCACTGGGCAAACAACACAACTAACAGCTATTTTACTAAAAGCCAAACACGCCAACTGCAGAGAAGAGGCCAAAAAGAGAAAGAAAATTCATGTCCCTTAGTATGGTAAGCTAAGCATGAATCACTTATTTACTTTAAGAAAAACTACATTTAACTGTACATTAAATTAAGAAAATGATTGTGTATACCTGAAGATTTTCCAGCATCATTTTATCCAAGGCCTGAATGAAGTCCTCATCCTCTGCACAAGGGACATGCTTCAGTCCTCCTCCTTTAATCATTACTTCCTATTGCAATTGGAAAAAATTGTTGATTAAATTAGTTTCATAAATATGAATATTCAGTCTAGACAAAATAGAAAATATCCTTATCGCTTCTATATCATACATAATCAAAAGGTTTAAAAAACCAAATTGCTCAAGAAAGAAGTTTTCAGCCTTGATTATTTTCTTGAAAGGCATATTTCCTAATTTATGGTCATTCATAATATTCTGACCAGCTTTTGTGTGTGTGTGTGTGTGTGCAGGTGCATGTGGACACATTCAAGATGTCCACAAAGAAAAGTCTCTATCCTTAACACACCTATTTTAACTCAATTTTCCATTAAGTCCATAAAGTTAGATGGTATTTTCAAGACAAAGGCTACCCTTCAATTATTTGGAAAACACAACATGACAACAAAAATGTCTGAAGTCAGTACCCCCACACATTGTTCTATCATGTTCAGTATTTCCTTACTGTGTAACTGCAATTTAGGCTCAACCAGATAGGTTCTTTAGCTGCAAATGTTATAATCTGCCAATACCAGATTCATATTTCAGGAATTTTGCACTTCTTAGCTTGTACCTTTTTCTGTTTTGAGACCTAGTGGAGTGTAATTAGTTTATCTTTTTGTATCCTATGAGTTTGCTACTACCGATGGCATTGCAAAACCACCATTTAGACAGTATTTTCCAGTCTAGCCACCTGTGAAAGTTCAGTCTTGTGAAAGCGTGTTGTAGTGAAGTTGACAGCATAATATTCTCCGAAGGTAATAATCGAAGTTTGCAAATATGAAAATAAGCTGCAAAATGTATTTGAAAGAATAACAGGAAGTGTCCTTGCTGTATTTTCCCAGGTATGTCATGCACAGCATTGGCAAAAAACATTCAGTAAAGAAAACCACAGATGCAAATTCAATTCACTTATCTACAGCTCAATACATACTGTATTCTCCTCATCGGTTTCGTTTTCCTTATTGGAGTCTGTAAGATAATCAGTGTTTTCTTCCTCCTCTTCTTCACCCTCTTCTTCCTCATTGTCAGAGCCCTCCTGAAATATTCAATTTGCAACTGCTGACTATTTTAAAACAAGAAGCACAGTTGGTTCCTCAAACATTTTCCACACCTTTTCTAAACTCTTGCCATCCAAACTTGTTTAGTTTCGTTCAGTCTTGGTAAATTTGTTTGTTATGGTTTTTATTTAATGTTTCAGTCTGAACTCACTCAGCTTTACCTGCTAATTTCAGAAATGGACAGCAGAAAATGGAGTGGTAGCCGATACACCAGATGCTGCCACTCGGGGAACTCCATGAGCTGGAGGAACAGATTGGCATGAACTGATGAAGTTCAAAGAAGGGAAATACAAAGATCTCCAGAAGTGCCTTCCCCACCCCTCAACTGTTTATGATTCTAATGGTACTAATTTATGGGTGAAGGCACAAACTGAGCCTTTAATGCTGAGAGACATCTCTTGAAAGAAAGCTTACTAGTAAACCAACCAACCCAAGCACATGGAGAAAAACTGTTCCCTATTTCCTTGATGAACTCATTTTCTTGTAACAATACCATTATCATGTCAACTTTGCTGTGTCATAGTGACAAGTCAGAATGTCTACGTACTTGTGGTTTTTTTATTGGCTCCACCATTTTTGATTCAAAATATTATTAGCACAGTAAACAAGGAAGGTTTTTATGCTCCATAAATCTTTTATTTATTCATATTGCACACGCATTCCCTGAACACCTGTTATTTTTCCTAATGACTGCTTTGACAGTTAGTCAATACATCTGCTTCTATAACAGATAAAGAAAGTCTTCTGAAAATGTTTTTTTTTCGTGCCAAAAGCTGAAGGTATCTTTTTGTTGAGAAGTAGCATGTACCCTGAGCAAAACTGTCAGGTTCAAGTTTTTGCCAAAATAAGGACTAAGTCTCACACACTCAGTTTTCCACATGCACAACAAAGGGATGGGAACCTCCTCACACTACTGACTGGGTTGTGCATACCCACATTTCAACTGCTAACTCTATGACTTAAAGGGCTTCAGAAAGTACCAAGCAATCAAAATCACTTCTTTTACACAAGGCAAGGTAAATTATTAAGTTCACCTCTTCTTCTGGCTCATTTACTTCACTTTCATTTCCAGATTGTTCCTCTGTCTCTGCTCCACCTTCCTCCTCTTCTTCATCCTCTTCCAGATTCTCTCCTTCCGTAATGGAATCTTTGGAATCTTTGTCATTCACAATTCCTGAAATTTGGAAAAAGAGAAATATTTAGAACATTAGAACACATATAACTGCTCAAGTTATATGTGGAAGATGACTTCAAAAGTCCAGTTACTGAGCACTAAAACTTCCCATTGGTCATAATATTTGACTTCTGAATGAAATATTTCCTATTAAGTTAACTTACTCCAAAAGGGTAATAATATCCTGTCAGCAAAGGAGGAAAACATTAGAGAATGTTTAAAATCTCCCAGAGAACAGAAGTAGCTGTGCAAACTGCTTCAAAACATCCTCAAACTAAATGCGGACCCTACTGAAAAACACACCAAAATCTGAGTACCAAACTACAGAGACTTTACGAAACCAGCAGAACCGAGGGATACGAAGCCCCTGCAGTCTTCTCTGCAGTACTTCCCACTACTGTCAATTAACAGGTTTGAAACAATTTTCTCAGCCTGTAATAAACCTTTATGAGTCTCTCCTAATGCTCTGAGGCTGCACTTGAGCCTGTGAGGATGTAGGTGCCTATATGAAATATGTGAGAAAGCAGAGTCTCTTCCACAAGTACAATCTGGTGTGCTCATCCTCCTTGCAGACAGATCTGACAATTCTTACAGTGTTTTTAGTTCATCTTGCAGTTTTTCTTGCTGACCTGCTTGCCTTCTGTCCCTTGAAGTGTTCTAGTTTAATATCTCCTTTCTTTCAGTAAGGCATGCTTCAATGTAATACAACTGTCTATACCATTTCCACAGAAGTGAAAAATAAGTTTTAGCTTTTTTCAGTGTTTCAGTGTCCAATTTAGTCTTAGATACAGATTTCAATCAGAATGATTTTAAGAATTGAGCATGGTTCTGACTCAGGAAAAAAAAAAAGGTCTTTTTTTAGAGAAGGATTATTGCAATATTTAAGTCATCCAATGCAAAAACCCCAAACTTCCAGCATATACTATTGTTCTCATACATTCATTTTTGTCTTTCATTAACATATAAAGCCACTTTATCCTCCAGAGGATCATGGTTACTGATGCCAGCCTTCTAAGACAGTAATTTTTCTAGGAATTTACTAAGTTAGTAATAGTAAATTAGTTACTATGCAGTTTGTCATTACTTTTTTGACCTTACACCAACCACACTTAGGGTAATCTGTTATTGTCAAGTTTTGTGAAGCTCCTATTACTTGCAGGAAGGAAGTGCTGAGTACCTTTCAAAAGAATATTACATTTTATATAACTAGTTGCATATTTCTTATTGGTTTTCATTTTGAGAGCATAAAAGCCATGAATTTAGATCATACCATAGAGCAATTCTAATGCGCTTTTCCCTACATAGCGAATTTCATTTTGTGTCAATTAAATGAACAACATATTAAAAAAAAAAAGTTGCTCTTAAAACAGAAGTTGCAACATTTTATGTGGCTATTAGACATATTCACCCCATTGAATTAAAGGATTATTCTTAAAAATTCAATTTGTCCAAGCAGATGAAGTGCTATTAAGGCTTTAATTAACAGTTAAAAAGTGTAAAATTTACATATAAAATCTTTTAATGAACAAGCTTGTTTTCAAATAAAAATGGAAGATTAGAAAACAACACCATTTAACAAGTAATGAGCTCAGTAGTATCCTGTATTTTCTAAGAATGGATATGTACAAGAGGTTTAAAGGTTAATATGATGATAACAGTTTTAGATACTCACTTAATCAGTATATTTTTGACTGAGCTGTGCTGCCAGCCCAACATTTTTCTCCTGAAATTAGTGTGCTTCCTACAATTTTCTGATTAAAATAATAATTTTCTTCCTCATCATTTGCACCACATGACTCCATAAATTAATGCACACACACACACACACACACACACACTTCTGCTCTCCAAATACTATTACAGTAAGAGTATTCATACTATTTTTTACAACATCTATTACTTTAGAGTTATGGAGATTCTGTATATCTATGGTGATTAGAAACACACGAAGTTACAAAAATATTTCTACCATGAGAATAAAATTATCATAATAACAATAGTTACCTATTACCATCATAAAGAGACAACTTAAAGAACTACAGGAATTGTCAAAAGTACTTAACTTCCCTTGTACATTTTCTTACCCAATTTTATTAAGAATTCTCGTTCCAAGTCTTGCACCTGTCTGACAGCTTCTTCCAGAGAATTGCAGAGTTTTATCTTTGGTCTCAGCAGTTCCAGAGTATCACTGATCATATAGTCTATGTCTATAGGAAAAGGGTGGTCTTTCGTCCAAACATCCAGACTTTTTTTCCACCACACATACCGCTAGAATACAAAATATTCTAATCAATTATATGTACACTGACATTTATAAACCATTTAAGCTATGAAGTTTAAAATGCCATGTTTGTACAGTAAAAATTGCAAAAGCTTTATATCACTCTTGCCCTATTTCATGCAACTAATTAGGTATTCTGGTATCACTAAAAACTGTTTGATAACACTGGATATGACAAACATTATGAATATGCTCCTTCTATCATAACTACTACAAGTATGAAGATTGAGCAAAAAAAGCCCTGACAAGAAAGTTCCTTCTCAGGGTAGACTCTTTCCACAAGAGATGAGCACTTAACAACCAGCCAGCTTTCAATTCCCTCCCCAAATATTTTCAAGGAAATTAATTCCCCTCGAAGTATATTATGGGGAGAAGGGGGGGAGACATCATAAAAAAAAAAAGAAGTATCTTTAGACTGCTGCCAGATTCAGGTGACTTACAACAAATTCACATATACCTCTTACAGTGACTTCATAAAAAATAAATGCTGATTTTAAGTGAACCTAACAGTAGAACCTGAGAACAAAGGTGCTGCAAAAACTGCATCTGGAAATGAAATATGAGGACAGAATCTTACCTAAAATGTGACATGGTTAAAAGGAGGGCTTGCTGAAATTATTAGGTGTAACAGAAATATAATGATGTCTTCTCCAAAACATTTTATTTTTGCATTTAAAACTCAGACCATATCATACTGTGAGCAACCTGGTCTAGTGGGAGGTGTCCCTGTCCATGGCAGGGAGTTTGAACAAGATGATTCTTGAGGTCCCTTCCGACCCATACCATTCTGAGATTCTATACGTCAAAATATCATTTTACACCATGCATGCAGATGAGGGATTTGATTCCTGAAGGTTTGAAATACGTCATTATCACCTTAATTTTTAATACCCTCGTTTTAATATAAATTATAGAGAAAAGCAGAAAAAGAAATTAAATCAAATGAGTTTCAGCATGAATTCCAT
This sequence comes from Origma solitaria, assembly GCA_013397895.1. Classification (NCBI taxonomy): domain Eukaryota; kingdom Metazoa; phylum Chordata; class Aves; order Passeriformes; family Acanthizidae; genus Origma; species Origma solitaria. The sequence goes on from VZRL01004835.1 coordinate 1,229,285, forward strand.
GGTTTGCAATTCCCCAATTCAGCGTTTAAACACTCTCACAATGAAATCTTTTCCTCACTTCATTACATCTATTGAGTCAGAACCTTCTTTTCTGCAACTTATGCCCATTACCTCCCATCCTTCCACCACGCATACATGAGAAGTATCTGACTCGTCTTTCTCTACAAAAGCCATTAGCTGAGGACAGCAGCCTCAATAATTCTCTCTTCTTCAAGTTCAGCAAACCCACAATGTGAGCCCTGAGAGCCTCCTGATCATTCTGGTATAACTCAACATACACATCACTTGAAAATAAAACTGCTACCAGACAGACAAGATTCTAAAAATTATAATGCTGGAGAACAATGAGAGAAATATATACCAGACTGACCTACATTAGCTTGCTAAAGAATTCTACAGAACTGTATAAAATTTGGAATACCTGAAAATATACAAGGAAGCAATCAAGTTTTCGTTTGCTGGATCCTCTGTCAAAATACTGCCCACAGGTATCAAGAATAGTACAGACGAGTCTGATTCTGAAGAGATGCTCTGGAGGGTCCAGTGGACTAGGACTGCCATCAGGGTTCACACCAAACGAGGTGAAGGAATACAGAGTTCTAAATATTACAGCTGACTCCACCATTCGATAATTGTAAAGCTCCCCCAAAAACTTGGCACTGCTGATCCGCCGTTGGTTAAACTTTGGTTGATTAACCTTTATCAAAAAAGAGCAAGAAAATACACTCTATCATGCAGACACAAGAGAACATTGAAAAAACCAAACCCAACCAACCTTTTACAAAGAAAAATGGTGTAAAAAAATTAATAGAATTTCTTATAATAAAGATGGTTATTTATGGCTACATATATTACATGAAAGTAAACATTACAAAGCAGTTATGAAAGCTGATCAGCTTGTATTAAAGTTCCAATACCTTTAGCATATACTCCATATTAAACCTATGATGACTTTTCATCACCCAGAGAATTCTCGTAATTATAACATCTATAAAAATATGGATAATCTTCAAAGTTACTTGAAGTTGCATATATCTGTCTACACTGTAAGAGAATAAATTCTATGCCCTTACTATGATAAGGGGACAAAACAACTGTTTTAAGTAATCTTGTTAGTTTGGTTTTCTTGGGGTGTTTTGAAGGGGGTATTCTATTAATTTAAATAAACCTATATAAAGCAAATAACTGAGGGAGAGACATCATCAGGCAAAAAAAAAAAAAAGCACTATTATTTTAGCTTTCCTTTCAACACGAGTAGATGAGTATAGCTTAGCAAGAATACTGATTGTTTACCTCCATTCCTAGTCGAATATCCTCTAGCACTCCATCCACAACATGAATTCCAACATCTTCCTGGTAAAGGACCAACCCTGCTAAGAGGTTGGCTACACAGTGAATACTATTATATTTCACATTCCAGATGTTGATCATACAGCATATAACATAGTCCTTAACTTCTGCATCCTGCCAAGGCAGCTTGCGCATCTGTCTCAGGACCTAAACCAAATTTTAAGACAAGCTTCACATTTTAGCAGGTAAAATATCAAGGTGCTCCCTGTCATCCCCCATCTCTCTTGGTTGGGATGAAATCCCTGTAAGCACCTGCAAACAACGTCGTTCTCCTATAAACAACATCCTCCAGACCTGCAGTGGCTAAGGAAAACTTCATGTACATAACCCAGCTGCTGTCCTCGAGCTACCAATCAAGCTATCCAAGGCTATTCCATAATTTCCTTGCTCTTACAGTCTGTATTTAACTGAAGCCTTTTGTCTCTTACTCTCCCAACACAATGATTCTCATCTCACTCTCCCCTAGTTCAGCACTTGATGCTGTTGAGAATACAGGTCCACAACTGGAGCTTCTATGTGTTCCAATATAAGAAATGAAACCATCTTGATCAGGGATGTAAAAATGACCCCTCTCTTCCTTTCAACTGATAAAGCTATAACCCTCCCCAAACCTTTTTGAAGTTACTACTACACCATTTTCAGTAAAAACTGTATTAAAGATTTTGAAAGGATTTACCTTCTCTGTGGTGACCTTGGAGAGGTCCTTGTAAAGAAGCTTACGGATATATTCCTGCAAAGGAGGACGTTTTTTCTTCACAGTTTTTTCAGCTGGAGGGGGATTACAGTAGTAATACGCATTTTCTACCATTGTAACATAGCGCGCATCAAGATGCATTGCTTGTTTTTTCCTCATCATTTGTTCCTGGAAATAAATGCAAATGACCAGTTAGAGATGCTGACATACCATATTTTCAAGCCAAAGGCTTTTAGAGTTATATTTGGGATACAGTAAACATGAAAGGTTGCAGAAAAGTAAGTTAAAAGCTTGGGCAGGACAATGGTTCTGTGTTGCTCTTTCCATGGTAATTTTTCTTTATGATCCCTATTTTTATAATGGTTCACCTGTGGTTAAACAGGTTCCGGAAAAGTATTTAAAACTTAATTCAAAATCTAAATGCTACTGTTCAGAAAAATAGTTGATAAGATTACTAGCAACTCTGTTCAAAACATTAATTAACTAGATTTCATTTAACTAAACTAGCTGAAATACTGATGTCTTGGCACAAACACAGTGAATCTCCACAAGCCTGGCAATCTACTTTTTACAACAGCATGTAACTCCAGAGAGTTTTTGACGGTTTCATATGAATTTCCAAATGTTTAGACAACAGAATTTTCCTTATTCCATGCTCCATTGCTGCTGTTTACCCAAGCTGAACCGACTGCAAGAAAAACAGTATCTACCATAAAGCAATATTTCAGGAAAAGTCAGACAAGTAAGAGTCAACACTAATTACTGTGCTTAATTGTCAGGATTGCCCTGATTTTCCTCACTGAATACGATCTCTTCTCCATTCTTCATTTTAGATATGTAAGTTAAGGTTTGTTTTGTGGGGTTTAAAATTTTCTTTTATCCAAAAATTCTGTACAAGAAATAAAATAGCAGTTCTAAGTGGCTGATTTTTACAGTTGAGGATGAGATAAATTCCACTATTAAATACTTTTTAATATGCATCTGTGTATTAATATGTATATGGGTGGAATGCTTCAAGTGATCCTATATATTCTAAATATTATGGTGGTTCACCAGGAAACTGGACTTCTGTAAACTTTATTATACAGTAGAGGTTGGCTACATAGTAATTTACAACTTTAAACAGATAAACAAAATTAACATGTAAGTACTCTTTTGTTCCCACACAAATGTTAGTATATGCATTCATGCAGTCCAGTTAACCAAGAGTTTAAACCTTCTTTGATTATTTGTGAAGAAGCACTGTTTCTCATGCTGGTGGCCTTTCCACTAAACCTGAATAATTTAAGATTTCTTTTACAAGGCAGTGATTCAGTTCAGCTGAAATGTCAATGTACTCAAACAGCTCCTTAACCTTGAGTTTCAGCAGCTAATTCAATGAGGAAGAGTAGCTTTGTGTAACATAGTAACCCAACAAATAATGTAATTTTCCTCCTGGATTTTAGTCATCTATCACCAGGAAGGTCTCCATCTGACACCAACACTAAGGCATTTCATTCTTAACCTTTTCCACGACACAAATGGTCTTTCCTTTGACTCCCTGAGACTGTTCCTTTCCAAATGGGAAATTTCTGTCAAGTAGGAGCACATTTTCCTACAGGCACCTAACAGATGCACAGCACTTAACAACTGAGTACATAAATTGTTTTATGTGGGGAAAAACCACTTAAGAGTAGAAAATTCCCAAACCTTACCATGTCATATGTTAATGTTACCTTTAAAAATTTTCCACCTTTTCTAGATATATCAGGAGAAAACACACCTTTGCTACCTTAAAAGCATTTATCATGCTATGCTATAAACTGAAAAATGAAGTGGGGCAAAGTGAAGCGTATCAGAGAAAATGGTAGAAAGGCTTGCAAATGACATTTTAAAACCCCTAAACCTACAAAATTTGTATATTTTCCTGTTTTAAAAAGTTGTACATTATACTGTAAATAATAGTTTATAATTGAAATGTTTCTTCCCAGAAGAGACAGTAGGTACTACCCAAAGTCTCAAAATCACTGTAATTTATTGGTTTTGGACAAGTCCTGAGTACGAATTCCAACTGTAGGTGGACTGCATTAGTCTTAATTTCTATTAAAAATGTTCAGCATTTCACAAAACTGTGTTTCAGTCACTTTTCAGTTAAGGTATCAGATGGACAGGCAGGAAAGAGAAATCGTAACACCACACTGTTTGTAGTAACAAAAACCTTGACACAAGTCAGAAGAAAAATGCAAGATCTGCAGTCTAAAGCGCTTTAAGCTCATCAACTATTTTAGGTCTTCATTTTACTAGGCTAAAATGAAGAACTACACAGGTAAAGCATGACATTTGAAGATCAGGTTTCTGATTTTCCTTTGATAAAAACAGACCATAAACAACATTAAAGTATGCAGATGAAAATATTAAAACTGTCTGGGTTTTTCTTCTTTGTGAGTAATAAAATATCTCTGCATGTAGCACATACTGCAGATGCATTTCAAAAGAAAATCTGGTGACCATTAGGAAGAAAAAGAAAGAAGTAACTAATCAAAACCTAAGCATCACGAAAACTCCAATTCAGGAAAGCATTTCAGCAGGACTGACATTTAAACAACAGATTATAGTAAGATACTGAAACTGCTCCACTCCTTCCCTTTATTGCCTGCACTGCTCTGCCCTGCTACTCATTCCAGCAGTTCAAAATGAAAAATTTTCATTTCCTGAAGCCCGTTATTGTTACAGTGAATTAACACAGTCTACATGAACTGCATTTACTTTGCCACAGTGTCTGCCTGTACAAACATCTCCCACAGTTTTAACACCGCCTATAAAAGGAGTCACACCAAGAAAGAAGTTACCATGTACCTTAAGTTCTGTGTATTTATCAACACAAGTGATCTTGCCCTAAAGCTTAAGACTACTGTCTAAGTTAAATGGTTAAAAGTGCATCAGGAGGCTTTTAATACCAAAATTTCAAATATTCTTTTAGCAAGACCACAACAGCATAATACAAGGTTTTGACATTTTAACTTGGTTCTGTTACATAAACACAGATTAAATTGAAGCTGATCTTCCTTTCAAAGCTCCAATTCAAATACTCCAATTCAAATAATTCATTTATCAACAATCCTAAAGCCAATCTAGCTTTACATTAGTATTTAAAATTATATAAAGGACACTGAATTTGAAAGATTTGCCCAGAAGACAATTACCAGAAAAAAACATTATCCTAATAAAAAGAAGAATACCTAAATAATTTGCAGAACATAAAGTAGTTCCACAAAACCAGGATATGATCATTAAATGCTCCTCTAGAATAAGTTACTTAGTGCCACTACGTTTGCGACTCTTATAGAACACTTTACTTCTCAATAATTAATTCTCCCTTAATTACTTTTAAAATCCATTCTTAACTATGACTTTCTTCCACACCAGAACAAAACCACATTGTCTTTAATAGGAAACATGCAGCTGTTTGGAATCTTATTACAAAATACATCGTCAGCAGTACAGATTAAGACCAATAATTATTTGGAGGATCAACAGGCCTTAATTCTACCCATAAGAGTCATAGAGAAGATCAGCTTTACAATTGCTTATATTTTTTACCACAAGATTGTAATCAGCTTGCTTTGGGAGAAATCTTTTCTGCAGCTCACACTAACTTGTACCATAAGACTATGATCCAATTTGTATAAAACTATTTAAGTCAAAATTAATCTCTGTAGTTTTTTTAGGGGAATGTTAGAAGATGCAGCTACTAAGATGGATGCAGAATATAAATCCATTTAGCCTATTTTGCATCTTAATAAACAGATATTCCAAACTTACTTGCCATCTTCCATCTTCTCCTGGTTCCTCAATGTATGAGGAAAGACTACTTATCCAAAACGTTGTGAGGCTTTAAGCCTCAGTAATTCAAGCAGTGCTTGCGGTTTGTCTTGCACTTCACAGTAAAGCCATGCTTAGCATTCATCCAGCAGATTCCAGCGACCCAGCTAACAATCAGCACTTTTCTAGTGCATAACACTAAAAGCAGTCAGTTACAAACACCAGCTCTAGTAGAAGTATTTAATTTTTCCTGACTTCTAGAATTTTTATTCATTACCAAAAAGTGATAGCAATGAGTAAAATGTCTTTTAAAGATAATGGAACGGTGTTTTCAGGGGAAAAATACTTGATTATGGAAAGGAATGTATTTAACAACAGAACACATGAGCTGGCAAACGTTTAGAAAATTGAGATTCAAACCTTTCCAGACACAAAGTACACTGCTACAAAAAGCAATGTAAAAAAAGCAAAGAGCCAAGGAACTGGCAGTTAATTTGCCTATCTCTTTCCTCTCATTACTGTAACAACCTCAACAGATGTTCTGAGATTCAAAGAGGTTCAGAAAGAAACAGTATTTTGTGGAAAAGAAACTGTACAACAATATACCAAAGTATGCAACTGCTTCTCCATTAACTACAGCACAAGAAGAGAGACTACTGGTTTAAGAGAATGTGAACCTATCTTTGAAGGTTTTCTTCTACCATGTCAACCAAGAGAGACATGGTTGTCTCTCTTGCCTTGGGCAAAGAGTTTTACAATTATCTCTCTAATCAGTACACACATTATTCAGTTCTTGCTATTTTTAAGTCTTTGCCAGTACTTCTCCAGACTTACAGATCCATTTCTAATCTTACCGTAATTCCCAATCTCTATTTCTAAAACTGCTTTCCTTACAGTCTTCATTTTTTTTTCCTTCAAATTTAGAACCTCAGATCATTAAACAGGGCACAGAAACCACCTCTTTCACAACTGTCTTTACCTCCAGTTGAAATCATGTCTGGTTCCATTCACTATTTGCCCCATCAAACAGTTTCTCAGTCATGTTCAGGTACAGCTACAGTATTCTCTCAACCTCGTCCTCTGGGTTTGCCCTAACTCTGAATTACAAGCAGTTTAAAAGCAATAGCTTTTTACTTCAGAAATTTAATTATTTTCTTTACATTTTCTTTCAAGTCATGAAGAGATTTTTAGGGCAACTGGACTTCTCCAGAAGGCTTTCAAAAATTGCTTTAAAGTAATTGCTTTAAGTCAGGGCATGATACCCTCCCCAACAAGAAAACAAGTTTTCTCTTACCAAAAGAACGCTGGTTCTTAAGTGAGATTCTGGTGATCTGAAGAGGAATCTTCCACAGGTTTCCAGCAAGGTACACGCCATTTCAATATGGTGATGAGAGAAGTCTGACAGAAGCATCTGGTGTGTATTTATATAAAAGCACAGCTTATTAAACATTGTTCCCAGTTGCAGAAAACTTTAAGTTATATCTACCAGACTGGACACTATGATCGCATTCTAAATTCTTCATGGAAAAAATACAAATTGATTTCACTGATCAGATGTTAGGATTGGTGAGGCCCTGGCACAGGTTGCCCAAAGAAGTTGTAGACACCCCATCCTTGGAAGTGTTCAAGGCCAGGCTGGATGGAGCTCTGAGCAACCTGCTCTAGGAGGAAGGTGTGCCTACCCTTTAAGGTCCCATCCAACCCAAACAATTCTATTAATATTCAAAAGATTAATCTCATTTTAAATTTCTTATAAGAACACTCTGCAGACCCCAATTTTAGGCTCCAGAGGAACAGGATGCTTCAAAAGACCAGCATAAAAACCCCACCCAAACTACCAAATAATACTGCACAAGGGCACAGTAACCTCAGAGCACAACTAACTGAACTGCTTTACGTTAAGCAATAACTATAATTAATACAGCTATGCATTTTACATTATTTTAAATACAAGACAAATCATGAGTGATTTAAATTTTTTTAGGAATTCAGGTTTGATATCTAACATGTCAATGAATAGAAACTATTCACACAGAAAGTGACCTTAAGCTGCGAGTCTCAAGCACCCTTTATTAAAGGCACTTTTATTTTTTAAAACCTATTTTTAATTTGGGACTTGACATCAAAATTCGAATGTTTATCAGCATGCGAAGTGAGATGATGTACCTAGAGATTAATGCTTTCCCCAAAGATGTTTTGCTCCTCAACAAACAAAAGCACCTGCTAAAATGGCATAAAAGCCTCTCCTTACGCCACTGAAAAGTTTTTTGCTTCTAGTCCCCCTCTCTTACTGTTATTTTCTCTGCAAAAATATTAATTTAAATCAACATAATGAAAGTTTTGCAAGGTACAGCAGACTAATAAGCAGCTATGTCTGCCATACTTACACAGAAAATGATTAGCAGTTTGGTTATGTCCAAATGTAGAAGTTTATTTTAATATATTCCTCCGGTTAGAAGAGGTAAAACATTCTAACTTCTGTAACAGCTATAAAAGTCTCCTCATACACCATAGCAACAGACACCAGGGTTTTAAAAAACATCCCATAAAATGAATTCAGGTAACAACAGCAGCAGGCAAGTGAAGAGGAATAGGATGGGGACACATTATCGGCATATGCAGAAGTACAGGACTATCACAACACCAACCTTTAAACAGTGGAGAGTATCGTTTTTGGAGAACATCTTAAACTTGGTAAGCTCACCAATAAATCTCACAGTTTTATTCTTTGTTTCAATGTTGATCTGGTCCTTTTTTCTTACCTATAATACAACAAAAAATTTATTTTAGGACCTCAAAAATACTCATCTCTTCTAAATTACTTTGATCTGAACATGCACAAAATACACTTGGGAATTTAGTAATGTTTGGTATTGGTTTGGCTCCTCAAACTCCACATTTACTTCTCATTGGGTTTCCTAAAACTCTCTCGACAACCTTGTTTCCTCAGAAGATTTTGAATTCCTTTCCCCATCTCCCCACCACCCAAAACAATTAATTCCTCAAACATACCTACAGTTATAGATCCTCCTCCTTTGCCACAGTGAAGCACTGATTAAATATTTTAGATTCTGTATTTTCAGAATCAGTAAGAAGTCTCTATGTGAACAGGGCCACTTGTACTGTCCTCAAGGAAATATTAAACATTGATGGCTTCTTCAAGTCAGATTTAGTAATGTGCAGATTTTTTCTTTTAAAATTACTGACATTCAGCATAAATTTAGTAACAAAGCACATATATCTATGTGTAAACATAATCCACAAAATACAAAATTGTATTTCCCCAACAGAAAGAGGTTTTTCTGAGAATAGTTAACTTCACATAGTTAAGTTTCAAGTAAGTCTGAGCAACTTATATATAATTTTAATGTCAGTATTAGAAAAAAAATTGAAATCTGTGCCACAAAATTGAGAAAATGGTGAAGGAATTATCACTGTGCACCATAACCAGTTTATTACAACACTTACAAAAAAAAGTGAAAGAAACAACACTAAAAAAACATTTGTGGGGAAAATTTTGATAGATAAAAATTGTAAAATCTAATTTTAATTAAATACTATGTGACAACAGTAATCACTACAATAGTAGCCTTATAGTGGGAAATGTTGTTAGAGTAGGTCAGGCCTCATTTTAAAAGCAAGTTATTAATTTACAGAAAATTCTTAACAGGTGGAGTACAGTTTCTTATTTTTGTAACTTTTGTTGTAACTGTTATACAGTTCATTTATATATATATGTAAACATATGTGGAAAGTTGCAAAAACTTCTCTTTTACAAATAATCTAGAACTGTTGAGCTGACACAAAAATATTCACTGAATTTTAGAAATTGTATCTACACAGCACAAAACATTAATTTTTTCCCTAAAGGATGACTTATGAGACTGATTAATCTGAACGTAAAAAACTAAACCACCAAAACATACATGGAATCTGAAATCCCCTTTCAGCATGGAACAGAGATCCTCTGCTACATCAGACATACAGGGATGCAGTGTGGCAACCAGTCTTGCATAAAATGGTAACAAATCCAATCTGCAAACGAAGGAGAGGATAAAACAGACAATTTATAAACAAAAATGTATTTATGCGTACAAATATGGGTACCATTTCACTTGTGGAAAGAAGTGCATATACTGACAAAACTACATACATGCAATTTTTTTGGCTCACTTCAGATTGCAATATCATTTAAAAATGATACAGGAAGATTGTATCACATCCTACCACAACCTGCTGGAATCCTTCACAGTTCATTTCCTTCTAAACTACTGCCATAGATAAAATGCCACATACCACCAACTACAGAATATGACCTGCAACAAATTATCAAACAGAAAGAAAATTTAGATCCATCTCAACAGGCAAAAAAACTTTCTTGCAGGCAAGGCCATGGGTTACTGCAAGGTATTAATATTGTTTCTGAAAAGCAGCAGGCATAACCAGAAAGGTAGGAACATGTTTATTTTTACAGTGGGAAACTTCTAGATAAATGTAGTAGTTATTACATAAAACAAAGCTCAGCAGATGTGATGTGGCCACCCCCTTCCCCAAAACTCTGCTAGTGCTCCCACAAATGGTAATATTTCCAAGTTTTCTATAGAATTTCCTTATTTCCTTTTCTCTTTCCTTAATTACATGCCTTCACACGCATTTCCTTTGCACATTTATGCAAACCAGCTGTGTGTATATATCAGTTTTAAATGCAGAGAAACCAACTGCACTCTGAGGCCTCATAATATCATTTAACAAGCTGAAGGAAGTATTTTCGGTTTATTTTCAGAATGTTGAGTTAATGCAGTAAACAGATGAACTCTAGAACAAGCCAAAGTTTTTAAGTGGAGAGAAACATCCTTAATTTGCATGCTTCTAGTGAGAAATTGCCTGAAAGGGAAAAATGCATCTTGAGTTCACACTTTATGAAGGATTAAGGTTTTCCCTACTGCTAAGGAAAAGGAAAGGAAAAGAAAAAAATGCTGTCAGAAAAAATCCAAAAGCACAGTCAATACACAGAGCTTGTCCTGCCACAAAGCATCAAGACAAAAACCCCAAAACAAAGCATCCCCAACTGCCTCTCTTCTGCTTTCTGCTTCTATGTCGCTGGAGCACATTTCCAAGATATTTAATACCTGCTTACAGAAAAAGAGACAATTATGTGTTTAAATTGTGGATTAGAAGCATCAGAACATACTCCCTCCAAAAAGCATAACTAGGCAGCCTCCTGATAACACACAAGACTCCCGGTGAAACATTGCAGCTATCTCAGTTACCTATTTAACAGTTTTTATCTCTTTTGTTAATCAGTAACTGAAGCAGTATTTACATTTTTTAAGCTTGTTGGAACACACAGTCAAGGCTGACTACCCACAGCAAATTACTACCATGTTATTAAGCATTTAGCCATTAACTTTGAGAGAAGTGAAAGTCTCACTACTTCACACACACCTATAATAGCTAAACTAAGAGAGGACTGTGACTGAACTAAGGGGGTGTATTTAACTGAGGGGATTTCTGTATGGCAACTCTTTTAAGACAAATACCAGAAAGTTTTATTCTGGTCTGAACAAGTACCTGCCTGCTGAGAGCTAATAATTTCATCTCTGTAAACTGAGCATACCTGGGGGAAAATTAAAGTCTTAGAGCACACTGTTGTTATTCCCTTGCAGAACACAAAAGGTTTCTTCATGGGGAAGCACACTAAGACCAGGTATTTCTAAACAGGTGAAATATAATAAGGAAAAGCCTTGGGTTAATTACACTGAAATTGGCAATCAGAGATTGAGTTAGTTCCCTCTCAGGAAAGACAAAAATTCATGTTCAGTAGTGGAGACATTCCAGTATCAGTGGCACCATCTACTGGTATCTGCAGTGCTTTGTTTCCTCCAAAAGCATTTCTTTCTCTTGAGAAGGGGGGAAGAACGTAACTAAACCCCCACGAACCCCATAGTATTGCTCTCTCTTCCTGCTCTTCTGCATTATGAAGCAAGATTTGGCATCAGGGATGAGTCAGTTACTGTCTGAAGTCCATGTTAAGCACTCTGAATATACACCACCACAGTAAAAAGCACCACTTCTGACCAGTCACTTAAACCATGTACCATGGACTGAAATCTAGTCAACTCTGGATCTCAGGATCATCAGGATCACGTGAACTGCACATCAGTAAAATATCTAAGTGCATATCTTTTTTCTACCATTTCGAATGTCAATTTATTTTTAAAAACCCAAACAAACAAAACCGATCAAAGAATAACTCACACAAAAGCTTTTCTCAAAGTCCTAATTGCAATCTCTCTAAAACAGATGCATACGAAATTTTATGTCCAGGAAGACTGAAGGGGTTATTTCGTACATTTCCTAATTTCTGTGATTGTACAAGAAAGACAGCTTAAAGAATGAAGCAATGGAGCCAGAACTCCTGCCTCACAAACATAATCATAATGGATAAAAGCAGTGTATTCATAGGGCCTGAACAGGTACTAAGTGCCACCCACACTGCTCAGTAAGAACAGGAAGATGCTGTGGAATTGGAATGTTACCAGGGAAGCACTTTTTGCTTTTATTTCTTCGCCAGGACATAAAACTCCTTGATCTCAAGTACATCCCTCAATTTCATCTTCAACTGAAATGGGCCACTGAAACACTGATAAACCAAGTTCAAGTGGACAGGAAGGACCTTGCTACTGAGAAGTGTCAGGATGAAAAGTTGACAGTAAATACACAGAAGCCTTACAACTTTGGATTAACGTGCAGAGATATTTAACACTTAAGCAGCTAACTTATGAATTAAGAACAACCAATAACAAAAAAAAAATCCATATGAACAACTGATCTTCAACTTAGTAAACTTGCCATTTCACAGAACACGAGATGGGAACATCAAAAAATATCAGAAGCCACAACAGTCCCTATATACTACTTAGCATTTGCCTAGAATTGTTTAGAATTTAAAGCCTAAGAAAAGATTTCAAACTTCTCACCTTAAAGTAAAAAAAAAAAAAAAATTGAAAAAAAAAAATTACAGAATTGCAGTCCTCCAGTAAACCTAAAAAAATTCTGTGTATGGGAAGATAATTCAGTTAGACAGCAAAGAACCACACAGAAATCCTAAAGCTGACAGCAGTATGGGTTAAATCACTATCTGCACTCCCGGATTAAAAGGCTAATATTTAGTTTTAATCAATCCTCCAATGCAAATGTGAAAGCCACTTGTATACTAGCTTTGAAAAATCTTTTTAAAAGGCCTTCTGTTCTGTTGGGTTGGAGGTTCAAATCACAGCTGAAAATGTAAATGTGATGCATTCATCAGCAACAGAGCAGGGCAAAGATGTTGTATTCCAACACTGATCTACAGTGAGCTGAGGAAGAAATGGCCTTTTTTGTCAAATTAAGTTTTCTGTCTTGAAGAATCCTAATTTGTCCCAATCAATACAGCCCTAGTGGTAGCAAGGAAGCTCCCTAGCAACACTACATAATGACTTTGATTTCACAGGGTCTGCGTTACACTTCAAACACAAAACCAGTTTTACACTTTCTGGGTAAAAGTGTCGTGCCTGCACATTTCCCAAAACTGATCTCAGGAGAAGAAACAGAACTTATTCTGCTTCTGAAATACCTTGTTATGGCTGCAAATAAAGCAGCTAAACTTAGCATTAGCTGATATGCTTGGAAACGAAATGCTTTTGGAAAACATACTGCTTTATCTGCATCCTCAAGGACACTGTTCCTCTGTAGCTTTCACAAAAAACCTTCCTCAAAAAACATAACCATAACAAGCTTCCTTCTCCCACAATATGCTGGAGAGATATTGCAAAAATTCCTGGATTAGTAAAAACAAGTATGGAACAACAACAATGGAAGGTAAAGCCAATCATTACAGCTTAGTGAAGAGAAACACAGAGTAAAATCATGGTTAATGCACAGTACGCAAAGCCTTGAAGCTGTGTGTTACAGAATATACAGAATTTTCTGTGACAGGATTATAAATGTTGATTTGAAGACACCCAGTAGAACTGCTCTTTCACCAACTGTAGCAATACATTTACATAAATATTGGTATAGGTTGCCCTTTCAAATCATCTGCATCTATGGGCAGTTCAGCTGGTATTTACATTCCAACTGCTTGTGTTCAGAACAAGCAGCGCAGTCACCATCCTGCTTCTCCTGCTCAGTAGCCCAGAGATGGGGTCACCAATGCAGGCAGATAAACACAACTGAACTTCAGATCTTAAAATTGGAAGCTTGAGTATTCATTAGTCAAGTGGGCCCCAGAGAAGACAGCAGAAAAAGGAATTAAAAAAGAATGATAAATCAAATGTTAATGCTTCTTAATATTAAGAATAATTAATCATTATTATTAAAGACCAATAGTGAGAAGATCAGCTGAGCCATTCACTTCAGTGTTAGTTCCAACTACTGGAGACCTGAACAGTCACAAAGGTAGCAGCTCCTTGAACCAACCCCAACACCAATCTTAGTCTAAGCTAATATTTTTTAAATTGTTATTATCAAAACAAATCTGTAGGATAATGGAATTACCACTGGGAAGACAATAAATCAATGACAATGTAGAAACTACATACATTTCTAGGAATTCCTCAACTGTGTTCATAGTACAGCCTGAACACAGACAATAATTTTTTAATAGTGCAATATATCAGGAATTTAACTTTTGCTTTCATGACATCTATGAAATCACACTGCTGAATTTACCAGGCATCATGCTGTTCCTGCTTGAAAGCACCTCCTATTGCTATGCACATCTAAAGTTTCTCCAGATCATTGTCACCTAGGACAATTTAGCAGATTATGCAAAGAGAATAATGGATTTTCAAAGAGGTTCCAAGAGTTAATAATCAATTTGAGCAATCTACAGAACCAGGAGAATATACAGGGCAGTGGTACCAACATGCATGGACACAGACTAGCCAAGAAACCACTTCCATTTTGCAAAGATGGAAAATTCTCTATTATGGCAGAGCGGTGGTCCTGCTGATTTACATTGCTGTAGATGCTCTAAGTTGTGAAAAATAAATTCTTCCCACACTGTGTTTTCATGCATTTCACTATTATCAGCAGGCTGATAAAACAGAAATGTTACTTCCTCTGCAACCTAAGTTTGAGCTGAAGAGCATCTTGTTATATCTAACAGAAGATCATCAATTGCCTGCCTCCTCTATTATTAATTCATACATCAAGGACAATCAGGCCTCTATCAAAGTCTAAAAACTGAGGTGTCAAACTCGCCATTTTAGAGACAAAAATACACAAGACAATGAAAGATTACGTGCACTGTCTCAACATGGAGCCAGGTTAATGCCTCAGTCAGCAAACAAACCATTGGCTTGCAAGCAGCTAAGAGAACAGGGTTCTTAGCACAGCAGATGCTTATTACAGATGGGATGCAGAAATAGGCTAGAATTAAAAGTCGAAAACACAGCGCAAGCCATGATTGAACATAAAGAAAACAAAACACCAAAGTCTGTTTATTAAAAGCCAGTCTACACATGTCTTGAGACAAAACAGACACTCATGATACATCTTCCCCCCTCAGCATTAAAAGGTAATGGAATCAAAGCAGTGTAAACTCTTAACAAGAATTCCAAGATGATCATGATCACTTTAAATTAAATCCATCATCAAAACAGCTTATCATGAGAAACACAAGAAGGTGAAGCAAGAAAAGCAACTTCTTCATAATTTCACTTATTTCAGGCCCACGTTTACCACAGAACAGGAGAAATACATTATTCCTCCAATGAATTCAATGTTTTCATTTGAATATTTGCAACCATTTTTCGAAGCAGGGCCCTTCCTGTAAGTGCAGGAAACCTGCCTACACAGAGACAAGGAGAAACAGCAAGAGCTCTACACAGGCAGATGGACACAGACAAAGAGGCCAAGTTCAAAGTGCTCACCTAAAACTGGCTGTTGCAGGAGACACAAGGTTGTGATAATGGCCATGAACTGTATCAGAATTAACATACCACAAGAAATCCTCCTTCCAAAACTATGCTGTGCTCTAACTGTCCACAGGCTCTAACACAAAAAAGTGCAAGTTACCCTGAATTAAATAAACCCTCCCTTTTTGGTAAAAGGTAGGTTTTGCTGTTGTTTTCACAGTTTAAAAAAAGGAATGAAAAGAGATCTGCTATAAATACCAGTATCTAGAAAAAAAAAGAAATTCCTTTTTAAAAACATAAATTTTTGGCAAAATATCGTGGTGTGGATCACTGATCCTAAATATTTCTTTCATGCTTCAGCATAAGCCACTGCAAAAGTACACCTCAGGAATAAGCAAATGCAACTTGGAATATACACTGGTTTTAAAACTACATACATATACTAAATTAAATAGCAAATGGGTGGATCCAGCTTGATCCCCTTCAGTTCTTACCTTTGTCTAGGAACTATGAAAAGTGCTCGTACCAGTTTTCTTCTGTTGGCTTTTGTATTCATATTCATGCAAAAATCCATTGCTGCCTATAAAGAGGAAAGTTAATGCAATACTTCATTTTAATGCAGTGGGTTTTAATTAAAGCAACTGAAAACAGTTTTTAAACACAGCTTTTACAGAGCCATTCCTACTACATGCAGCTGCTTTAAAAATAACCATAAAGAAAAATCTTCAGTTTTGGCTGGAACTGACATAGTTCGAAAACATGTCCACTGAGAGGAATACAGACTGATTAAAAATTAATTCAGCTACTGCCAGACTCCAAAGCTTCAAATCTTTATTTCCTACCTATCTGATCTAGCATTATGGCTTTTAAGAGTGCAAAAAATTAAAACTATGACTGTACCTTGTCTATGAGGTCTCTGTTGACACAATTTGGAAGCTGCTGAAGAAAAGCATCCACTATGAGTTTTAAATGAGATCCAGTACTGGCTTCTTCATCCTCTTGTTCTAACAGAGGGAAATAAACAAGCAGCAGACATCTTTAAGCTATGAGATATAACCATTTATGAACACATTCCCCAAACAGTGCATTTGTAGTATTTAGTTGTTAGGCATTCATCCACAGATTATAAAAATGAACATAAATTTCTGATTTCCTGACATCAACTATGTAGATCTCACCAGACCAATACCCCTACTGTTACCTTCTAATTGTAGAACTTGTGGTATGCTTCAGAAATTTTCCAGAATTTTTTTTTATTAAGTCCTAGAGAAGAGCTTAGTTTGCTCTATAGCACAATAATGAGTTGTAACACCAACACTTGGAAAGAATCCCCCCTTGGCCAAAGCAACAAAACAGAACATTGCTTCCTGCAAAAGGATCATGATTAAGTTTGGTTTTCTTTCAGTTTGAGAATGCTCAGCAGTAACAAGAATACCTAGGAGGTATCTGAAAGGAAAAGGGGGGCAGACAAACTTCAAAGACGAGAATATGATGATGGTGAAAATCACACCCAAGTAAACTACAAAGTACACACACCTGGTAAAGTCACAGTGTATTTACAGTAAGACAAATTCTTGGAAGACTCAAGTTCCTTTTCCAAGTTGCTGCAAGGAAGAGATAACTAAGATGCTACACTGTAAGACTTCTTTTGGTTTTGGAGCCTGCTAGGGGCAGGGGCTGACCTTAGGTAGAGAAACACTAATAATTCCTCCAAGGAACACTGCCAGCTCTGCCAGCCACCCAGTCTTGAAGGCGTCAGAATTATGAGCAGACAACATCACCTCCTCTCTTGCACAGGCAACGAGAAGTCAGAACAACAAAAGACAAGGGTTCATTAAGGAAGGAGTAAAAAGTAGAAGAGGAAAATGTTCCAGATGCTCACACAAAAGAGGACCATGAAGTTTTAAATGCTTAATGGAACCCTGACTCTCTCATCACCCACACACTGAGTTTGCTAACATGCAAGCAACAGCCCAAACACTGCAATTTGCAAGATCTGTTTTAATGCATTTTTCCATTTATATATTTATAGCCACACCTTCCTGTCTCCTTCCTTTTCCCTTACTGCAATTAGTTGTCTCAGTCTTCTACTGAAGCTAACTCAGTACTCTTGAAATAAATTTAAAAAATAAGTGATAATTCAGTCACATTTCCAGAGGCCCTACTATCACATTCTATTTCAACAGCTCCCGAAATGTATCTCCTCTTTCACTGTTCCTCTCCTCCACTGGAGAGCTACAGATATTCCCACATTCTATTTTCTCATCACAGTGTGTGGATCCTCTTTCCAAGTGGAAAGGCATTTTTGTAGTACCTGAAGCAAGTCTGGGACTTAAGACAGAATATTAAGCATTTTACACTGAAAAGAAATTACGTGAGTCAGGGCTTCCTCCCCTAAGGCAACCAGCAAAGTATGCAATTTATGTAAAAAATTAGTTAATTTGTTGCTTGTCATATTGTTCTTCTTGAGTTCCAGTCTTTCACGGTCACCACATTTTACAACTGCATGAATCCTTTTCAAAAATTTACTACAAGTAGTAATATGTAACAATTCCCATTAGACTATTTGTAATAGTATATCTGGGTAAAAATCAAATCATGCAGTATGGACACTGTAGAGACTGAAAGAAAAAGTATTTTTTATTTCTAAATACCTTTATGTTTAACCAGAAAGGCAGGTAATCCTACCCAAGGAATGTGTCCCCACCCGCGGCAGGGGGGGTGGAACTACATGTTCTATAAGGTCCTTTCCAACCCAAAGGGTTCTATGATTCTATAATGATGAGATTACAAATTCTCTAGATCAGGTAGGATTTTCATTTTTAAGCCACAGAATCTCTAACCAGCGGACTCTATTGTGAGGTTTCTTCCACATGCTAGACACAAAACAATTTTCCTCCTTGAGAAATGAAAGAAAATAATCTGCACTGGTCCTTGGAAATCCAAAGCGGCAAATCTGATGTGTCTTACAAACTGGACTCAAAGAAAACATCTTACTCTTTCCTCTATGAATTTGGCGCTGAACACCAGGGTTTGCTTTTTTCACTGTTCGGTACCACTGAAAGAAAACTGAATGCCTAACAAAATTTTTAAGAAACACAGTGCTGCTGTTTCCGCTAGTAAAACTAACACAGCTAGGTTTTTAGAGGTGCCATTTGCAACCCTATACACATAATTAGAGGTTAGAATTCTTAAATCATGCTATATAAAGCCATAACATTAAAAAAATCTTTACCAATTAGGAAGACAGGCAGAGCTGAATCTTAGATTCCAATTAAAGTCAAAACCAGGAAATATTTTATTAGCACCCTAAGCACATTTGATGAGAAAAGTCGTTAATGCACTGAAGTCTACATTCTTCTTTGTAGTCACTTTTCAGGCAACTGCCTTTACATTTGCTTACTTTTAAAAGCTATGTGAAGGAATCGGTAACTTTCACTACATAACCATCTTTAAAATAATTTTCACTTGTATTTGAATGACTTGTTACAAAAACATTTATCACAATCCTAGCAGTTTCTAGCTACTAGTTTAATAAATAAATAATTTCCCCCTGAATGCACTCTACAAGTCTACAAACAAAAACCCATTAAGCCCAAAAAAACAAATCAGGAAGAAAAAGAATTTTAAAACCAATTCTTTTTACCTTGCTCATCAAGAAGCTTCTTTGTAAGATCTTCTGTCTCATCTCCACAGTCTAACTCCAGTGCATCATCATTAATATCCAGGTTCTCCAGCTCCAATTCCAGATCCTCATTCCCAGCTGCTTCCTTATTATCTTTGGTATCTTTTGAATCTATTTACAAGTAGAAATAGCAAATAAATACTAATAAATTGTTAAAATACACGGTTGTGGTTAGAATACAGGAAGATCAATGCAGCTAAACCTACATGTCTTTAATGTCTTAAAATCTTTTACACAGATGAAGAAAAGAAAGCAGAACAGGAGGAAGGTGCTGCTGAAATAACATGCAATATAAAAGGTCAAATAAAAAGTATTAGTTTTCTTGAAAAAATATCTGGATCTGACAAAGATCCAGAAAAGAATCATGAATATTTTTCTTGGACCACAACATTGGTCCAACACTGAGCATTGTTCCAAGAGATTACTGCCTACAGAATTTTACTGTTCTTTCAGATCTCCTTCCCATTTCATTTGCAGACAATGCTTCATTTAAAAAAAAAAAAAATTAAAGGCAGAAAACCTTATTAAAATTCTATAATTTTTCAAAGCAAAGTGTGATAATTTCTAAACAGTGCATGCATCGTATAGAAATACAGACCCACAAACAAGTAACATGTTTAGAATCACAGCCAAAATTATTCTGGGAGGGACTTTGGTGATATCTCCAGTTCAACCTTTTGCTCAAAGTGGATGAACACTTTATCCACACCAGATTTCTCAGGTATTTTTTCAGTCCTTTTAAAATATTAAGATAGAGATTCGAGTCTCCCTGAGCAAGCTGCTCCATCTAATGATGCTTACAGGAAAATTTCAAAATTACCCAAACATGCACTTTCTGTTACACTTTGAGCAAGTGATGGTGAATTTTTATCCACACTAAAGTCTGCAAATGCCTGGCTGTGAACTGAGGGCTGGGTCAGAAGTGAGGAACCACCCAGGCCTTTTAATCTACAGAAATTTCACGCTGACAAAGTCAATTACCATTAATAATTTAATACAAAAATAACAGTGAAAGAAACCCCAAACACTAACCTCTTTAAAAAAAGGAAAACTCTTCCCATTTCTCACAGAAAAGATGGTATTTACTCACACTGCTTAACCTCCAATTCTTTGAAATTTACAATTCTAACAATATAAAAATGTATTTACCTTTTTTCTTCCTTAATACCCACATATAATCCCTACCCACATAGTTTATTCCCTGAAAATTCATCCAAACTGATGTACAGTCCCGTTTACAACAAATTATTTCATTACTGACTCATTACTTCTGTTGGACAAGGTATGTTAAAAAAATACTCATCTAAGCATCCTTACCTCTTGAGTCATCTTTGCTGGAATCCTTGTTCTGGGAATATTTTTCATTATCTTTAAACAAAATTGCTGGCACAAAAGCCTTCAAGTCAATGAGATTCTCATAGAAATTTCTAGCATCTTCATCTTCCCAGATACCTCCCTCCAGGTCATATTCTCCAGGCTTTCCTGGTGTGAAAATATCAATACCAGGTCCATGTTCTGCAAAAACAGTGAAACCATAAAAAGTTACTTACACAAATTTACAATCTTCTATGGGAAGGCACCTTAGAGATTAGGAGTCCTTTTAGAAAAGTTTTAATCTATTTATTACCACCTCTATTTTCACCTAAATATTGCAATGCATACTTTAAAGTGTTTTTAACAGCTCAATCCTAATATTAGATATATCAAGAAGTTATCTTAAAATTGCAAATTTGATTTTGATTGAAAATACAGACAGAATCAGAGAGGGAGTCAAATCAAGTAAAACCAAGCAGCATATTATATCGTGTTAGAAAGGAAAGTTGTAACAGACTTTAATAGCATCAAAAGTAATCACTTTGAGTATGATGAACTGTACCCCATTGAGTTTTAAGACTGAAGTTTAAAAAGAACTATTTAAAATTTACACTCAATAAATACAGCTTTTTTAAGTTCAAGATCATTTAGGGCAGAAGATACGCTCATGATTTCAACATCTCAACAAATCTCAAAGTTTAAATTTAAAGGCACTGAAGAGCTGTACCAGCAAAAAGCTGCACTTCTGCTCAGGTCAGACAGCCACACCTAGTGACTTATCTGGCTTAACAATATGTTCCTGCCCATAACATTGTGGCCCAAAATAGACTTCAAACATATTTTTTAACAGTATCAGCTTTTAAAACACTAATAGTTTTTAAAAACTATAAACTGCATAATATTAAATGGAAAGGATCAGGTTAAAAACATTTTTAATTTTCCATTTATTACTCTATTACCAGAAACAAACCTAAAGAGCTATTACTTGAGTTACGGTAACCATACAGAATATACAATAGTTATGGTTACATCTTAGGCTTAATTACTTTAACTGAAAAAAAATATATGTATTATTCATTAGTTGATATCCTTCATGGGGAAGCGAAACGTTTCGTGAACGAAATGAAACCAGCAGAAAGAACACACTGGTAAGAGGGTTTGGTTAGTTTTCCCACCACAACCAAGCCAAGAGCAGCATTCTGTTGACTTGCTTTAGAACCTGGCTTACCCTCGGGCGTAGGTTTCTCCTGGGGGAGGTCAGGCATGTTTTCATCCAAAAGATCAGCCAGAGACTGAGAATTTGCCAACAGCTTCTGATATGACATTGCAAATTCCTCATATTGCTTGTGTCGATCTTCACTCAGCTCTCCTTTGGAGTGGAGAATGCGTCTACGAAAATCAAACTTACAGTAAGACAACCTTTTTTTCTTAAAATATATTTGAGCAATGCCGAACCATTATGAATTTTTCTGAGCAAAGCTAACCTGTCCTCTTTCAAGGAACAGTAAGAATTCTAGTTTAATCTTTGCAATAGCAAAGATTTAAGTGACATTATTGTTTTTCCTAACCACACTGAATTTTCAACTTCAATACCACTGAGGACAGTACAATCACAGAAGCTCCAACTTCCATGTCCAAAGAGAAAGGCCCACTTACTGTTTTCCATGATTAGGCTGTAACAGTCCTGAAAGGACTTGTGTAGTAAAACAAAATATTCAACTTAGATGAAAGCTGAATAAAAGATGCTTTGAACCTCTAACAATCCATTTCCACATTATTTAAATGATTATATGAGCTATTATCACCAGGAGGCTCAAAAAATTTGCAAGCAGCCCACTGACTTTCCAACAAACCAAGTTATTTCAAGGCTATTGGTCCAAATAATAAGCAGTTATATTTGTTTCTTCTGTTGCCCTTATTTTCTTTTACAAAACTATTCATACTTGTTTCAAACAAAAATTTTTAAAATTGAAATCTGTTGTCAAAAGCAACTTGCATTTGAAGGAACATAATCACTGCTTACAAGTGCACTGCTTGCAAGTGCTGGAACCACTGACCTGGCACCCTGCACTGAGATGAAAGCATCAGAATTCTGATAAAAGGTGCAAATGCCACAATTCCCAAAGCAGGTTGTATTATTACATTATCATCTGCAGGACTCCATTACCATTAGGCTTTTATTATGCAATAGGCATACAGTCACAGTCTCGCCAAAAGACACATTTTGTGGCATAAAAATTCTGAAATAGTTTAGGCAATGAAAGTTGAGGGAGTATCAATCTTCTTGTTCCAGATTAATTGTAAAACAAGTCTTTGTACACATTCACAGGATGAGCAACAAAATCCCTTATGCCTGCTCAGAACCAGAAGTGAACACAGGTGTCTGGCTAGAGGGCAAGAAGCACTAATGCTGGCAAAAGTTCTATTTTCCTGACAAAACACACCTATTTAACACATATCACCTGGTTTCGCAAAGTACGGCAAAGAAAAGTTAACAAATTAAATAACCACTGACAATTTGTGAAGTGCAGTAGTTCAGTTTGGATTCAGGAAACACATTAAACGTCAATTCATAGCTTTTCCATGGAGACCACTGTCCATTGCATACATATTTTAAGTTTAAAATATACCAGCAGCTTTATAAACATGAGCACTGGAGCTCTGTGCTACTACGAAAAAATTTAAAAAAGCAAAGTACTGTTAACAATAGTACAAGACTTTCAGTTCTCAATTTCAGTTCCAAGAAGACAAGTGTTAACAAATTCAAAGAAGCGAAAGCAAAAGAAGCAAACTTTAAAAAGCATGGTTCATTTTTGAGAACAATTGCAAGTACAGCACACAGTACTTGTCTTACTTTATGTCTCTTCAAAGCACCACAAGGCAAGTTCAGCACATCTTAAAAAACATCCTTAATTTAGACAAAAGAAGTTTCTTCCAAAGCTAACACTCATTTCTGAAAGTTCTCTCTAGAATTTGTTTCCTTCCAATGACAGAGCCTGACAAGTTTTTTTGTGCCCTCAGCTGTGTAACCAAACGACCACCAGGTTCCATGTTACATCTACATTAAAGTCAAAGCATAACTCAAGGTACTTTTCCTAATTATTCACTTAACTAGAAACACTTGAGTCTGCTTTAATTATACTTACTAATTCCACAGGTAACACAGCACTAAAGCCCTGTAAATTTAGGATAGTAATTTTCAATTAATTCAACCAATTTGTACAGTTTAAATAATTTCACAGTTACTTTCCTGACACAGATAAATTGATGAGTTATTTACCTGACAAAATATCATAACCTAAACATATGACACAGTTGATGTGCAAAAGGTAACAGTTCACACCCTATTCATTGATTCTGGAATAACACTATGAACAAGAACTACAGCAAAATGGATCATATTTTTAATACACAGAGAACTGTTTAATCTAATAAGATTATTGGTTGTTTTTTTAAAACAAAAAAAACCCAAACCAACCCAACCAACCAAACTGCACCATGACTTTCCCAAAATCCACAGTTTAGGAAGATTTCTATAGTTCAGATAGACTTCTAGCAAATTTCTGTCTTGCCCTCCTCATGCCTTGCACTTCCATAGCTTGCAAATGCCAAGAATCTTTTACAGATGTGTAAACAAATTAAATTTGGTAGGAAAGTTTTTTGACGTCTTATTTAACAAAACTTATCCCTCAACTATTATTGATTTAAAATAAACACCTTAAAGTTCAGAGACAGAAATAATACAGTTCTCTTAATCCAGTGACAAAATGATAGTTCCTCACATTCCTTCCCCGAAACAAAGCTTTGCACCCAAGTTCACAGGGATAATTCAGATCACAAGGTCCTCAAAGAGGTCCCTCACCTGATCTGCTCAAAGTAGGCTCAGTGATGAGATCAGACCAGGCTGCTCAGGCAGCATCCAGTCACTTTTATCCAGTTGTACAAGTAAATATACTTCCCTCTCCCAGATCACTTATATTCTTTCTTCTTCTTGGTTTCTTAATGCATTTTATACCTCTCAGAAACCTTTTTCACTTTATTTTCTATCATATAGATTTTGTTACACCCACTCATTGAAACTCCAGCCAGAACCAATGTCTCCAGAACCATTATAGCTCTGGAAGTATAAAGGTTCATATTCATTCATTTTGAAAAATTTGCTCAGTCAACTAAGTCAACAATGCACTTTAAACTAATAAGGTACTTGTCGAAATAACAGTACCTCAAAAGTCAGTTTATGATCCTGTGAAATTCAACACCTGGCTGAGACCAGATAGGACTGCAGCACAAAACCCATCAGCACAACGGATCCTTGCTTTGGAAACATAAAAATTTAATGAATTCCAACCATACATTTGGCTCTGGATGGATGTCCAGCCTTTTAGCTGAAATATGTGTCTATACACAGTAACATGTTCTTTTCTAGCTGACTGGAATGCTCCCAGAAAAATTACAAATGACTGTTTTAAGACCAGCATTTGGGTTTAGGCTGGCTCCAAGGATAAGAATTCAGGATGCTTTAAAGACAACAATTATTAAATAATGTGAACATGGCAGAAATAAAATTATTCTGATCTCAAGATCTACATATTCATACCCTGCAATATTAGTATTACATATAGATATTTAAGAGGATTTATATCAAATTGCCTATGCCCTCCAACATTCTAATACATTTATTTAATAGATATTTGCCCACCTTGGAGTGTAACAGATACCTTGTTAATTTAACCTATATTTTCTTTCACGCTGGTACACTAAAAAAGTAAACAAGCCAAAGCAATTGTGGCATATGCTTCGTTAGATATATGTAGGTGGAAAGGGAGAAATCAGATTGTGCCAACTGGAAAAGGACAGTACCAGCTGGGAAAGCAGCATTGCTCTCACGCCGATAAGGAAACAGCACCAAACAGAGTAAAGAGAATTACAGCCAAAGGTCAACCTCCATTTTCTTTAAAAGATACTGAAAGAGCCTGTTTGGTCTCTGTTTTTTAAGCCTTCAGAACAAATTTAGAACTTTTTTAAGAAACACTGCAGAACATATTTATCTCCTACACACTGCTAACAGACTTTGTTTATAAATACTGCAACAAATCTAGGCATTTCGTAATTAAACTATATTTTTATTCATAAGTAAAAAGCAACATTCAATTGTCACCTGTTTTGTCTTTCAATATTTTGTAGCTCCCTGTGGTCCCTTTTCAGGTGTTTGGTCAAAGATGTAAAGTATTCCTTCAACAAATTCTGGAAGGGCTGTTGTTTCTCCGGGCTAATTATCTCACTAGGAGGAAAGCTCAAGTTAAACTTCTCTGCAACAGTTTTTACTTTTCTTGGTACCAAACCAGCAATGTCATCTCCACAGTGCCGACAAAAGCTGATAACCACAGAAACATGAGTGTGGGATTCTCGATCAGCGTTAATAATATTTTTAAGCTGCTCATAGATTAAAGACAAACCTTCCTTGTCAGTGAAAATCCCAACTATTGTCAATTCTGCAATGAATCGCAAATCAGTTCTTAACTTGGTAATGTTGGGAGTCTTCTCTTCTTTCCTTGCTTCAAAATGTTTTTTCCAAGCCTGAAGTAACGAAGGAGCAAAATCAGCGTATCGCTGGTGAAAGAGGGAACACAAGTGCACAGCACAGTTCACGTCTGATATTTTCAGTTTGGCCTCCACAATAGAAGCTACTGCTTCTGCAATGTATTTGCTTAGATTCAGGCTATTAAAGTCATGGGACAAGGAGTCCCTTTGTTGCTCTGTAATGGTTTTTAGCTTCTTAACAAAAGCCGTGTTCTTCTTCAGACTGGAGTCCAGTCTGCTGAAGAAGTTTTCCTCAGGACGACTCTCGGGTGCGTTCTGGTTTTTGCTGCGGAGCTCTTTTCTTGCCTGATGGCGCTCCCAGGCCTCCTGATGGAGCTGATGTGCTTCCTCTTTTTCCCTAAGAGACATAAAAATTAGTCATTTTCATTATGGAGCCTTACTCTCAGGTTACCAGTTCAAAGGAAAAAAGGTCACAGTTGGGAAAACATCAGCAGTTCTAACAAAATTTCCCCTTACTCTTTTCTTAAATATTTATCAAGCTAATCCTAGAAAGCTAAAGCATCTGCTTCAGAAACTCTTGTTTAATTTTTGTGCTGCACAGGGCAAGTACTACTTGTTACAAAACAAAATTTCTCAAATATTTCTATGCAGAACAGATTAATCCCAACAAACTTCAAAAATATAAACATAAAACTCCATTTACTACATATGGAAATGAAGTTCTTACAGAAGAGGATAACAGCCTTTCAACAGGTTACTGTATTACACAGTTAAGGGAAACCTTTTATTCCCAGACTACTGAAATGACACATAAAACATGGAATAAGTGAAATGTATCTGTCCCAGCTAGAATTTGGCTACAACATTGCCTTAATCTTAAAAGTGACACATTTCAGTCATAAGAATGGCCAGAATTTCAGCTTTATTGGTCTAGAGATGCCATCTTCAACACTGTAGTACCTTTGGATAACATACTAAGAAACACTGTCTTCAGTGGTAACATCACATATTAAACTGCCAAGTTACATTCTGAGTTTGCCATCGGATATCAATTTTCTGTGACTGATTAAAAGAAATGTCAGTCATTTCGCACAGCAGATTTGCTCCTGTTATGTATGGTCTGTAGACCTGTTAAGAGTCTGTAATCCCAATTTTTTGATGTTAACACTTCATCTTAAATGCAACTGTGCTGCTTTATTGTCCTGGTTTGGGCTGGGACATAGTTAATTTTTTTCAGAGTATTGTGGATGGGGCTGTGTTTTGGATTTGTGTTGGAATCAGTGCTGATAACACAGGGGTGTTTTCATTACTGCTGGGCTGCAATAATGGCCTCTTCTGCTCCTTACCAAGAAGGAGTCTGGGGGTGCACTAGGAGTTGGGAGGGAACACAGCCAGGACAGCTGACCCCAACTGACCCAAGGGATATCCCAGACCATATGACATCATGGTCAACATATAAATCTGGGGGAAGAAGGAAGGGGAGGGATGATAAAAGTGATGGTGTTTGTTTTTCCAAGTCACTGCTATATTTGATGGGGCCTGCTCTCCTGGGAATTGCTGGGGAAATGGGGAATGAATTCCTTGTTTTGGTTTGCTTGCCTGCACAGCTTCTGCTCTACCCATTGAACTGTCTTTTTGTCAACCCACGGGTTTTCCCACTTTTACTCTTCTGAATCTCTCCCCTATCCTGTAGAGGGGAGGGAGTGGCTGTGTGGGGCTGATGCTGGCTGGGGTTAAATCACATTTACTCAAGCATAATTGCGCACTCCATGGCCATCACATGCAGAACACTATCAAACCCCCATAACGGAGACCAAAGTAACAGACAGTACAAGTGAAAACTCAAAACCTCTCAGAAGTCATAAAGCACAATCAGACAGCCATGTAAAATTTGTAACACTACATGCAACTTACTGGAAGTAACTCAAACAGTTAATCTTTTATAACTCTGCCCACAATCCTGATAGCAGAACTCCAGTATTTGGCACAATTAAATCTTTGAAACACAACTTACTTCAGTTGAGCAGCTTCTTCTTCTTGTTTCTTTTTCTCTTCCTCCTCTTGTTTCTTTTTCTCCTCTTCTTCAAGTTTCTTTTTTTCTTCTTCTTCTTTCTTCTTTTGTTCTTCTTCTGCCTTTACTTTATCCTCTTCTTTTTTCTTCCGCTCCTTGTCTTCCTTCTTTCTTTTATCTTCTTCCATTTTTTTCTTTTTATCTTCAGGAACTTTTAAAGTCTCTCTCTTCACACCAACCTTGACATCTTCTTTTGGCTTCTCCCTGGTGCTCACTGGCCGCCTTTCACTAAATTCTTTATTATTTAACTGAGATTCTTTTTCTTCCATATTTGCTGGCTTTTTGCGCTCAGCTGGCATTGTGTTACCCAGGCAAACCTGCAGAACCACAGGAAAATAAGTACTTTTAAATTGCTGTTGATATTTTAGTCATTTTTCACAGCCCACCCATATACACTTAACTCACAAATGCATGACTCATCAGAATAAAGGTTTAAGTTTTCTTGCACTAAGGAATGGACCTGACAGGTAAAAACGAATCACTTTGTTTGCTGTACTGCAAACAAACTGTACATGTCTTCAGCATGAATTACAAAATAAAAGCATCTTGAAATCTCTACAACCCAAGGAATATAAGATCTTGAACATAAACAGAAGTCCATCTGAAAAAAAATAATTCAAGACTGATGAAAATAAAGTAGCCCCAACTTAAAAATAAATACATGTTTGATACATCAGTATGCACCTGCGCCTCACCGACCTTTCTACACATCTCCTAAGAATACTCCCCCTTCCACTACCACTACTTAGGATCATAGGATAATGCAGGTTAGATGGGACCTCAAGTAATTCAAGCTCCTGCTCAAAGCAGGGTCAGCGATGTTCAACTGTTCCAGGTTCCAGAAAAAAACTGCACAACCTCTCCAGTCAATCTGCTCCAATGCTTGATTATCCTCACTGTGAAAAGGCACCAACTTGCTTCCTTCTTTGCTCACCCCTCCCCAGATTCCCCCAGCATCTCCAGCACTCAGCACAAGTAGCAGCTGAAGAGCAAGCAGTGCTGACTAAGCTGTATGCACAAACCTCCCTGCCAGCAGAGCAAACGGAAATAATATCAGAAAGGCTGCAATTACCAAGAGTTATCAAAGGCTACAATTCCTCTCTCCTTCTACTCAACCAACATTTTATAGGAGCTTTAGCCTCTTTGGGGTTTCCAGCCCTCTAAGTTTTGGTTTCATTTGGATAAGTACACAAAAGTAACACATACTTAACACAAAAGAGTAAAATTACAGGACAATTTTGGTAAGGAGGAAACTCTGATGAGCACCTAGACCAGCCCCCTGCTCCAAACAGATTCCAATAGATCAGAGCCTTGGCTAAGGCTTTAGTATCTCCAAGAACAGAGAAGCAATGGTCCCCTCTGGGCACACTGGGAAAAAGCTTTTCCTAATACTAACCTAGAAATTGCCATTCACCATAATGTGCTTGTTTCTTTTCATCCTATCCCAGCACAGCTTTGAGAAGAACCCAGCTTCATCTTCTCTGTGCTCTCCCATTAGGCTGCTTTAAGATGGCAATAAGATTTCCTCCTCTCTTCTTACAGATCAAGAACCCAGATCTCTCTGTTTCTCTTCAGATATCATGTCCTCACAGCCTCCCTATGCTCTTGGAATAGACTTGATTCATTGATGTCAATGCCTTTCTTGGGAACAGAGAATCCACACCTGGATATGGTAAGTACCGAAGAGAGGGGGAAGACTCACCTTCTCCAGCCTTACAGTTAACTTCTGATACTACAGCCTAGAATGCAAGGGCATTCTGCTGAGTCATGTCAGGGTCAGATGGACCAAGCAGAACCACAAGAAGCAATCAGAACCACCTAAGCTTTATTTACTTCATGGTAAATTAATTCCTTAAAACCAAAAATAATTTTCACATATTTACATGCTTCAAGTTAAATGCATATATAGGGAGGACTGATAGGACACCACTGCATGTGACACCTTCTGAAGAGCTGTCACTTTGTTCTTATTAGTTACACCAGCTTGATTCCCAATGGCCACCCCTACTTTGGCCTTTCTAACTTTTTACTCTGACTGGATGATGAAAACATGCTAGATTCACCAATTTCCTGCATCTACTCAGAGTGGATAATGAGACACCTGCATTCCAATCTAATGCAGAGCACTTCTGGTATTATTTTAACTATTTTGAAATACATTTATAAATAAGACTTCATAATAAAGAACATCTGTTTCTTAATAAGTATTGCACATTGCCTCTGCCATCTCCCAAACAATAAAATGACAGATTCATATACTGTCTATCCCACCCAGATGAAACTGTATTACAATATTTAAAGTGCTTATCCAGGGCTTCTGAAGAAAAAATGGTTTGCAAAATTTACAGTATCAGTATTCACATATGGGCAGTGACAACTTACCAATGGGGAACCTATTCAGGACTTGGCCTCTGGCAGCAATTGGCAACAGCACCAATAGAGAAATGTCTCCGACACTGATTTATGGAAATCAAATCAGCATTGCTTAAACAAGCAGTAGCAAATTTGGCTCCCTAATGCATGTTTACAAGCATAAGATTTCAGATCTCAAGATCTCAGAACTACTTGATTTCCAAAAACATTGATCTTAAAACAGTATTATTACAAAATCAGTACTTAACCAAAGAGGGAAGAGGTTGCCTTTGTTTAAAGAAATGCTGGAACAGCATGTCACAATTCCAATACTCTGAACAAAATAGCCAGCTACACATGTAACTTTTAACAACATGGTCACTCACCACAATCATTACAGTACTCGAGCTCTTACTAAATTTAGGAACTCAGAATTCTGTTTTAAAGACATATCTGATATTTGGTTGTATAAAAGCAAACCAGAGAAGATGGGATAAAAAGAAAAGGGGCGGAGCATAATCAGGCACATTATGATTTTGACCACAAGGCAGTATTATCCACTTTTTCCCAGTGAACACTAGTGACCAAAACACCCCCAGAAATCTCATTTTGCAACAGGTTTCTGTTCTGTATCCCAGAACAGGGATGTTACAATACTCCTCACTACCTGCTACGTGTACAGCTCCTTATCTCCCAAACCTTTCCGATGGCTCTGCCAGCTCGTTTGTGCCGACACCAAACGCCTGAGGGCGGGAGGAGGCTGATCCAGTGTGGAGCTCCACACGGGCTAAGCTCCCAGTCAGCGCGGAGCCTGCATAACAGGCAGTGAAGAACTGTCCATGAGCAACTTTCCCAAAAGTTGTGGGAAGCAGGGAAAAAACAGAAACAGGCAGCAGGCTCACCTGGGCCTCATTTCCATAGGAAATAAGGGTGAAGACAAATAGTTTGGTCCAGATTAAAAGAATGGTATGGAAACATTAGGACAAACTTAAGAGATAAAGAGAATTTCTATTTAATACTTCACATTTACATGAATGTACTGATGAAAAGGCACAGTAATGACATGAATTCAACAAGCCAACAGATAGGGCAAACCAGCACTGACACCTGAAAATTAGGAATGACAGAGACAAGACAAACATCCCTATGCCTTTGGACTCTTGGCAGCCCATTTCTGTAGCGACACTTACATGCTTTAATGCTACTTCTTAGTTTCAGCACCTACAGATAATAATTTTTCAGAGGGAACTACTTCTCTTAACTTTTCAATATTTGACATACCTTGACTCATTTGCAGTTAAGACAACTTTTATTGTACTTAAGTTTCTACTTTTTTTTTTCATTACAAACTTGGAATTTGAAAGAATTGGGCTGGGTTCATGATACTCTGGGTTCAGAAACTGAAGAAATAATCTTGAAACACAGAACTAACATTTAAGAAAAACCATCTATGTATTTACTCCTGAGGAAAGCAAAGAGTAATACAAGGTATTCAGCATCATAAATCTACTCACAATTCAGAATAAAAGGATAAACGTCAACACCTTTGCCCTCAGAGCAATCTCCTCAAGTCAATAAAAACAATATATTCTCAAAGCCTACAGTAACACGATCCCAAATCCCAATCCTTGCAAACACATGTATGAGGGAAAGAAATACAGTTCTATTAAACTAAACATATGGAGATTTTTCACTACAAATTAAATGGATCACATAAACAGTCGTTTTTGCAGCAACTCTATTACTAAAGAGATATGGGAAATAAAGAATGCAGGCAAGATGTCCCACATCTGACTGGCTGAAAAACCTCAAAGAGCAACAAACTTCCCCATCACTAGTTACCTACCACACCACTAGAAGGTTGTAAGTTTCAAGAACTGAAATGGTTCTCTTAATGCAATGGAAGGTGCTTAAGAAAAATACACAGGTCAGGGAGGAGAAAATAAACTTAGCCACAGGTTTTGGAAGATGAGACACAGCACACAGAAAAAAAACATAGTGCAGAGAGAGAGGAGTCTCCCACACAGTGGCAGGGAAAGTTCACAGAATATCCTGACTTGGAAGCGACACACAAGGATCATCAAAGTCCAACTCCTGGCACTGTCCAGGACGCCCCAAGAGTCACACCATGTGCCTGAGAGTGTTGTCCAAACGCTTCTTGAGTTCAAACAGGCTCGGTGCTGTGACCACTTCCCTGGGGAGCTGTTCCAGTGCCTAACCACCCTGTGAGTGAAGAACCTTTTCCTGATGTCCCACCTAAACCTCCCCTGACACAACTTCAGGCCACTGACACATCCTCTAGCCGGCCTGCCGAACAGGCGGGCACTTTTACTTTCGCTTCTATACCTCTCGGAGAGAATGTTTTGCTGCCAGACTTGCAGGAACGCACTTTCCACCGTGAAACAGAGGCCTATAGGCAAAGCACTAAATATAAAAGGACTCCTTCGTTACCCGCTCGCAGCTCTCCCGCAGCCCGGGCCCTTTCCCGGATGGGACCAGCAGCTCGGGAACAGCAGCTTCCTATCCTGTCCCGGCCTCCCTCTCCCCGTGCCCTCAGGCACCGCCACCCGAGCCTTCCCGGCTCCGAGCCCCACGGCCCCTCCGCCTCCGGGACCCCCTCCCCGTGCCCCCAACAGGCCCCTATGCCCTCCTCTCGCCCTCCCCGGGACCCCTTCTTCATACCCGCCCCAGCACCGCCCTCCTGTCCCGTCGGTGCCCGCGGTACCTATGCCCGGTGCCGACATGGGCCCGCCCGGCGCTGCCGCCGCCGCCGCCGCCGCCTCNGCAGAGCCGCGGCTGCGGGCGGTACGGAGCGGCGCTTCCCGAGGGGCGGGGGTCAGGCAGCGCAGAGGGCAGCCCCGCGCGGGGTCCTGGCGGCGGACGGGTTACCGGGAGTGCGGAGGCGGAAGGGGAAGAGGAACGGGAACGGGAATGGGAACGAAAACGAGAATGGGAATGGAAGAGGAAAAGGGTTCGGCCCCGCTTCCCTCACAGCGGCGGGGAAGGGGGAAATAGACTCTGAGTGTCGCTTCCGTGGTGGCCCTAGCGCACGACTCGGCTTGTGGCCCCGCGTGACGTCATTGCAGTGACGTGTCTGGGCCCGCCAGGCGTCACGCCAGCCGTCATGTCGCGGGTGGGGCCCTCAGGTGTCACCGTGATAAAACCCTGCGGGTGACAGGGGCTGAACACCGAACAGCTGCCTAAGTGGTGGTTTAATGGGCGTCCATTACTGTGCCCAGTTCTGGGCTCCTCAGTGCAAGCGAGACGAGGAGCCACTGCAGAGGCTCCAGCGGAGGCCACAGAGATGAGGAGGGCTCTGGGGCGTCTCTCCTATGAGGAGAGATTGCGGGAGCTGGGGCTGATCAGTCTGGAGAAGACTGAGAGGAGATCTAATTAATGCATATAAATATCTCCAAGGTGGGTGCCAAGAGGGTGGTGCCAGGCTCGTTTCAGTGGTGCTGAGCGACAGAACAATGGCCACAAAATAAAACATAGGAGATCACCTCAAATGAGGAAGAACTTCTTTACATTGAGAGTGGCAGAGCACTGGGACAGGCTGCTCATGAAGTATCCCTCTCTGGAGACATTCAAAACCCACCTGGATGTGTTCCTGTGTCACCTTCTCCAGGTGACCCTGCCTTGGCAGAGGGGTTGGACTGGATGATCTCCAGAGGTCCCTTCCAACCCCACCCATTCTGTGATTCTGTCATTGGGTGTGTTTTCTAGTCTAAATTTAGTCTCTGCCCTCCTGCCCAGTCACTCTTCCCACCTGGACATCCAAGGATATTTTACAGAGGCGAATTTAGTGGCACAAAACTCCCTGATTTGTTGGAAACTCTCCCTGCCTGCATGTCTGGACATGGCATCGCCTCTTGGGCAACTCTAAGCCGGAAAAAGCTGGCACAGCCCAGAGCTGCAGAATGAGAATCTGGTGTTTATTTTACATTTTGAATCCAGGTTCTGACAGAAGCTTTTTCTTTGCTTTGGGAATGCCTTTACAGCCCTCTAGGCTTAGAACAAGCCCTCAGCAATATTGGACTGTGACAGCAGGCACAGGCCTGGGTGTGCATAATGAGATTATTCAGCTGTTAAAGTCCTTTTTTATTCAGAGGCAAGAATCGGCCCTGACAGAAGACGCTGTTTACTGATGCAGAGTTTTAGGTGTGCTCTGCCAACTGGTACAGGACTAGACAGGCTGGTTGTTTTTTTTTCCAGGGAAGAGCTCTCCTCCCTGCTGTTTAACTTCATTGCTCGTTTTGCAGACATGTCTAAAAATATCTTTCTGGACAAATTTGAAAGGATGAAGTTGTGCTTGTTACTGACACAGATCATTCAGGTGTCTCAGCTCACAAAGATCACATTTGCTTGCCAAATTATCTTGAGCTACCAAGTTGATTAAACTGATTCACTGGAGTGGAGGAGATCCATGGGTGAAACACAGTAAAGAGGGAGAGGAATAATCCATGTTAGCATTGGCACTTTATTTTCCAAAGGCGCCAGTCCTTTGGCATGTCAATGGGTGCCTTTGGGTTACTCTTTTTGGGGGCAATTAGATTATATTTGGCTTAAGTATCAGTGGCACTGGCATTACGTCAAGAGATGTTGGCTTATTTTCTTTTGAAGCACAATGTTGCTGCCCATTCTAACATGAATAAAAAACACGATCACTACAGTTTTGAAAGGGAAGTAAAAGCTTCTGTGTTTATACCACACTCCCACATGTTGGAACTGTCTCTTGCAAAGGCCATGCAAGCAAATCTTGTTTTATCTTTGGTAGCTCAGAAAACTTTTCCTCCTAAAGTACTTGTTTCATGTGTGCACATACTAATCAAGCTTTGCTACTGATTTACCAAAACCAGGTAGATGCCATTTCCTGAATCTCAGACGTAAAGTATGTCTTCTTTTTTTTAAAGCCTGAAGCTCTTCTTCCCAACTTTTTTCCTCAATTACTGGCACACAGTATTCAAATTGTGCCAAATACTGGCCTAATGTAGAATCTGTAGGTGTCCTCACTACTTCCTTGTAGCCAAATCCAGCAAATTATCTTCTTTGCTGAGTGAGTGGATATTCACATAATTTTTTTAGCCTCATCTGGTTTTTTCTCATGATTTTTGGAGATTATTTATAGCCACTGTTTCCTGGAGAGGAGCTACGTTTTAGTGTGCATACTCTTGCAATGTGTATAAGCTTTCACCTCATCCTGTTAAAATAAATCATGTTTGCTTATCTCCATCTTGACTCTCAGCTTCAAGGTAACCTCTCTTCACCACTTAGCTCCAGCTGACAAACTTCATCAGCACTCAAGGTGTGGGCAGTTTTTTTGGGTTGATGTTAACTACTAAAGTGACAAGGGGGATAATTCCTTTAGAAATACTCCCAGTGCTGCTAATTTTCTATTGTGCCACTTACTATTTAGTATATACAGCCTCAGTTTTGGAGCATTTCTAGTTTTTTTAGTGAGACCATCATGTAGTACTGAATCCACCTTGCACAGGAGTCTTCTCTAGGACAGGCTTTGTGCCAGAAGAGCCAGCTGGGAGAGTCACTTGCATACGCCCTCAGCAGCAGTGTTTCTGCTGGCACAGGTACCACCTTCTCACATTTAGACATGAACCAAAGTCAACAAAACCTTTCCTTGACCTAGATATAGCTACAGCAATGCTTTTGCCACGTGTAATCGCGTCCTAGGCAAGATGGTTATGCTGGCAAATCTGCAAAGTATATTAAATATTTATTAACTGGATTTTGATTCACAGAAAAACCCCAACAAGTTGACTTGATGAGATATGTATTTCATAAACACCTGTTTAGACTTTTTTAAACCTTTATTAATTGAACTTATATATACAAATATTCAATTAGTTCGCCAAGATCCATGTTGTGTGACTGAATCATCTCATTGGAGAAACTGGAAAATTTTTAATGTTCAAACCTATTCCTATCAGCGCTAATTGGGAAATTTTCAACCAACTCCCTATCTGATTCAAAGCAAAACCACATTGATATCTGCTGTTTGACTTGCTTAAGAACTGTGGGAAAGTATTTCATCATCCTGCAATCTGCCTGCAGCATTTTTCCCCAAGCACAGAATGGAAATATTTAACTGTATCAACCTTTTCTCCCTCTCTACTGTCAACTTCAAAAATCACATAATCTTGCATCATTATTTTCAAGGTTCCTTCATTCTAATTGAAAAAAACCACTTAATATTGAAAGCCACATTTCTACAATACTTTACTGTATTGGCCAAATGTCTACTGTCCTTCTGTAGATGTATCCTTTTGCCTTCTTTGCAGCATTAAAGGTCATTTATTTTTTTCTCCCAAATTTGCTTTTATAAATATGCATAAAGCCAACCATACAGGCCTCAAGAACACAAGTGACCCCTCTGCAACAACTGTGAATATCATAAAATCCTGGATCAACTGGTGTGTCAGAGCTGATCCAGTTCCAAAATCCAGCTCCACCTGTTCCAAAGGCAAATACTATGGTTTGATTTGGACAAAAAATACTCTTTGATTTCCTCATTGTGAAGGCAACACAAGCACAACCAATCCTATGGAAAGGGAATTCGCCAGTACCCCAGGCCTGCAGTCACATAAAGTTTATAGAATCACAGAAGGGTTGAGGTTGGAAGGGACCTTTAAAGATCATCTGGTTCCAACCACCTGCTATGAACAGGGACACCTTCCACTATTCCAGATTGCTCAGAGCTCCATCCAATGTGTCCTTGGATACCTCCATAGATGGGGCATCCACACCTTCCCTGGGCAACCTGTTCTTGTACCTAACCATGCTCACACCAAAGAACATCCTCTGATATCTAATCTAAACGTACATTGTCTTCGTTTGAAGCCATTCCTCCTTGTCCTGTCACTACATGCTCTTGTAAAAAATCCCTCTCCATCTTTCTTGCAGGCTCCCCTCAGGTACTGGAAGGCCACAATTAAGTCACCCTGAAGCCTTCTCTTCTGCAGGCTGAACCATATGAATTCTCACAGCCTTTCCTCACAGGAATGGCACTCCATCTCTCTAATCATCTTGGTGGCCTCCTCTATATTTACTCCAACAGGTCCATGTCCCTCCTATGCTGAGGACCCCGGAGCTGGATGCAGCACTGCAGGTGGGGTCTCACCAGAGTAGAGCTGGAAGGGACCTCTGGAGATCATCCAGTCCAATTCCCCCTGCCAAGGCAGGGTCACCTGGAGCAGGTGACACAGGAACACATCAAGTGGGTTTTGAATGTCTCCAGAGAGGGCCATTCCGTGAGCAGCCTGTCCCAGTGCTCTGCCGCTCTCAATGAAAAGTTCTTCCTCATGCTGAGGTGGAACTTTCTATGTTTTATTCTATGGCCATTGCTCTTGGTCCTGTCGCTGGGCACTACTGAAAAGAGTCTGGCACCAACTTCTCGGTACCTGCCTTGGAAATATTTATATGCATTGATGACATCTCCTCTCAGTCGTCTCTTCTCCAGACTGATCAGCCCCAGCTCCCGCAATCTCTCCTCATAGGAGAGACGCTCCAGAGCCCTCCTCATCTCTGTGGCCTCCGCTGGAGCCTCTGCAGTAGCTCCTTGTCTCGCTTGTACTGGGGAGCCCAGAACTGCACCCAGCACTCCGGTGTCCCTCGCTCGCAGCCCAGGACAGCATTTCCCCTCCCCGCTCCGTTCGGCACTGCAGGAGCCCCTGAGGGGCCCCGCTGCGGGCGCCGCCCCCGGGCTGGGGCGGGTCCGGGGGCGGTGGCGGCGGCGGGGGCAGCGCGGCCATGGCCATGGCGGTCCTGGCGGGGGCTCGGGCCG
>VZRL01004835.1:1267870-1290117 GCA_013397895.1 Origma solitaria
GCGGGCGGAGGGAGCGCGGCGGAGGCTGCCCCGGAGCGGGGCCCGAGCGCGGAGCGGGCGCTCTGAGGGCTTGCGTGTGCTGCTCCCGGCGGGGCAGAGCGCGGCGCAGAGCCGCTCCGAGAGCTCTCGGCTGTGCTTTCTGGAAGCCTGGGGTGCCTGGCCCCGCTCCACGGGCTGAAGCGGCGGTGAGAGCACCGAGTGCTGAAGTTTCCTCAGCGATGGGCTCTCGGAGAGTTCTGCTTTTCGTAGAAGTACTTCTGCCATGCGCCTGTCATTTTCCTTTTATATCGTGGTGCTTGAACTAGCCGAACTGAGGGTGGTGAGACACTGAACAGGTTGCCCAGGGAGGTTGTGGATGCCCCAACCCTGGGGGTATTCATAAATAAATTGGATAAAGCTTTGAGCAGCCTGGTTTAGTGGGAGGTGTCTCTGGCCGTGGCAGGGGGTTTGGAACTGGATGGTCTTTAAAGTCCCTTAACATTCTGTGATTCCATGATTAAATACAGGTAACTCTCTCCTGTAGCAATAACTGTGTTGCTTTTAGCTCAGTTTTATAGTGCAGAAATGTGATTTCAAGCAGAAAACTTTCTGAGGTAGGAGTGTGGTCCTTGCGTTGCCTTTAGTCTGGAGACTGTGGTAGGAATTAAACCCTTTTCCCAGAAGCAGGAGAGAAACCAGTTTGTAGCTCCTGGACACCAAGGCCCATCACAAAGTAGCTTTCTTGTTAATGATTTACCTGATTTTATGTAACATTTTAAAAATTGCTTTAAAATGGCCTGCTTGCTGAGCATTGTGGGCGATGTTAGCCTGGACTGGGTTATGTCCCTCTGTTGTAGAACCCTGTAGAGAAACGGGCCTGCATTGAATGGGCCAACACCATGATTGTAATGGCTGGAGCAGAGTGTTGGCAATAGAAATATAAATGTCAGAGAAATAACTTTGTGAAATGGTCTCAGAATTGCACTGTTGGAAAACAAAAGCCTTCAGACCTGAATACTGTCAGTGCTGCATTTTTACCAGGATGAAAAACCTCTCCACATTAAGAGTGCTTTGTAGACCGGTTCATATCATTAATTTGTAACAGAGTTTGCTTGTGGTATGTTTTATTGCTTGCAGTTCGTCAGCCTGGTCTGTGGCTGTGCTCAGTGACAGTGATGTGTGTAAGAACACTCAGGTGGTCAAGTTCTGCCTGTCAGTAGTTTTTACCATGCTTGGCTCAGCGCATACTCTTGGCTCCTACAGATGGACTTGTTTTTTGAAGTCATGAGACCTGAATAATTGTTAAGATCCATTCCTCCTGTCGTTCCAGCAAGGAACAAGGAAGCATAAGTGATGGGATTGAGTTGGCTTAGGAAATAAGGCTTTATACACTGTTAGTGTGCTGTTCTTGAGTTGGATGTACCTGTTGTAAAGAGATTTGAAGCAAGATGAAGTAGCTTTGCATATGTTTACTGGAGCCTAACTTATGAGGGGAGCTGTGGGGGAAATCTAGAGTGTACTTGCTTGAAAATTGGATGGAAAAATAGATTGTGCATTTTGCTGATGGGAGCTGTTGTAGGGTAATAAGGTGGAAACAACTG
This sequence comes from Origma solitaria, assembly GCA_013397895.1. Classification (NCBI taxonomy): domain Eukaryota; kingdom Metazoa; phylum Chordata; class Aves; order Passeriformes; family Acanthizidae; genus Origma; species Origma solitaria. Next base: position 1,269,451 of record VZRL01004835.1, read on the forward strand.
CATAGAAAAATTCGCTTTCCAGCCAGAACCTTGATGGTTGCCAGTAGACAAAGCATTCCTGTGTTTGTGCTGTAAGTGGACTTAATCTGAGCATGTGTGTGATACTGTTCTGCTTTCTTTTTGGTTTTAGTTGACCATGCTCTTGCTCGTTTAATAACTGCATATGCTGAACATGGCCACAAAGCAGCCAAAATAAACCCACTGTTTGCTGGACGAGCTGTTATGAACATGGTACCTGAAATCCAAGAGCTGGCTGAAGTTCTTCAGGGTCCTCTCCTTACTACAGGTGAGTCCCCAGTTTTACCCCGGCAAATTCTGTTCATGGATTTCTTGAGAGGCTATGGCCTCTGTGGAAGAGTCACATATTAAGGGGTGGCTCAATCAGTAATAAACTGTTTGACAGAAAATTATGAACTTCAGCCTACATATGTCCATTGCACAAATCACAGGGCAGTCAGTGAGAGATGCCTTCTAGCATCTTTGGAAACCGTGAAAATTTGTACTTGTTTTTACAGCTACTGAGGTTAAACATTAATTTCTTGTGTTACGGTAACATTTGTGATTTACCGTAATACTTAACACTGTAGTAAAGGTTTCAAAGTATAGGGGCAGAAGTCAAAAATTGTCTCTTCTTGCCTCTCTTAGAGTCTTGCTGTGGCCTTTAACAAAGGAGGGGGTTCTCAATGCTTTATTTCCTCCAAAACAGACCTTAGTGCTTCCCTCTCCTCCCCCAAAAGTGACTAATAACATTTATTTCCCACCAGGACTTATAAACATGGGAAAAGAGGAGGCTTCTGTAGAGGATGTGATGGCTTACCTTGACCATATATACTGCGGGCATATTTCCATAGAAACAAGCCAGCTTCCAACTCTGGAGGAGAGAGAATGGTTTGCTAAAAGGTTTGAAGAGCTAAAGCAAGAAGCATTTACACCTGAAGAGAAAAAGCACTTGTGCAAACTGATGCTGGAGTCCCAGGTACCTTGTTCCCTGTTACTGTATTGCAATAGTGATGGAGTCTGTCATGGATCCTTTCCAGGCTTTAGAATGATTCATGCAGAAGAAAAACAATCACTGTCCTGAAAGGCTTTGACAGTGTGCAGGAGGAAGAAGTACAAGGTTTTGCCCGAAGCAGTGCAGTGCAGGAATTTCATTGGAGTTTGTTGCTGAATTTACTTGCCAGCCATTACTGAAATAATGACGCCATAAACCCATGAATAATAAATCTTCAAAAGTGAGATACTCTTTAGATTAATGATCTGACAGCTCACATTAAATGTTATTGATGGGAACATAAGGTTGGGCAGAGCTCTGTGAAATCTTGTGCTCTGGCTTAGCTGTTCTGTGTTTTCCTGTCACCCTCATGCTGATCTGTTTTACTGTCTTTATGCTGTCCCTCAAGGTTTTGGGAGAACAAATCAGGGCTGGACTGAGGTGTTACCATATAGCACTGGCAAATATGGTGCTTTTCAGCAAGGAACCTTTATTCAGTGCATTCTGTAAGGAAGTGAAATATTTATGTACTTTTGAAATGAATAGAGAAAATTTATTCCAATACTTCTGTACTGTGCAAAGTTTTAATTTTTTCCCCTTTTCTTCCCATGTTATCCAGAAGGATTGAAAGGTAGAAGAGCAGGATCTGTGAAGGTTGGAAAGGTAGAAGAGCAGGATCTGTGAAAGTGCCCCTGTTTCCAGTTTTCCAAGTGGAAGGAGTGTTAAATGTAATATTTACCAATGACCGAACAGAAGTATATGGCCCATTTTGTATTTTTTGTTGCGTCTTTGGCAGTTACAGGAATTTGATGGTGACACAAGAGGCTGATATTGGGACCATGATGTGCCCTACTTTGATTTCACTATGGCCAGAACTACACTGAAAGTGCAGAATTTAAACCTGACAGAAAAAACTGCTTTTATATGTGATTAGTTTTGTGTACATTATTCCTCAGAAGTGAATGTTGCTCAGCTAGCAGTTGGCTCAGATCTTGGGGTGTGGCTTAGCTTTCTTCTTTATTACAGACTTCATTTAATTTCAGTCTTCAGCTGTAAAATACTACAGAAATTTCCAATGCTTCCAAAACTTGGTCACTTATTAGAGCTTTCTAGGAGGAGGTGAACTGAATGAAGTGAGAAGAAAATGAAGTCAATACAGATTTGTTTATTTTTCTTCTCTCAGGCATTCTACCTATGTACTAAGGACTGTGCCTAATGTAAATCAAAATGAAACACTGCTTTGCTAGCACTTCATATCTCAAGATAGTTATGGTTTATATTATAAAAGAACACCATTCTTAAATTTCCACATAAAACAAGTAAACTACGTAGGAATTTTTAAATTGCTCTGGTGTTACTGTTCTTCTTGAAACACCTTCTGTGTTATGCAGAGAAAGTTTGGTCCTCAATCCAACATTTTTATACTCAGGAAGAGATAAGAGCTGATTTTTTACAGTCATCATAGCTTCTGGTCTCAGACTGTGTGGGTGGAGAGTGAGCTGAGACTTTCCAGGGTTATGTTTAGATTTGTATGCCTCAAGGGTATAAACATAAATTATATTTCAATTTTGTAAACAGAAGGCTGCTGCTTAAAATAGCCTAATACTGAAGATGTCCTGTTTTTAATAGGAGTTTGATCGCTTCTTGGCCACCAAGTTTGCCACAGTGAAGCGATATGGTGGTGAAGGAGCAGAGAGCATGATGGGCTTCTTCCATGAGCTGTTCAAGATGTGTGCGTACAGCGGGGTCACAGATATCATCATTGGAATGCCTCATCGGGGAAGACTTAATCTGCTCGCAGGCTTACTTCAGCTTCCTCCTGAGGTAAGAGATTTATAATCTCGTGGGAAGTTTTATTTGCAGTAAAATAAACCCCTGAAAGTTTGGCCATGTTGTAAATGCTGGAGCAATAAAAAAGTTACCCTGTGAGAGTGTTCTTCCTTCCTAACCAAGGCTTTGGGTAACTGTCAGCAGGAGACTGTTAAAAGAACTCTAATGAAGGGTTTTATGTGCTGTTACTTAGTAGCATCCTGGCAATTTCAGGAGTAGGAGAGTGTTTTTCTTTCAACTTGTCAATGAATCAGAAAAGGGTTTTAACTGAATCTGTTTCCATGCAGCTCATGTTCCGCAAGATGCGTGGTTTGAGTGAGTTTCCAGAGAATTCAGCAGCCATTGGGGATGTTCTCTCCCACCTGACATCTTCTGTGGATCTCGACTTCGGCTCCCACAGACCCGTGCACGTCACCTTGCTCCCCAACCCCTCACACTTAGAAGCCATCAACCCAGTGGCTGTGGGCAAGACACGAGCAAGGCAACAGACGCTGCTCGATGGAGATTACTCCCCAGAGAGCTCTGCACAGCCTGGGGACAAAGTTATTTGCCTGCAGGTACTTTTCTCACAATTTTTAATTGATCTTTATAAGGCTTGTTGGACTATAATGTGAACAGGAGTGTACATAGAAATATCAAACAAAACTGAGCTAATGTATGATGTCAAGAACTGGGATCCCCTTTACAAGGCAAGAGGAAGGCAAGGAAGATTTCCAGGTGGTGTATGTGATGATGCTGGCATTTAAACAATTGTACTCCTAGGATTTCTGAATAACTGATTCATATACCTCCCTTTATTAAAATAATATTTTGCATTAAGAGCCATGGGTGCCCTTCCTCACATTTGCATTTAGACCACCACTGGAAGTCTTCTTTCTAATTAATGGGTTTGGAGAAGAGCTGTCAACAAGGCTGCAAAATGTTCAGGAAGGAGGATTTAGGATTTTGTCATTTTGTCATGGTACTGTTGAAGACTCTGCTGGAATTAGTTTTTACTCCTTGAACTGACTTGTGTAGCTGTAGAAGCACTCCAAAATAGTTCCTTGATAAATTTTCTTCTCTGGCATTGAATTCAACTTGGAAAAACAAATGAGTTGAAGTCTTAACATTTTAAAGCCAGGAGTAAAAATGGGTTGGGCAGAAATGTTCTGTAAAGTATAATAAACATGGAGGAAAAATGTTTTTCAGTTAAAAGAATGTTTTGCGTCCTTCTGGAAGGGTGTGGATATTGTGAAAGAGCAAAAATGAGAATACAAGACATTCTGGGCCAGTTGGGGTTCTTAGTTTTTTATTTAAAAAAAAAAAGGCTTTAGACATGCAAGTGCAGGCAACTTTTGCTGCCCAATGTGTCTCCATCTTTCAGTGTAGTTATGTCTTAGTTTGAGAAGACACTATTGTTTCTTTCTCATAATATTAGATCTTCACCATGTAGTAATGAAAGTACTACAACTCTTTAAACAAATTCTTTAGAATAAATGGAACCTCCTTACCCAAGAAAAATCAGCTTTTTAGGATTTGTAGGGGGAAGTGGTAGGGAGGATTGCATAGTAGAGAAGAGAAACATGTTAGTCTGAGCTAAACACCTCCCTATTAGTAAACTGATTCAAAGTATTCCTAAAAGGAAGAAAATCTATCATGTAACATGAGCATCATTACTTGTGGCTGTGTCTTTAAGAGGTCCAAGAGTTAGATTGGAAAGAGGCAATTTTTAGTTGTGACTGTTAACTGCTCTCATTCAGCTAATTGAGAAGAAAGAGATGAAAGCAGACACCTTGTGTTTCAGAATCTTGGTTTGTAAGCTTCTTTTCGGACTTTCTGTTTTTATAGTGCTTTTTCCTGAGAAATATAAGTGTAGACACTCTGAATTGAGGCATTTGCTCTATTCTTCCACAAGCCTCGGTGCCAGAGCTTGAGGGGAGAATGAGTAAAGATCAATTAAGGTGCAATTGTCAGTGGTGACCTTCGTTGTCCAGAGTCTGAAGGTTTTCTTTTCTGGAACTTCAGTGTGCTCAGAATTTATTAAGATTATAAAACTCTTCTTGGTTAACTACCATGGACACCTCTGCAGTGCTTAACAATCCATCTCTGCTGGAGAGTGGCTTATTTTTCACCTTCTCACATACCTTAACTCTGCTTCCTGGACATCAGACAACTACTGATGTTTATGATTTGAACTGAGATCTGAGAATAAGATCTCCCAGAAATAAATTCCACTCTCAGAGTCTGTTTGGTGAATTAAACTTGATGATGACCTTCCTTTTAGCTTTTTGCTAATGCAGCCCAGAAAAAAGATGTGCCCTAGCAAAAACTGTCTCCGTCATTTTGGTACCTGCACCACATGAATTGAATCCTCTGGGGTTTGAGATGCATATGAAGAGTCTTGTGTAGTTGGATTGTCACACTGTCTGTAGGCTTAATCCTTTAGGATGTACCGAGGGCCATAAAGTTCTCTCAGATGTTTTGGGGTCTTCACTCAAATGTTATCACCAAGATACCTAGCCTTCTTAGGCAGCAGAAGAGACCAGGAGGGAAAAGTGACAACCCAACACTTCAGAAGCAAGTGTAGCATGCTAAGGGATACAGTGGGGATGCTGGCTTGTCTCTGTTGCAGTAGTTACCTTTGTTTTGCTGTAATACGTCTTAAAAAACTGTATTGGAATGGTATAAAACCCAGTGCTGCCATTTCACTGGTTGACTGCACCTCTGTTATCTTCCAGGTGTACTTGCAGAAGTCTCTTAAGGCTTGAAACCACTATTCCATAGCTAGGAAGTAGAACTGTCATCTGGTTGCAGTAAGGAAGTGCATCAGTCTACATAGTGACTTTGATCTGCAAATGATTGAGCCTGCATTCTGAGGGGAGGCTGTGGCCATATTCATCAATGGAGGACTGTCTCTAATTTCAAAACACTGAAATGCTAGATGATATTCACTCCAGTATCTCTAACTTCTTTGGAAACCTGGGTTGGATTTCACAGTATTCTCCTGTTTCCTTCCAAACTAATTTTTTTATTTGCAACATTTATTTATTTTTGCTATTTTGAAATATAACTAAGAACTTAGGTTTTATTTCCTTCTGAAAGTTTTTATTTGGTTTTGAGTGCTTCCATTTGGTCCATTTCCCACTTGATTTTCTGTTCTTGTCTGTTTGGTAAGGTGCAAATGGTCATAAGTCCCAGTTCAGCAGCATTTAACTTCAACAAAGGTGTAGTGAATGTTGTGGTGAGTGGCTCCCTTTGTTCAGGGGTCAGTGGCTTGCCTCTGACTGCTGCAGCTTTGCCATAGCCAGGAAACTTGCAGTGTTCAGAAACACCTGGACGCTGGTGGGTGTGTTTTAAGAGATTGTAGTTCAGTTCCAGGTAGGGATTAAATCAGGCAGTTGTGTACATACATTGGCTGCTATGACCTCGTGTTAGTGATAAGACTATATAAACTCTCAAGTCATGGAAGCAGTATTCTGAGAGGGATTAAGAAGTGAGTCCAGCTGGAACTCTATCTGTTCCATGTACTCAATTTAGAAGGTCTTGCTTAATGAGTAACGGTTTTGATTTGGCTGTTCCTCTGGTGTTTCCTAATGAGACTTTTCCATCTTATTCCCTGATGTAGGTTCATGGCGATGCTGCATTCTCTGGGCAAGGAATTGTTCCTGAAACACTGACCCTCTCTAATCTACCACATTTCAGAGTTGGTGGGAGCATCCATTTGATTGTTAATAACCAGCTGGGTTATACCACTCCTCCAGAGCGAGGAAGGTCATCTCTGTACTGCAGTGACATTGGTATGTAGCACTGAATCACAAGGAAGATTGCCTGTTGTGTCAGAAAGGATTTTTAACTCCAGTGTAAGTTGTGCAATGGATTTTTTATAGCAACTGCCTGTCAACTCTAGGGAGAGATTTATATAGATTGATATAACTCCAGTTTCATGGTGGAGTAGAAGTTAAAATTATTGTTGATTATTCCCTCCCACTAGCAGCAATTCAGATGCTAAAAATATGCACTCCCCTATCTGCTTTATGGCAAAGACTAAATATCAAGGGAAAATTTTGTCACATTTTACAGGATATGATAAAATAATTGTAAGATTGCTGTGAAGTCTTTATAACTCATTTAGTTTCTGTCATATTATTGACAGCTTTTAAAAAGGAATTGCAGTGGAGTATATAACAGACTTATTTTAAATAGATCTTGTTAAATTTCATAAAAATCATCCCAGTACATTTTCTGAGCAAGATTTATAGGTCAGATACTCCTCCCTGTTTGCTGTTTTGTTTGTTGTCATGTGAGCCTGTCAAGCTTTCAATTTAAAGATGAAGCTCAATACCTTTCTATGCCTAAACTGGAAGCTTTGTTCTGGACTGATCTTTCTTAGTGATAAACAGATGTATTATCAGTAATATTGGAGACATAGTAGTTAGTTATCTTGTATATATTTCCTATAAGTAAAAATATACTTTTGTATGCTTTTAAGACCTAAAATCAAGTGTTTGTATTATGGTTTCATCAAACCAAACACGTAGACTCATTAAATCTGGTAAGGTAGATAGCATACAGTATAAGAAATTTTTCCCTGGGCTGGTTTTGTGTTATGGGTTGTTTTTGTTTGGGTTTGGTTTTTTGCCTTCATCCTTAGTTTTCCTTTCTTCTTACCTGTCAGTGAGAAGGGACTGTTATGTAACTGAGCTTTAGTATTTTGCTAGGGAGGGAAATTTGATATGAGCCAGGAATGGCTAAAATATCTTAGTTTCCCAGAATCTGGACAGATAAAGTACAAAAGGAGCACTGTTCCTTGCAGCCCAATTGTCATACAGGAGAGGGTGTTAAGATATTGAAATTTTACAGTGTTCTCTTTAATGAAGAGATTGCCTGGAGGAGCAGTGGACAGAATGACTACTAATAAGGGAGAAAGTTGGTTTTGGCCTGTATGAGTTCATAGCAGTGATAGCTTAGGATAAGAAGGAAATAAAACTCAATTTTTGTTTGAAAGAGAAGCAATCAAGTAGTTTTCTCCCATTCTCTGTACACTACCAGATTAGTATGATGCAGGAACTGTGTATTAAAAGTCCTGTGGGAACAAAGTGCTTGTAAAGAAGTTGTACTCTAACTGACAAATACAACAGGTTGGGCTAATTGCACTTTCTCTCAGGGAAAACTCTTCTCCTTACCCCAGCTCTCATCAGAGCATTTTTTTTTTATTTTTGTTATATTTACTTCACGTGGGTTGTCTGTAGTTTCAGCAGAACAGGTGTGTGTCTGCTTTCTTTGGAAGGGGTCGGATGTGTTCACTGGTCTGTTTTGGATCCCTGGGCAGGTAAAATCGTTGGATGTGCAGTTATCCATGTGAATGGGGATGATCCTGAGGAAGTTGTCCGTGCCACACGACTGGCTGTGGAGTACCAGCGCCAGTTCCGCAGGGATGTGATCGTGGACCTGCTGTGCTACAGGCAGTGGGGCCACAATGAGCTTGATGAGCCCTTCTTCACCAACCCCAGCATGTACAAAATCATCAGGTGAGCATTCACCACCTCATGGGGAATCCAAAATATGTCTGCACCAACTCAGTCTTGCTGCTGCAATGAAAGTCCTTGTGTAAGATCCTTTGTTCAGCTACACTGTCAGCAGCCCTTGACTATGGTTTGAGTCTGATAATGAGATGTTAATGAAGGTAATCACACTGTTGGCTCTTGAATGTGTGGCTTGATGCTTTTTGGAGAACGATCTTGCACATAGCTCTTGGATTTCAAATTCGTGAACACTGGTAATCAGAGGGCAAAGTTGCCTTCTGTGTGCCAAGGGGAAGCGTGGATAATGTGGGAGAATGGGCAGGAAGCCAGCATGATATTTGTCTTGTCTTTGCCTGGTCCTGCTGCTTCCAGTGGGGACTCATCTTTATAAGCATTTAAATGTATTCAGATTCCATCCTTATCTCCAAAGAAAAATATACAAAAATTCACTTGCCAGTGAATTCTGGTATTTTAGGTGAAGCATTTACAGAATGGTTGCCTTGATTCTCTCCAGTGCAGAAATCCTAGGGTGAATTTTTCTGAAGAAAATGTGCATAGTAGCACAGGGGGGTTTTTGACTTGTTTTTACCCTTAACTGCCAACTATAGGAACTTTTATTTTTTTAATAAAGGACTATAAAACACATATCTAAGAGAACTGTTATCTTTCTGAAAATGCCAGAAAAGTGAACTTCATGCAAATGAGTATAATGCACCAGGACACCACTGATACGAGTTTTCCATCGTACCTGACTGTAGTATGGTGGTATTTCCTTGCTCTCCTGTGACACCATTTTTAGGCTTAATATCTATGGGGTTTGCTTCCCTCCCTGGCAGATCCCGTAAGAGTATCCCGGACACATACGCAGAACACCTCACAGCTGCTGGGCTCATGACTGAGGCTGAAGTATCTGAGATAAAGACCACGTACTATTCCAAGCTGAACGATCACCTTACCAACATGACTTTGTACAGTCCACCTCCTACCAACCTGCAGGCTCACTGGAAAGGCTTGGTCGAGCCTTCTGCCAAAATCACCACCTGGGACACGGGGATGCCTGTGCCACTTCTGCAGTTCATTGGAGTCAAGTCTGTGGAGGTGCCTGAAGAGCTCCAGATGCACAGCCATCTCCTGAAGACCTATGCACAGGTGAGGAGAGTGTCATGATACTTCTGATCCCATGGCTCAAAGGTAGAACCTTTTACAGGGAAAAGTCTAAACATAGCAGGCTTGCCGTTTAGAGAATAGCATAGTATTCTCTAGGAAAAACAGCTCACTGTGTTTTAAGGTTGAGATGATGCCATTTTTTCTCCAGTTTTGAAGAAAGACTTCTTCCCCCAGCTCTGACCATATACTTCAGTTTGTTATTTCAACAATATTTTATTGCAATGAAGAAAGACGTTTATAGAAAATACTGTTTCTTATTCTACAAATAGAAAGAAACTATTATGATAGCTTACTAACGTTTATATAGTTGGTAATTAGAATGAGTACTTCGTGAGGGAATGACTCAGGAACCTGGCAATAGTGTACAGAGTTTTTAAAGCCAGTAGTGAGTGTTTTATGACTTAGATATATAAACATCAGATAACATGTGGCCAAGTTTGGCAGTCAGGGTTTGATAGCTCCTAAGTTTGTGTTTGGTTTGGATTGGCTGGGGCTTTGTGAATGTTTCCCTTTGATGGATGATGAGTGTGTGCAGGTGTCTGCTTGGCAGCCAGAGAGAGGCTGTGAGTTGACTATTTCAAAAGACTGATGTCCCTGTCTTCCCAGCCCAAGGCAAGAACTCCACAGCTCAGTGTGATCATTTGTCTGTAGTTCTGCAGGTGAGGATAGGAGGAGTTCTGGAGACTCAAATACTTACACCTGGTATCTTTCATCGCTGCTAACCAGACATACCAGAAGTCTGTCAAGACTGTGCTCTGTGCTGTGCTAAGATTTTTAATATTTTCAGGCTAAGATTAATTTGTCAGTCCACAGTTTGTAGACTGGGAGGTGAACACATGGATCATCCATGGTTCTGTGGTCCTCAGGCAACCTTCTTCAGGATGTACTGAAATAAGACTCTGTATTCCAATCCAACCTAGGCTGGCTGCAGGAATATAGCATTTCTCTCTGAAGTGTGTTGGTTTTTTCCTAGCTTCTAATATTAGTCTGTGCCACCAAAAGAACTATAGCTGGAAAAGGACAAAATAATAATTTTTTCTTGTTCTTTACTTGTTTAGTCAAGAATTCAAAAAATGGAGGAAGGAAAAAAGCTGGACTGGGCAACAGCTGAAACTTTAGCATTTGGTTCTCTTCTGAGTCAAGGTAAGAGGCAACTAGACAGCAGACAGTAATATATTTTTGCTTCAATGCCAATAAAGGATAGCATTATATTTCTTAGGCGTTTCTGAGTAGAAAGATTGATATGATGTATAAATTTAACAACTTGCATGGTCTAAGAGAAGGCAAATATGAATCCTATATGTCACTGATATTTGTAGATTGAGTCTTAAATATCTTCAAGGAACTGTAGCTCCTTCCCACTCCCCAAAAATATTTGTGCATACAGCTGAGCACATGAGCAGTGCAGCTGACATCAGTGGGGCTCCCAAGTACTTTGAGTGCTTTATGCTACTATTTCTTCTCCCTCCTCTCTACTCTGAATTCAAATCTCCATTTACATGTGAAACAGAATGCACTTTTTTTTGCAGTTTGCTTCAGTAAATTGAACCATTTTACCCAAAATAATGTCAGAGCATCTGTGTGCTTGCGAGTCAGAGCTGGTGCTGGTTAAGAATTTGATCTCAGATTTGATGTTGCTGATGAGGGGAAATCCAAGGAGAGATATAACAAGAGATAGAATATTTCCTGCATGTTTTCTTTTTCCATGACTTGCTTATTTGGTGTTTTGTTTGTTGCTTGGCAAGGGTTTAATATCAGACTAAGTGGACAAGATGTTGGCAGAGGAACCTTTAGCCAACGACATGCGATGTTGGTTTGCCAAGAGACGGATGATACCTATATTCCTCTGAATCACATGTCCCCAGACCAGAAAGGTTTTCTAGAGGTAGGTTCTGTGGCCCGCAAAACCACCTTCTTCAAGCTGTGCAACAATGCATTTTTTAAAGCTGCTGAGACATCTGTAGGCAGCATATATGTTCTGGCAAACCCCAGATACAGGGATATAAAAACGGTCAGGGCATCCCTATTCTTTGTCATTACAAATTACAACTTCAACAAGGATGTTTGCTTTTCCTTGAGAGATCAGGTATTACTCTTTTCCTCTTGGTGCCTTCATTCAAAAACAAAAAATCAGTGACTGTAAGTTGCCTTTGGGAGTTAATGTCCTCAGTGTGCCCAGTGCCGATTGCCTTGCTCCAAGGGTTCTTGACCCTTGGTTGGTTTCTTCCTCATCCACCCCTCCCAACAATTTCCTTTTGTTAGGTGAGTAACAGTCCCTTGTCTGAAGAAGCTGTGCTTGGTTTTGAATATGGAATGAGTATTGAGAGCCCTAAGTTACTGCCAATTTGGGAAGCTCAATTTGGAGACTTCTTTAATGGAGCCCAGATAATATTTGACACTTTCATCTCTGGAGGTGAGTGTACAAGGAACTAATAAAGAGTCAATAATTTGTACTATGCACATTTTTAGAAAATCCTTCCTCTTTAAAGTAAAAGGGCAACATGTTGTGCAAAGAATTCTGTCTTCTTGAGAAATCCTGTGAGCTTGCCTGTGTGATATTGACTTCTGTGCAGCTTTCCTCTGAAGACAGTACATCCAAAATGAAAGACTCCTTGGCAGGGTACAGTCATTATAAAAGGACAATTAATTATACTAATGGCCTTTCTTCCCTCACATTTACTGTGTGTATATATGGTTGATAGCTTTATAGGCTGCACCTTTCCTTTATGAAGCATCTGAAAAATTCTTGAAGCAATAGAGAAGGAAAATAGTGATTATTTAAAACAAACAATTAAAAAACCTACAACAGCACCTTATGAGTTAGTTTGACTCTAGCATGTTTTCTGCTGAGATAAAAAACCTCTGTAGTCATAGATGGAAATTCAGAGGCCCTCTTATCCCACCCACATGTATTTGAAGCTGGGATTAATTATCTTCTGGATTTGACTGTAATCTCTTATATTGTGCAGGAAGTTTGGCAGAGCTCAGGAGAATGAGCACTGCTGTGTTAGCCAGGACTGGCTCACAGGATGCTACTGGGATCACACCTGCAAAGATGAGGTTTTAAAATTTCACTGTGTCATGTGTTCCATGTGGATACTTAAGTCTTCTGGGAGCCCAGAATTACATGATGATTTCAGAAACTTTAGCTCACCTTATGTGTGCTGTTTCACTGTAGTAAACCTCTGGGCAAAATGCCAGCAGAGAGTTTCAGGCTTGTATTTAAAGATGTAGAAATCAGCTATTATCTTCTCCTGTAGTGTGTTCTGTGGTTTTATGTTCTGTGGAAATCATTCTTTCCTTCCTCCTCATTCTGTGTCTCTAGGTGAGGCCAAATGGCTTCTGCAGAGTGGGATCGTAATTCTTCTTCCACATGGCTATGATGGGGCAGGCCCTGAGCACTCATCCTGCCGGATGGAACGGTTCTTGCAGGTACCCAGCGCAGCTCTCAGGGTCACTTATCCCCCAGCACAGCAGTGGCAGTCAGTGCTCTGGGAACTGTGCTGCAAAAATACAAAATGGGGATTCCTGGTGCCCTTGTTCAATGTGCTCAAAGGAGGCAGTTCAGATATAATCTTACCTGTTAAGCGCTAAACTCATTTCTTCTCTGAAGTTGTTCCTTTCTTGAAATCAGTATGTGAATTTGGATATTTGCTAATCTGTTCCCATACAGGCCAGCATGCCTTGTGGGCCAGGATTCTATCTTGCATATTGGTCTCCCTGTTTGCTTTTGACAAGGTACTGCTGTGTTCCCCCTGTACAGATGTGTGACAGCTCAGAAGAGGGAGTTGATGGTGACCAGGTCAACATGGCAGTTGTGCACCCCACCACCCCAGCACAGTATTTCCATTTACTCCGGCGGCAAATGGTCCGAAACTTCAGGAAACCTCTCATTGTTGCTTCTCCCAAAGTGTTACTCAGGCTCCCAGTAAGCTGAAAAATGCCCTTCCTCTTTCTTTCTTTCTTTTTTTTTTTTCCCTTCTCTTTATCCTCTTTTGTGTTCTCTTCCCCTCTTTCTTATTCCTCTGTGTTCTCTGATCTCTGTTTTGGGGTCAAATTGGTGGGATTTTGCCTGTTTGGGGCCAATAAGATCATTGATTAAAGCTGGGTGGAGGTGAGCTAGAAGTAGGGTTCATTCCTGGTCTGACAGTGTGCTTGGGAAGCTTATCATCCCACTTTTCACTGGCAGTGGGAATGGGAATAGGAGGGAGAGGGAAGAGTGTGTATTTTGTATTTACCAAAACCCTGTCTCAGTATTCTTTCTGACTCTGGCCTGAGGGAAAGGCGGCAAGATTTGGTAACTTCCAACTCTTCCCCCTTGTAGGCTGCAGTATCAAGTTTTGAAGAAATGGCCCCAGGGACAACATTCAAGCCTGTCATTGGTGACTCCTCAGTAGACCCTAAAAGGTAACTCTGCATTCTTAGAGAAGCTCAAAAGAAATGTCCTGTCCCTTTCTCCTACCTAACAGCTCAAATTTGAGGTGATATGAAAGAGGTGACTTTGAGGGGAAAATGTTTTATGGTGGGCAACTGTGGTTGGTTTTACTTCCTCTCCTTTTCTTCTGGTAATTGTTGGCAGTTACCACATCTGTCTGAAAAATGGTGAAGTGTTCAGGCTGGTTTCAGCCCTTGGCCTCACAGGCAGTTTGTGACTTTAGTCCTGTTCTGCACCATGTCCATTAGCTGGCAGTAACTGGGAGCAGCTTTTACATGAATCATAGAAACAGATTTGGTTAGGTTGGAAAAGACCCTTAAGATCATTGAGTCCAACCTTACCCCAGCACTGCCAGGTCCCTAAACCTCCCCTGATGCAACCTGAGGCTGTTTCCTCTTGTCCTATTGTGTGTTACCTGAGAGAAGAGACTAGTTCCCCCCGGCTACAACCTCCTTCCAGGGAGCTGTAGAGAGTAAGAAGGTCTAAGTCTCCTTTTGTCCAGGCTGAGCCGCCCCAGCTCCCTCAGCTGCTCCTCACAGGACTTGTGCTCCAGACCCTTCTCCAGCTCCATTCCCTTCTCTGGACACAGTCCAGCACATCAATGTCCTTCTTGTCATGAGGGGCCCAAAACTGAACCCAGAATTTTTGTTCTGGGGCTGGAACACCTGAGCTGATGAGCTGGGATAATAATAGTGTTTCTCTACCTCTCTCCCTTCAGATATTACAGTGAATCCTGTAATATCTGGTTCACAATGACCAATTTGACCTTAATGTTTTTTCCCATATCTGCTCTTTACCCCAGCTGAGCCAAGTCTGAGCCTCCTTCCTGTTTGCTTCCTGACTCCCAGTCAAAAGGATGGAAGTATCTTAGCATCTTGGGGTTTTTAAGTGGGATGGTGAGGCACAAAGGGTTTATGTCCTTGCTTTGTCCAGTAAAATTAGGCAGCCAAGACCTCTGTGATTGCAGGAGGGTGTAGTGTCTCTCCAGCAGGCAGTCCTGCTTTGGCATGGCAGAGAATTGTCCTCTGCAGGGACTTCTCTTCCTCTCTGTTTTATTTTCCACAGAGAGTGCATAGATGACTAGCTTTGTCTGGGTGCTTAATTTTTAGATAGTCAAAGCTAAGAGAGATCAATCCCATTGTAAGGTAACTTTCCCAGAATTACTGAAGAAACAGGACCTCTGGGCTCTGGCATACTGTGCCCAAAGGTTAGATTGCCAGCTGTTGGAAGGGAGTGGGAGGGAAGGGAAGGCAAAGAAGAGAAAAGATGGTTTAGGGAAGCAATTTAGCTTTATAAAGTTGTCTTTGAAGTTTGGTTGTTTTTGTTGGAAGTGTGAAGCTGTTCTGCATCAAGTTTCTGTAAAACACTAAACTTGGAAACATTCTTTTTTTTTTTTTTAGTGTCACCCAAGTGGTGCTGTGTTCTGGAAAGCATTATTATGCTCTGGTGAAGCAAAGAGAAACACTGGGAGAGAAGCAGCGCAACACAGCTCTTCTGAGACTTGAAGAGCTCTGTCCTTTCCCCCTGGAAGCTCTACAGCAAGAGCTCAGGAAATACAGCCATGCAAAAGGTTAGACAGACTTCTACCTTTGTGTTTCTAGTCTCTTTGAAGTACTGAACTAAATCTGTTGCCTGCCTTTTAAGATGAAGAGCTATAGTGGCTTTTTCCTCTTTGTTCTCCCCCTCATACATCCAAGTGTTTCTGGAGTGGGATGTTTCAGAAATGTTTATCACTTGTGCTAAAAGAAATTGTTTCTCTGCTATTGTTAGCTTCCAAGAAGCAGCACTGAAAATCAGAACGAACCGTTTGAGATTTTTTTTGCATTGGTCTTTGCAATCCAGTCCTTTTAGTAGCTTTTGAAAACAGCAGTAGAAAAGCAGAATATGCACACAGTATACCCTCATGGTGGACATATTTTGGGTTTGAATTTGGCTGTGAGCTGCAAGGGAGTTGAGTCTGGCGTGCCTTCATTTCGAAGGTAGTGCCAAGACAAAAAAAAACAGAGGTGCTACAAAAACAAAGAACTGTTTTTATTTCTCTGCTGAAAAGATAAATATATGTATTTGTTATGTACCCTTATCCTTCCTTTAGTCTTCATCTGGAGTCAGGAAGAACCACAGAACATGGGTCCATGGTCCTTTGTGTCTCCACGATTTGAAAAGCAGCTGGGGCTTAAGGTAAGATGTCCTCAGCGTGTTTTAGTTTTTAAAATGAAGTTTGAAGTTCTTCTTGAATGCAAAATTCTACAGTGCTTACAACAAAAACCTAATCCTGATGCCTAAATGAAATGTGTGTTCTAATTTAAGCTACTTCTGCTCTTTGTAGCACCATTGGTGATGAGCAGGACTGGAGCTTTATTTTACATGGTGTTCAGTCAAAGTAGATGGGATAAAGAAAGATCGCAAAGCAGAATGCAAAGTAGAATGCTCTGGCAGATCATGCACTGTAATGTCCTTGGAGCCACGGCCTTTGGGAGATGGGGGATAACTTCCGCAGTACTTCCAGCTGAAACTGCCCAGTGTCTGACACCAGATATTGCTGTGGCATCAGGACCTCAAGATGTGATTCTGTCCTTCATTAATCATTTCCCCTCAACTCAAATTTCAGCTCCGTCTTGTGAGCAGACCTCCTCTACCAGCCCCAGCAGTTGGCATTGGCACCCTCCACAACCAGCAGCAGGAAGATGTTTTGAGCCACACATTCATCTAAGTTTTCAATGGACAGACATGTTTAGTGCCTCCTCCTGTGAAGAATAACAAAAGCCAGCTCCTTAAGACTCTTAGTTCTCCAAAATGGAAAGAAAAAAAACCGGTGGAATAAGTTTGGTAATGATGAAGCAATTTTTTCATGTAGGGGAATACCTAATGATGAGAAGTGCCTGTTACTCCTGATACATCTTGTTCTCTTACGCAATTTTCTACAAAATGTCTTTATAAAGTTAAAAATCCAGTCCAGGGGACAGATTGGTGAGGTGACTGTGGAATGCCTTATATCACACTGCCTGTTTGCACTTGACAGTTTCCTGGGGTGGTGTGTGTGTGTGGAAACAGGTTCTGTTTCTTCTGTTTCCACAGAAGTGTTAGTGCTGCTTGATGAAATAAATGCTTCCCCATGCCTGGGAATGAGCCATTTCTGTAGCAGAATGTTGTGGATTCTCTCTCTTTTTTTTTTTTTTTTCCCTTGAGGGCCAGGAATGCAATCTGTTGTGGCTGTTGGTGCTCTTAGTGCATGAGTTGGTAAAGCAGGATTCCCATTGGAGGGACCTTGCAGGATGGCTCCTGAAGGCTTCAGGCACCACTGTTTTTCTCACCCTGAGGGTGAGAAATCCCAAGGGATGGTTTCAGCACGGCTGTCAGCTGGAGAAAGGAAAGAAATCAGTCTTTATTGGGAAACAAAGGATAAAGGACCAAAACATTGAGGTTAAGTAGGAGAACAATGAAGCTAAATGGAAGACAGGCATCCCAGGCAGACCCCAGTGTTGACTGCCCCATAGCAGCATTCCCACCACCACCACCACAGGATTTTTCCCAGCATTTTTGCTGGTTTCAGGGTGAACTTGGCACCTCCTTGCTCTTCTCAGTAACCTGGGCAAGCAATGCTTAAGTAATCCAAACTCACTGTGAGCCAGGAACATTTCTGAAAAGAAACAAGTGTGGTTTAACCAGGTCCAGAACTTGCAGGTGGAAAGTCATGGTAGGTGAGAAAGGGCAGATCACAGGCAGGGTGTGCATTCATCTGGGGAGACAGCTCCCAAAATCATCTCTGAAGCCAGCTTTATTATTTCATCCTAGTTAATTCACATATTCATTCATTCATTAACCCCATATGACCTAGAAGTAGCCTCTGTAACTTCTGTGATGTTTCACATCACTGCTTCTTTAGCACACCCATCACAACATGAAATTATGAGTTTCTCCCACTCTGCTCTAGCAAACGGCACAACCTCCTGCAGATCCTGAACAGCTTTATCTAATCAAGGCATATTCTGCTTTAAATTTCTGCTGATAACTAGAAAAAGGAGGCTGAAGAGTAATGTTGCTTGGGCTGCAGCTGTAGCCAAGGAAGTTGTAGAGCGCAATCACCAGCCTTGACTCCACACTGATGGTTACATAAACCCACAGATTCTCTCTATGACAGTGCACACAAGGGAAGAACAGATCCTGTGTTTTGAGTTTCACGTGGCCCAAACCTGACCTTGTTACGTACCATTCCCCCAGGCAGTGCAGGTCTGGTTATCCAACCAAGTAAAGGATGCTCA
Organism: Origma solitaria; assembly: GCA_013397895.1. Taxonomy (NCBI): domain Eukaryota; kingdom Metazoa; phylum Chordata; class Aves; order Passeriformes; family Acanthizidae; genus Origma; species Origma solitaria. The sequence continues at coordinate 1,287,634 of VZRL01004835.1, forward strand.
AGTGTTCCAACCCTGTTTGATCCCCCTGGTGGAAGAAAAAGCTATTTCTGTAGTGCTGCTCAGCTCAGTGTCCCCATCCTGGTGCTGGTGTGCCATAGAGCTCCCCAGGGATGCTGGGGTAGGAAGGGAGAGCTTCAGCACAGCTTTCCTCTGTCAGCTGATGCAGACTGCCTGCAGAACACTGCTCTTGCATGATGGCTTACAGCTCCCAGGGGCAAGGCAAAGCACTTGCTGAGCTGGGGGCTAACACTGTTTCTCCCGCCAATTTTGGATGCACACAAGGCTGTTTTCCATCTGTGAGCCTTGCTCTTCTCTGCATGCAGGCTTGGACATCCCTGCACAGTTGCATTGCTTTTGCTTTGGGGAAAATAAAAGCAGAAATTAGAATCATAGAACCATAGAATATCCTGAGTTGGAAGGGACCCTCAAGGATCATCGAGTCCAGCTCCTGGCCTTGCACAGGATGCCCCAAGAGTCACCCCATGTGCCTGAGATGCTACACAAATTGGGTGAGTGGGTAACAGAGCAGGTCCCAGTCCTTGGACAGGAAATTCTGTGGGTCATTAACACAAGGAGAAGTGAACCTTTATGTGCTGATAGATAGCAAGGAGCTAATTAGAAAGAGAGAGGGAGTTACAGCATTTGTGCATTGTGGTGTGTCAGGATTTTCAGAGAGAAGCACAAGACTAGAAGGGAAAAAAGTAAAGACATTGAAGCTGTTAGGTTGAGCTCATTAAAGGCAGCAGAAACTCTCAGTGAAAAAAAGAAAACACACCTGGAAAACGAATACATTAAAATAAATTTTTTAGTAACAGTGATATTAGTTTAGATTTAAAAAATACAGTCTGAACTTTGAAGATGAAAAGTTCTGAACACAGTAGTATTTTGAATTAGCAAAGAAAACAATACTGCATTTTGATTTTTTTGCTTCTGTCAGTGGGAACCCACTTGTAGGTGACATAGAAACATTTTTTCAGCACATCTGAATAGGTGCATCTGTGTCAGTATGGACTGGACCTTTTATCAATCACCAAAGCAGAGGCCAGTGACTTAGAGACAGGAGGAAACTTGCAATTTAATGAACTTCTTAGATAAGTATGGCTAAAAATCTGAACAAAGGGTGATTACAAGAAACTTCCTGAAGCTTAGCTACTCGCCCAGGTATTATTTGGAGATTATAATCTACAAGTAAACTGCCAGGCCCATTAATTATGGCCATTTGTCAGACTGTTCGAGAACTCTAGGTGAAAATGATTGCTATGGAGTTGCTCGTTAGTATTTGCTAAATAACAACTATATAAAAGTGGAAGAAAAAACTTTTCTAAGTGATTTCAGATAAGAGAAGCTATTGAACAAGGTTGTTTAGGTATTGTTGCAAGGTCTTGGTTAAGATGATTTCTTAGGGAATGCAAAGTGCAATCCAAAATATAGATTCAAAGTTTTGGAAGAGCCCTAATACTCCACACATTTCGTGTTCTGTCTCGGTAACTTAGCCACATACAGGAAGAATTCAAGCTTGTGCATAGGATGAGTTATTCAGAAAGAAAAAATACGATTTTAAATTGTCATATCTAAATCTTGCACTAAGTTCTGATAATCCTAATTTTATAGACCACTGGCTGTAGTAACGGAGAGCTCTGTAGGTGTGTTACCTGTTTTCATGATTGTGGAATGATATTGGAATAGGTTGTCAGGTTCACTTCACAAAATCACAGAATCACAGAATCACAAAATGACTTCTGTTGGAAAACACCTCCAAACCATTGAGTCCAACCTATGACCGATCACCACCACCCTGTCAACCAGACAATGCCACATTCAGGCCTTCCTTAAACATCTTCAGGGACAGTGACTCCACCACCGCCCTGGGCCATTCGTTCCAATGTCTAATCACCCTTTATGTGAAGAAATTCCTCCCACTGTCCAACCTAAACCTCCCCTGGTGCAGCTTGAGGCTATGTTCTCTCGTCCTGTTGCTGCCTGGGAGCAAAGCCGGACCCCAACCTGGATACAACCTCCTGTCAGGGAGTTGTAGAGAGAGAGAAGGTCATCCTTTTCTCCAGGATGACCAATCCCAGCTCCCTCACCTGCTCCCCACGGGACTTGTGCTTCAGATCCTTCCCCAGCTCTGTTGCCCTTCTCTGGACATGCTCCAGCACCCCAATGTCCTTTCACGCTGTGAAATTATCGCATCTATCTGTCAATACGGGTGGATTGGGCTGTTAATAAAACACTTCGGTACGAACCGCTCAACCTGTGCTTTTCCCCCGGTGCTGCTGTACCAACACCCTCTCAGAAACCTCCAACCCCTGAGGGCGAGCGGAGGCGAGTGAGTGAGGGGCGGCAGTGTCCGCGCTCGGGCAGGGCTGAGGTGTGGCGCTGAGGGGCCGTGCCCGCCCCTCGCTCCGCGCGGAGCACTCCGGGAGCGCGGTCCTTCGCCGCGGCCCCTGCCGGCCTCAGCCTGATCGCGCCGCGGCGGCCACC